>VWPU01014236.1:0-366758 GCA_013398955.1 Callaeas wilsoni | reverse complement strand
TGTGGGGCGGCGGCCTCCGCGGCTGCGGTGCGATGCGAGTGCCGGGCTGGCGAGCGCGCTCCGGCCCCGCCGGCCCCGGGGAGCGGGCGCGGCGGTGCCCCGAGCGCCCCGGGTACCCGCGGGGGGCTGAGGTGCCTGGTGCCACCTCCAGAGGAATGGGAGTGTTTCACACACGTTTCCTCTAGCCCAGCAGAATAAACCCCATCTTTTCGTGAACCCGCTGCCGCATGTATCCGTGTTCCCCCACCAAATCCCCCGCCCTCCCCCGGTGGCTAGTGGTCATCCTGCTGCTTAGTCGCCGTATGATGTCCGCTGCGTCCGAGTCACAGCGCGGCGTGATGTGTTTTTTTTTTTTTCAGCATGTGTAGTTTTTTTCATTGAAATGCTCACCCACACCTGTATTATAAATAATTCTTTAACAGATGTTAGGGTGTGAAGTGTTGGCATGGTGGATTTTCAGGGGCGTGTCTGTTCGTTTTTCCGTATCTGCCTGTATAAGACTATATATTTATACACACAAACAGAAACATCGGATCAAATTGTTCAAGATTTCTTTGTTTGCTCTGACCTTGTGGGTTAAATAGGCTTTTCTGTACATACTAGCACTGTGGAGCTAAAGGGGAGCTCTATTTCAATTTTAAGGACATAATTGGGAATTACAGACATTACTGATAAGAGCATAAACGTGTGGAAGAAAGGACAGTGACTGGCACTTCTTCCCTACCTAATCCAAAATTAATAAAGCTGAAAGAATATATCTTTGTCTAAACTTTTGTTTTTTTGGGGGGGGGCGGTGAGGAGGAGGATGTATGTGTGTATTTGAGATGGTTTGAGCAAAGAAAACAGCAGACCTAAGAGAAATCCGTTTTTCTTGGCCCAGGAATTGCTTCAGAGATAGAGTTTCTGAATTGTGCATTCTGGGATTGTTTAAATCTGAATAACAGGTTTTCACTGGAATTGGATGTGAATTAAAATAACTGACAAAATTTTTTTAACATGGAAGCAGTAGTGGTGTGTTCTCAATCCTAAGATATGGCCACTAAGCTATCTTTTGCATTTAACCTATAGAGAAGCATCAGTGAAATGCCACAGCAAATGTTCTTGTTCATTTCACTGAAGTGGGATGTAATGTCCATGGGAAAAGCAGACATTAGTCTTTTTCTCATAGATATAAGAAAACACACGCATATACTGTGCTATGTGTAGGTACTTTTAAAGGATTTACAAGTATAAATCCTGCATTTATACATAAGCATATGATCCTGTGTCAATGTAACAAAGTCAGTTGTGAGCTGTAACCAAAGTAGGGTAAATAATTTCCACTAGGGCCCCACATTTGCCTTAGGTGCTTGTGCTAGTCCAGCACATGAACTGCTCTGAGAAGTTGCTGAGCGCATCACCTACAGCTTTGCAGCATCAGGGTCCAGCTGTATGATCATTGGTTTAATACAAACTTCTGCAAGCCAAAGAGCATCTGTAAGTTTTTCTCTATTTTCTCCCGCTGTTCTACAGCTGGTCTGAATAAATTTTTTTTCTTAATAGTCACATCATTATGAGTGGTTGAAACAAAGCTAGTGCTTGCTGGTTTTTGTCTTTTTATTGGAAATCAATGAGAGAGGCCACTTCTAAATTAGGTCTGTGTATCTGTGCTATAAATAAACTTACAGTGCTTTACTATTCTGCAGACAACTGCAAATCTACGTGGCTCCTAAATTAAAATGAATATGTTTTGAACCTAATGATCTTTTAAGCATTCTATTTTTTTTGTATTTTTGTGTCTTTTGTTTGTGAAGATTAGTGTGCACTTCGTAGTATTTAGTCTTGTGTTGGTTGTCAAAGGAACAGAAATATTTGCCTCCTTGATTTTATTTTAGAACATGTGAACCTCTATTTATGTAAACTGTATTGAACAACTGGGAATGTTTTGGTCAGGGCTGATAGGTTTTTCTCACTGTCAAAGTATGGGAGACACCAATTGCTAATTTGGTCAATGACACTGATTTTACCACTCCTTTGGTGATGGCAAAAGAAGCTGTCGACCTTAATCAATTTGAATATTAGGCTTAGGATATTAATAATACATATTGCAAGACAGAGCACTGAAGTAACTTGCTCCATTGAAAAGCGCTGTCTCCCTCTAATATATTTTTTCTTTAATTTCATGTCATTTGAGCCCTTCTGTTGATTCAGAGTGTGTAAAGCATTTGCGCAAGGACAACTGAAATATTTTATAAGCTTAGGCTGTGAGGAAACCAATGGTTAGAATATGCGGGTAGTTTTGAACATTGGGATTGACCCACTATGTGTAATAGTCCTGATTCTCATTGCCAACCTGCCAGATCTATTCCTCTGAAAATTTCTTAATTGCTTAGTTATTGACAACTGGCTGCCCTTCTGAAACAGCACCTCTGTAGATGACAGTTGGAACCAAGAGTTTGGTGGGGGCAAAGAGTCTAGAAGGTAGACAAGACTCAAATAGCACCTGAATATAACATGAGAAAAAGTAGAAAGCTGATGCATTTGTTCCTTTTTTCCAGTAGGTCAACTTCGTCACCTCATTTTCCGAGTTACTGAATTTGAAAAACACACTTCTCAGTGTTTGCGTATCGTTAGCATTTGGGTTCATGAGTGACATTGTTATGATGTCTAACTTAAATGTAGTTCTTAAGGCATGGCAAGAGGCTTATGTATAGAATGACCATGTGAATGTAGCAAGGTTTTATTCAAACTTTCTTCTCAGCCTAGAAAGTAGTCCTCTATAAGAGCAACATATAGAACAGGAAGTCTTAAATTGAGCTCCCTTAAAACTTCTAAGTTTCTTAAGCTTTTTCTCTCCTCTTGTGCATTCCTTAGGTTGAACTGCAGGATGTCCCTTGGGAGAGATATGGAGCTGGAGCATTTTGATGAGCGTGATAAAGCGCAGCGATATGGTAGAGGGTCCCGGGTGAATGGTTTACCCAGCCCTACCCACAGTGCCCACTGCAGCTTTTACCGAACCCGTACTCTACAGACCCTGAGTTCTGAGAAAAAAGCCAAGAAAGTTCGTTTCTATCGTAATGGAGACCGGTATTTCAAAGGGATTGTATATGCCATCTCCCCTGACCGCTTTAGGTCCTTTGAAGCTCTCCTGGCTGATCTGACCCGAACTCTGTCCGACAATGTGAACCTGCCCCAGGGAGTGAGAACGATCTACACAATTGATGGCTCCAAGAAGATTTCCTCCTTGGACCAGCTAGTAGAAGGTGAGCAGTAAGATCGGGAGGTGTAAAGTTAAGTTTGAGTCAGCCTTTGTCTAATCTGCTAAATCTTTCAAAATTAGGTAATTGTATTGTTCTTATTGATAAAGGAAGGATTTTCAACGGTTTGAATAGAATTGTGAATATCTTAAATGATGCCTTGAAATATTGCTGCCTTGCTACTTATTTCCTTCTTGTTGAACATCTGACCTTTTCCTTTCAACATAGTGTTGATAGTCCTAGATCCTGACAATTGCATCTAATCCTTCTTTTCATAAAGATGCAAGGTCAAGTGCCAATGAGAGTATAGTCTGTTAAACTTCAAAAGGTCTGTGGTGCTAGTGAAAACTATGTGAAAGTCAGTTCAGATGTTTTTGGTGTTTTAAGTCTGTCTCTACCTAGTAAAGAGCTCTATTTCTTCTCTACAGATAAATATGCCTTAAGTAAAATACTAGCCTCTCATGAGTGGCATGAATGCTGGCAACCTGTTAAAGAGTAATATTGTAGCCATGATTTAGCTGGGGTATATTGTGAACTTTTTTCCCCCTGTAACATTTCCCATTTTCCCTTTTTGCCTAGAATTGGTAAGGTTGAAAAAGTCCTGTAAGATCATCGAATCCAACCATTAACCTAGCACTGCCAAGGCCACTAATAAATCATGTCCTAAGTGTCACATCTGCACATCTTTCAAAAACCTACAGGGATGGTGGCTCAACCACTTTTCTGGGCAGCCTGTTCCAATGCTTGACATCCCTTTCTGTAAAGAAATTTTTCCTAATACCCAATCTAATCCTCCCCTGGCACTACTTGGGGCCTTTTCCTCTTGTCTTATTGCTTGTTACTTGTGAGGAGAGGACTGACACCCACCTTGCTACAACCTCCTTTCAGGTAGTTGTAGAGATCTTACATTGTTTGTAAATAAGGCTAATGTACCTGCAGTATAAACCATCACTAGTGATTTGGTCAGAACTGACAGTTCTTGGTCACTGTCAAATGTCAGACATGCCGGTTATTAATTTGCCCGTTGAGAACGACTTTATCACTCCTTCAGTAATAGTTCTATTGGCAAAAGAAGCTGTCAGCATTAATCAATTTGAATATTAAGCTTAAAAAATTAATAGTACTTTTCACAAATTTTACAAATAGCTAAAGTAGCTTTTCCAACATGAGGTGCTTCTGGACTGCAGTGGGTTTCTAGTGTAAAACATCGGAATGTACAAAGTATGAAGGCATTGACTATCACATGGTCATAAATGAGAGTGTTTCTTACCTGTGAAGCTTAAATGCAGGTGCTCGACTGTGTTCCAAGGAAATAAAAATGGAACAATTCTTTTATTTTTGCTTCCATCCTACCCCTGGCCCTGGTATACCACGGGCAAACCAGTGAAGGATGGATACATAGCCACTGGACAGCCAATTTAGAGTTGTAACAGAGATTGTAATTGCTATGGGATTTTCATTTTTAGCACCAGGTGAGTATTAGGATGTAATGAGAGGATCAGAAGAAGGCCAATATGGAGACAGAAGAGTAAAAGGGTAATGCCAAATGTAGCTCCTGAAAGAGAAGCACAACGTTGTATAGCAGGTGTTCAGCCACCATTGGGCCATCTCCTTTTTGTGTCATAGCAGAGGAAAGCTTTTTAAATTTTGAGAACCTTATATTCTTGATAATCTTCCTTGTGTAAAAAGGAAAGTAGGGCACAACACAAAGATGCTCCAGAAAGAAAATTGAAGGGGTGGGATTGTCTGTCTAAGTAACAGGTTTGGGGATTAGGACCAGAGGTGTAGTGAAATGGAAAGGAAACCAGTCTTAGGAGCAATGTTATCAATTTCAGGGCAGAGTTAAAACTATATTTGTCAGGACAGTATTTAATTGGTAGAGAAAATCAATTTCTGTGAGGAAAGACCAATATTAATCAACGTCTGTTTAAAAGCAGTCTTTGTGCATTTGCTTATTTGATTGGTATGCTCAACTAGAAGCAAGTTTCATTGATGTTAATGTTGATTAGCACAGTCCTTTTGCAGCCAGTCAGAACCAGTTTTGAAAAGAAAGAACTGAATTCAGAAATAAATTCAGCAACCTGTAAGATTGGTTTATTTTGGCATCCTAGAGAAGAATAATACCAGTTATTAATCAGTCAGTCAAAATGAATGACAGTGCAAGAGCCTAGGTTTATTTTAAAGAAGGCATTTGGGATTTCTTTTCTTCCTGTGGGACTTTATTCCTTACCATTTCCATGAATACATCTTCCCTTTCTGGTGTAGTTCAAGGAGGACAGTCTTGTTTTCTTGTCCCATTAAGACTGTTGGATTTACAGAAGTCAGTCTTTGTGTGGAAGAAGAGAGCTACATCCTCATTCTGTCTGAAAAGGGGCTTCTGTTTATTTGTATAAAACTGCAGGGTGGGTTGTTTCACTCGCAGAACTTCACAGTGGAGGCACGGGTTCATATATTATTAGCTCAGTGGTGGTTTTTGCATCAGCCCCTTCCACTCTTTACTATACAAATTTATTAGAGTTTGGCTAGTCTGGTACAGCATTAATTAGCTTGAAACTGTGCTTTGTGTTTAAATAGCTGGAAAATCACTTGATTTTTTGCCTCTTGCCAAATGACATTTGTGCTCCAACTACTGAAATATGAAGCATTGCTTTTTTCATGGTGAGACTATTCCCTTCCTGTGTGAATTCACTAATTAATTTATTGAGACTGTTTGGAACTTACGTGATTGAGGGGGCATTGATTTGGTGATTGCATTGTAAGGCAAATGTATAAAGCCTTGATTTTTAGAGTTGGTTTTTGTCTTTATGCCTATGAGGAAGTTCCTGTACTCTTACCTTCTCATGCAATACACAAAGAACAAGAGGCTCTTGGTGCAAATGAGACAGCAGCCACTGTCTTTCATCCCAGAGCTAAATACACAGAACTGCATGAAAGATAGTCCCAAAGGAAAAAGATTGTAAAAGACCTATTTTGCTTCAGTTATATTTAGTTTCATCCTGCATACAATTCAGTGCTGGCATAGCTGTATGCTAGTGCTGTAGAATATTTTGAGGTGCATGGATGTGTTTTCTCTTTATTTGAAAGTAATGACTTCCCTAGATGTGGGGGTTTTTTGATGCTTTTGTGTGGTGGGTTTTTTTTTTTTTTTTTTTTTTTTTTTGGTTGGTGTGGGGTTTTTTTTGTTTATTTGGGTTTTTGAGTTTGTTTTGTTTTGTTGTGTTTGAGGTTTTTTTCTGTCTTTTTTTTCTTTGTTTGGTTTTTTTTTTGTTTTTCTCTAAGACTTAGGACTTATGAGATTTGCTGGAATTTGATAACAAGAGGTGTGCACTGTTGTAAAAAGTTTCACATGGTCTGTAACTTCTGTCACTCTACGTGAAAGAAATAATGCAACAGATTCAGGTTCCTTCTTTTTGTCAGCCTGAGTGTTAGGACCCTCTTACCTTTAAAGAATGGAATGTGACATGACTTTATTCCCTGGGCATGATATGCAATCAAAGCATGTAGAAACAATAAAGATGAAGTTGCTCTTAAAGGCTAATTTTTCTAGCTGTAAAGGAATTCTCAGGAAAGGACTAAATGCCTTTTGCTTCTCCAAAAGTGTATCATCCTTAAAACTGAAGGTGGAGGGGGACTCATGGGTCTTACCCCCAAAATAACCAATGAACATGGCAGGATAACTCTGAAACAAAGAATATTTACTCCTGGGGTCCTGCTATGTGGAACAAAGACCACAGAATCAATCCACAGCCAGAACTGCATCCCTTTCTTATTAATATTTATTATAATAGTACCTCAAAGTCTTGGATATGAACCAGAATTGATTGTTTTAGGTTTCCACAATACCTACCACAAAGCTGAACCTTGCAGCTGAGAACTGGCAGTCAAAGACAAACCAAAAACCCCAGACCACAAGGCTGAGAGCGTACTGGGAAATGATTTTGTCACATGTCAATATTGGGTGCACTGCCAAACGATTCTAAAGACTTCTATCTGTGTGTGCACATTTTGTGTAGGCATAATAGAAAAAATAGTTTTAAGAAATAATCTGAAAACGAAAAATGAATGTCTCTCAGGGATTACCTCAGAGCTGCAAACCTTGTTGCAGAAGCAGTTTGAAAGGGCGCAGATATACCAGCTTTAAAATCCAGTAATAACTGTAACTAGCTAATAACTCTTGGGAGATGTGAACCTCGCTGCAGGGCAGAGGAGATGGTGGGTCACATGAGGACTGCGGGAAGCCTCTCGTGATGGAGACAGGCAGTTTGTGCTCAGAGCAGCAGAGAAGCTGCCTGCCAGTGGAGGGTTCAAAAGGCAGCGTCTCCTTGCTGAAGTGATGGGCTGCGAGTGTTCACAACTTGTTTTGTGTATGGGTCTTGCTACTCCTACTGTCACCTCATTTCTCATGTCTCAGCTTCTCCCTCTCCTTCCCAGTATTCCTGCTGCCTTCTTGACTCTGCCAACCACCCCGATGTTGTTGGTGAGAAGCCCAGCCAGGCCAGACTGTAGGAATTGATTGACATGGTCTCTGATGCTCTCTGGAGCTAATGGCTTCTTTCTTCTAGGTCATGCCTACCTCAGCAGCTGGGAATTGATGGGCTGGAAAGATTCATATGCATGTGTAATGTGCTATCAAAATAATAATAGTAAAGTATCTGTTTAAATGTTTGTAGAGCTGAATCTATGTGGACATTTGTTTGTAGGATTAAGTTTACACTGGGTATTTACCATGGACTTGTTCCAGGGCTATCAAATTTAGGGAAGCTTGGACTGAATCCTGTGGCAAACATGGCTGCAATCCTTATATTGTTTAATAAACAAACAGCTGAATGATCCTGTTGCATAAAATGGTAGAGGGTTGTTCTGGCACTGTTTATTTGATTATTTTGTTTATCTATTAGCCAGTTGATTGTCTTGCTTAACAGCTTCTTGGAATGTGATTTCTTACTCTAGGTGCTTTACGTTATTTTTGGTGTTTTCTTTTTTTTTATAAGTTTGTACAGTGTCTTACTTGTAACAAGATTGCAGAAATTTGAGGGGGCAGAGGGAGAGGAAGTATTTTTATTTGGCTTTTGATGAGGAAAAAAAAGAGAACTTTTTAGTCTGAACTGAGAAGAAGGAAAGTTTGTGAAAGAAGTCCTTTCAAAGGTCAGAGGAGGTCTGATTTAAAGTTTCTGGTGCATCTGATTGCTAGGTGAACATGTGTAGGTCAGATTTATTTCCTGTAGATGCTCCATCTCTTTTGCACTGTTGCATGTTTTCAGACCCTGCAGAAAGACAGGGGAGCTGCAATGTAGTTAAAGTAGGTTATTGTTCTATTAACTAACACATTTGGGAACTATCAAGTATCAGTAATTTATTTGATTCAGGTCATCTTCCTTTTGCAATCTGCTCTGTGTGGTGAGGCACAGTCAGAATTCTTTGTCCTTTCTCCTGAGAGATTGAGATTCTGCCTTTTGTATGTATGAAACCAAGGGGTAGAAGTGAAGAAAGGCGGGTGTGCCTGGGCATGGAGTGCTGGGTCTGCTGGTCCTTTCCCCATTCTCTTAACAGATTTCTTGCCCTATCTGTTGGGGAAATGGACCCCAGTAAATTGCTGCTAATTAATAAATTAACTTTCGTTCCTACTTACATACTCTACTCCAAGGAATCAACACTATTTTCCATAAATTGGCAAGTCCTGACCTCCACAAAGAGAGGTTGGTGTTCCCTCTCTGCTTATGTGATTCAAACAGGTTCTCTCTTCCTCCTCCAGGGTTTCCACCTAAGATCAACTGGCTTCTGCATGAAGCCATTTTAGGCTAAGTCACCTTAAGCACAGGAAAGCAACACAAAAAATCGCTTTCAAGAGATGATGCCTTGACTGTTCTTATATTAGCCTGAGAATTAGGGAGAATATCAGCAAGCTGAAGAAAACAAACTAACTGCTAATACCAATGTGGAAAAGAGGGAGACACTTGCATTGGGAAAGCTCCAGTACTTATGTGCAGTGATTCAATGTCTCCTTAGCAACCACTTTGTACACAGATATTATTTTTTAAAATTAAATATTTAATAAATGAAGCATGTATTGAAATTCTGTTATGACCTACAAGAACTACCCTGCAGTGTTGCATGTCTCTAAGAGTTCAGCTGCATTGAATTTTGACAGAGATGTGTAACTGCAGGTAGTAAGTTTTTTATCTCTTTTTTGTTTAAGTATATGCAATGTTTTGGGATCTGCCCTTCTATATGATTGGCTTTCTGATTAATTTCTTAATCTAAGATTTATTTTTATTGTTCCACATGGTATGTCCTGAAGTGTTGAGCATTTATACAACTTAAATTGCAGGGTTACTGGTTTGAAACTGACCAACAAGTGCTGTACATCTTTTTTGAAGGGTTCAAGTGGTCTGTGTTTCATTTGCACTGTTGCTATGAAGAAGCTCTCAGGAAAGGGATACTTTCTGAAGTGTAGTAATCACTTTCTTTTCCTAGATGCCAGATCTTCCAAAACAGCTGGATGTTCCCCTTTCTTTTCCTCATGGCTATTGATACTGTAATCAAGAGTCAAATTCCATTAGTGACAGCTGATGGCACTGTGAAACACTTGCTCCCCTCTCCTGGGGAGCTGCAATCGAATTGACATTTCTAAATGGGCTGTGTTGTCTGTGTCTTTTGCTTAATCCAGTTTCTGCAAAGAACCCTTCTCAACACTTGTTCTGTTATGAATTTAGTGTCTGGAGATTGTTACTTTCTTCTTCCAGCTGCCAATTAGTCAAAGCTGATGATGAGGAAGCAATAGCTAAATCAGGAGACGGATTTATTGGACTTTTAAGTCATGCCCCTTGTGAAACTTCTTTGCAGTTTTTTCTCCTGAAAGTACTGGTGAAAAAGAAGAGAGAATGAAAATCTAGATGAAGACCTTTTGTCCTTGTCTTTGAGATTTCCTCTACATACAAACAGCAGAGGTGCTAAAGATTTTTATTCTCACAGGCCTGACCCTTAGGACCAGCATGCATGAGAATTGCAGTCCCTGGCTAACATCTAAAGTGGTTTTAAATAAAAGCATTATGGGAGAAGTGTCTGTATTTCTGTTGACCTATATAAAATAGTTCTTACTAAAGATATTTCATCCTGGAAGGCCTTACATGCTCTACCTCCGAGATGTTCTGTAGCTAAATAATAGCCTGTTGAAGGGAAAAAATTATCTTGGTGTAAATATTTTATTGATGTAATATAGTACTGTTGGAAATGAAGAAAGGGCAAAAATGCTGAAGTTCAAACAATCCCAAACTTTCAGTGGTTCTATCGGTCTTTTTTTTTATGATCATTCATACAAATTTAGTTTTATAATGAAGAGCTGATGTGCAGTTAAATGCTACAAGGAATCCAGCTGACCTTTAAATATAGCTGATATTAAAAATCATATGGAATGCTGTCCTTTCAAGAAGGGGAACCAAAAGAGTTCTTAATAAACTAAATGTAAATCTTCTGAGTACGCCATCCCCATTTGTGTGTATCACCATTTATTTATGAGTCTACCCTTTGAGAAGTGAGTTTTAATTTGAAGACTTGATTTTAAATAAATGTTACTTTGTGCAACTGAAGCGAACAATTTCTCTAACAGGACTGAACTTGAAAATCCATATTTTATATCCCCCCTCAAAAAAATAAAATAAGATGTTGCTGGTGGATTTTAGATCTTACAGCAAACACAAGTGAAGACAAGAATAAATTTTGTTTCAAAAATTACAAAAGAGACTTCCACAAATTATTTTGTAGAGCAGGTATTTATTGTATTGAGAGCAGCCTTACTCATAGTAGGATTTCTTTTTTTTCCCTTAAAACTTGCTGATTTTGTGGATGTGGTTCTGTGGGTGCATTCTGACCTGGCAGTAACTGAGTACCTAGTACTAGAACTACTGGACAGGGACGTGGATAAAAGAGAATGTGCACTGTTTGACCACTCATTACTGTAGCTGAGCCTTTCTATTCTGATGTTTCCATATACATGTCTGTCTGCGTATCTTGTATATGTACAGTGGCTACAAGGAAGAGCCTACTTTTATCCAAGCCTCAAGTCCCAGTGTTCCCTGCCTCCATTTCTAAATGTGGTGACTCTGTGTGTCTGCCTGCATTTGTTGTGAGCTGTAGTGTCTGTGGAATTGAGTTGGGTACCTTGAAACCTTGACATTTCTGTTCAGAAGTGAATTTTTAATACTTTTCTTTTAATGGTTGAACTGCGAGTCTTCATTCCTTAGGGGTATGGATCATTAGGAATATCTTTGGTTCTTACATATTTTTTGGCATAGGAGGTGCATCACTGAGTTTTATTCTGTTTTTGTTTTATTACCCTGGGCTAAACCACTGGCATGAAGGCCTCTGTGCTGTTAGCATACAGTGAACTCTTGAACCCAGAAGAAGTAAAATATCTCAGACGTCTCTGTGGTATTGTTCAGGATAGGATTTTGCATTATTTGTGATTTAACTGCAGGCTGCCAGAAGGTGTGGTCTTGCTGGATCTAGTATTTTTTCTTTGACTTTTTTTGGTTTTTGTTTGTTTGGTTTGTTTGTTTGTTTCTTTCTTTCTTTTTTCCCAGACAGAGGATGAACTAGATCAGCTTGATATTGCAAAATTAGTAGTGTCTTTGGTATGTTCAGTCAGATCACTGAGCTGATCCAACTCATCCAGTGCTGCTATGAGCACAGCCACACAGTCAGGCTCAAGGGAGACTTTGGGAGCACTCATGCAGGTGCCCCTTACACAGCAACCTTCAGTTGGACTGGATTCAGGTGCTAATCTACAGGATGCTGGGTTTTCTGGCTGATTTCTAGTTCACCAGAAATTGTGTGGGTGTGCTATTTGCAAATATATTTCACTGTGGATAATGCTCCAACAGAAAGAGGAACTAATAGCCACTGGTTTTTTTTTTAAGAATGGTAAATTTGTTGTGATGAGAAGTCTGTAGTTGCTACTCTTTGTCTTCCTTTCCCCACATATTATATATTGAGCCAGTAAATAATACAGGGAGGTTTCTTGCCTATACGTATCCTGGGTTTTGATGCCTAAAGCTTTAAAAAATCAAATGTTAACAACTTTCCATGACACTTTCATCCACTTTTTAATAAAAAGTTATTTTTAGCCTATATTTTTTGGAAATGTTTAATATTATTTCCTCTAGAGTATTTAGGGCCTGCTGGTTTTTTAGGAGTGGGCCATTTAAGCATGAAGGCTGGGTTAGTACTGTGATGATGTGCTGGGGCCAGGCAGCTGGTGAAATATGGACACTGTTTACTGTGTTTACTGACAGCAGTAATCCTCACTGCAAATAGTGTTTTCTGATAAGAAAACTGCTGCTTTCAAGGATTTTTGTAACAGCATTTCTTGAAGGGTTAGCTGATGAGCGATCTTTAAAAGGTCACTCATTTTATAGTCAGTAGAGTCTGAGAAGGGAAGACATCAATATTTATGCGCTGTAGATCAAGAATGATAAGAATAATGTTTAATAATTTGAGAAGGATTTGGTTTTGTATTTTCCTGCATTTTTCTTTTTTTTTTTTACTCTCCAGTCTGACTTGCTGCACTTTTGCTTTTGTTTCCACAGGGGAAAGTTATGTATGTGGTTCCATAGAACCCTTCAAGAAACTGGAGTACACAAAGAATGTAAACCCAAACTGGTCAGTGAATGTTAAGACAACTTCTACTTCTCGTTCAGTGCCATCTCTTGCCACTGCTAAAGGAGGTACTCCAGATACAAAAGAGAATAAGGATTTCATTAGGCCTAAACTGGTCACTATCATCAGGAGCGGAGTGAAGCCGCGGAAGGCAGTCCGGATTCTGCTCAACAAGAAGACAGCACATTCGTTTGAACAGGTTCTTACTGATATAACCGATGCCATCAAGCTGGATTCAGGGGTGGTGAAACGCTTGTACACACTGGATGGAAAACAGGTAAGAACTTGTATGATGACCATTCTCAGCATGAAGAAAATACAATTTTCCAAAAGGAAAAGTGTAGTACATTAGTAGAAAAGAGTCCCATTTGCTCCAGAACGTACAGCCAGGCCTTCTACTGCTTATAGTGTACTTAAGATCTGTGAGCAGCTCAGGAGCACCATGAAGCGTTACTTGGCCTTGGTGATGGTCTTGCCATTTATGAGAAATAATAGCTCTAAAATCTGTTCAGTTGAAGTGTGATGTGGTTTTGGCTCTGCACGCCGGAAACGTAGGATGAAGGATGTCACTTAAGCTCATTCTGTTAACTTGTTTCAGCTTTTTCTTGCAGCAGTTTTATGAGTCATTGTACATGGCCTTCCGTAAACTGTAAGAACAAACAGTGAGGACGAGTTTCACCATGATAAATGCAGACCTACTGCTGTCCAGAGTGACTAAATCATGAATCTTATTGCACCTAAAATGGACAATGAAGAAGGTGCAAGCTTAGAAAATGAATGAGCTTTTTTCCCTTTTGCAGGAAAACAGGTAGGATTATGTGTGGTGTTCACGTTTATTGAGGAGTCTCTTGTAGGTTACATGTTTTTTCTTCTGTGAAATACCTTCAAGCAGTGTCTCTTTTTTGCTGACTTATTAAATTGCAGCAGAGTGAGATTTTTGAGAGGCTTCTTATTGAACTTGGGGATAGAGGGACATGAAAAAAATATTACAGAATAATCCTACTTCTTTTTTGCCTTTCACTTTATTTGTAATTTGTCTATGGACATGTATTAATTATAGAAAAACCGGAGAAGCTCTTAACCTGGTGAAGGGCAAGGCTAATTTCAGCGTGACCTGAATTGATTTAGGGCAATGGTGACTCTAGAGAAATAAGGCAGATATTTGCATTTACGGATGTAACTTATTAAACTGAAGAAGTCTCCCTGAGAAGCTAGAAGCTGCTAGAGACCATGATATTTCTGGTGTAATATAGCTGTGTTTTTACAGATTCTAGGTTCAATCATTCACAGATATTCAGCAAACAGTGTTGCTATTGGGAGATGCTGCCAAATATGCCTGATGCAGGTAAATAAATGCTCACCAAGATCTGGTGATGTCCTAACATATTTGCAGTTACTGGGGCTGATGTTCAGGCATGACTGTGGAAACAGCTACAGAAGTACCCTCTGATCTCAGAGAGGGCTGTTTAAAGGACAAGCTGCTTATTCAGAGCACTGGTTCAAATCAAGGCCAAGTCTGGCTTGACCAGAAGTCCCTTCCATCTGCTGTTTTGTATCAGTAACCTCTGACACCAGTTAGTACACGCTGTAGTACAGTTCTTGGTGACTGTGTACGTGTCTGTAATGATCTCCTTGCTGTGACTTTGTTGGGAACTTTGACCTGGAGAAAAATGTGGATGTGAAATTCTTTTTGTCTGCAGCAAAGGTGAAGCGTGTGTTGGGGGAAGCTCTCAACTCCTGTTCTACCTTACCTTGTCTCATGCTCCAGGGACCGCTAAGACTAGTAAATTTCAGGAAAGAGTTGAAATTTTAAAGCTGCAGAGGTCAGCCATGGTCTCTGCTATGACACTGACAGAAGATCTTAAATGATTATTCCTGTTCCTGCAAACCCTCTCAGTAAAAAAGGGATGCATATGCTTTGTATTGTATATGTAAATAAACTTGTGTTTTAGCTCTGAAGAAGTGCAGCCTGGAAGGATGCCAATGTTGTCTCCTGGATAATACGCTCGCTTTTATCTTTTTGTATTTGAAACTCCCCTTTAATGATTGTGCTTAGAACAGACCAAAAAAAACCCTTTACACCTGTTTTGGAACTCTAATTCCTGAAATTATCTAGTATTATCCTACTACTGGGGCGAAAGGGAAGACCAGATTTTCTTGGCCATTATGTTGGCATAGTTCAGTTGAATCCTTTGTCAGTTCACGGGCTTTGACTTGAGCTTAAATCAGTGGTGTACCGGGGACATTCGTTACCTTCCTTGTAGCCTGAAACCCTTGTGTCCTGAAGCTCTCCCACGAGACTACCCTCTCCACACTCCTTCCCCTTTTGGATGTACACATGGGATTGTGTAGCTCGCTGTCTAACCCTCCTGGTGAGGTCAGGGCTTAGAGGAAGGGGGGTGTGTGTGTGTCCTGCAGGTGTAACGGAGACTTTGCTATCTGCATGTACAGAGCAGCTTTGCTGGCAGGAAGGGAAATGAATGACTCCGTGCTCAGCAGGAGCAGCCTGTTGCTCAGCCCTGAGTGGGGAAGTCATTGATTTCCTGTGCTGCTAGGCAATTGCTGCTCCATTTTTCTCTGCCAAAAGCCTGATCTCCCAGATGGCGTTGGGGACACGATGATAGATTTCTCTATTGCTAACTCAAGCTGTGAATTATTACTGGGAGGAAATCCATGGTAAATCCAAATTTTTTCCAGTACTATTTGTAGTTGGGAACTTCTACTGTGACTCCTGCTGGAGCTCTGAAAGTTCTGGAAAAGCCTGTGTTGAGGGGCTAAATCTAATAAATCTGTGATTAAATCTTTCATCGCTAACTTAAAAAGCAATAAAATCTTAAAGCTCTGAGTCAAGAAAAGTAATTTACTGTAAGGATAAGAGAGTAAAGCTCTTCTGGGATCATTCTTTGGGAATATAACTTGGAGACAGGCTATTCCGTACTGTCATCTCTTCTAAGTTATTTTGTGAGGCCAACACTGGAATTGCGCTTCCACAGCAAAAATGGACGTGAGTGCCCTGTATCGTTAGTGCAGGTGGACAGTGTGTTATGTATATTGTTGTTGGATGCTATCATTAGATGCCTCAGGCTAATAAAAAGAAAGTAGCAGGAGTCAGAGTCTTAACTGGGCATCCAAGTTAGGTGGTTGTCCCATACTGACACTACACATGGAAAAACTGAGCTTAAGTGCTCTTCCTCCAACAGCCTTGTTAGTTGTGATGTTTTGATCTGTGTCTCTAAAATATGTTAATAAATATTTTGTTAAGAGGAATTTAAATGATGGCCTATAAAATTTGATGACAATTTAAAGAGCTTGTCTTGATGAAAGAGGTACTACTTACACAATCAGAACCTGAGGAAAGTTGTAATTGCCAGGAAGAAAGCTAAATTCACAAAAAAACCACAAGAAAGCAATCCTCAAAAAAAACCAAACCCCAACAAATTTAACCAATCCTGTCTCATTGGGTCATTGGCAGTTCAGAGACAAAAACTTATGTTTTCCACTATTGAGTGGGTATTGACTTTGGATTTCATGCATTACTTTGGTTTTGTTTAAAAAAAAAAAGTGTTTCTCCTTACTACAAACAGGGTAATTAGTGGCTTATTTGCATTTCCTTATAGCACATCAGAATCTGTATTTTGGCTTCAAGGTCTCGGAAGCTTTAGAATATAATTTCATTTGTGCTAAAAAGGGCACAGTATGCAACTGCAATCTCGTCATAAAGCACATCAATGGTCTGCATTTAGCATACTTTTGCAGTTTAATTATTAATGAATCCTCAGAGCTGGATAGGTTTCACACCATGTCTGGAATAGTTTATGTATGCTTTTATAAATATGGTTAATTTCTACTGGTACAAAGGTCTTTGTACTCTAGAGAAAGAGGTAGAATTACTTCCCTGTACCACATTGATGCATTTGGAGGTGGTGGGACTCTCAGAAGTGTTTAACAGTCTTATGAGCACGGGCCAAAATCAAAAGCTTTCCAGGGGGAGATCTTCAGGCATTTTCCTTGCCAACTTTGCTATGTAAGGAAAAGAAAAATAGGATGAGTAGGTGTAATGGCTGCCTGCAGGAATACAGATAATAAGGGCACGCTCTTACTATGAGCACTACTCAATTTTTTAGATTAACCTGATGTTTAAATTCGTGAAAAGATATTGTCAGTGTTGACCCTTAATAGTATCACATAATTGCACAGGGAAGAAATGCTTTCTCATGACTGAAATGTGTCTTGCTTTACTGTAGCTGCACTATTCCAGTTTGATTTCTAACCTTTCCTTAACAGAAGGTGGCATTTTTAGTTTGATATGCATTAAAAATGGCCTTCTTAAAGGCAATGTGTGGACACAATGCAGACATCGAGGACACAAGCTGCGTGTGGAGATAGAGCCCAGTGGCTTTGTTGCAAGCTGTTTTCTGGTTCCTGTTTGCTTGGTGCACTTCTAGAATAACACCAATGACTAAAATGGGAGAAAACTAATCAAGGTTACATTTAACAGCAATATTGTGAAACAGTGCCATTTTCAGAAGTATTATGATGTGTATATTTGTGCAGGGTATTTACAATTTGCACGTTTTGACAAAGACTAAAGGTTGGACAACAGTGCTTTGTTACCTTGTACATACTCCATTTGCTTTTGGCAGAACAAACATCTGGTTTATAATAGGACATACTTATTTGAACAGGTGGTTTGCTTAGCTTAACAAGATGCAATCATGCAAATTATTTTTCAGTTTATGCATTATGCTGTTGATTTGACTCCAGACAGATAAATGGTCAGTGCCAGAGATACCAGAATAAAAGTCACTATTTGGGTTTTTTTTCCTAGTAAATATTTTATCACAAATCAAATTACTTTTACAAGTAGGAAATACAGCCATAGTTACTTAAAGACATATTCCTTATAGAAGCATGTGTGAGGCATAGGGTGTCCCTCAATACCCTTGCTTTAAGCCATTAAAATAACTAGAATTGTGGCTGCAAGAAAAGAGAACATCACAGTGCTGGAAAGCTCGAAGCTTCTTCATGGAGTGTAATAGGCTTTTGTTTTTTAGTGGAAAATCAATATAAACTGGCTATGTTACGATGCAAACAAACTCCCTCTCCTGTGGACTTCTCTTTTTGAAGACACATGGTATCATAGTTTTTAAAAAGGAATATACTACTGTTCTGAAAAAATACTCTCTTAAGGAAGCAAAAGCAACTGTTTGCACCTACACCTAAAATGAGCGTGTATTTTTTTTATGGTTTTGTTCTTAACAAGTGAAAAATATTTAATAATAACATCTGTATTGTACAGTAAATTTTTGGCCAAAGGTACTGTTTTGTAGGATATATTAAACATCTCAAACATCTTTCTCTAGACCTGGATTGTCCTTGGTGCAGAAACACCTACATAAATGAAGGTAGGTATCATTCACAGAATGGCATTCTTACCTCAGCATTTGGGTTGTTTATATTGTACAATGATCCAGACAAAAGGAATATTAACCAAAATAAAATTTATATGCAGCGACTCGATTTGTGTGTGCCTGTAATTTTGATTCAAGTCGGCATTTGTAGTCAATTCCACTCTTAATATAGAAGGTGCATTTAATTTTAAGGGTGACTGGTTGTGCATGTTCTTTTTATTTGTGAAGTTGTAGCTACAATCCACTAAAAATAGCACTTATTGTCCACATTTTTCAAAAAACAGAAAAAAATTTTAAGTTGAATGCATCTTATCTTCTGTGTCAGAGCACAGTAACTTTATCTTCTCTCTTCTGTTGAAGGCTTTGGAGCTCCCTGCCAGCCACAGGCACGTGGGTCATGTTGATTGACCAGAGAACCATGGTGAATTCTCTGTGAGGTGTAGCTGTGCAGATCCCAACTAATTGTGAGAAAACATTAAATAAAATGACTTCTGCAGCTCACATAAGCTTTTTAACAGAGAAGCAACAGCTCTTGAGGTGGTACTTTAGTACTGGGCTACCATCTGGGGTCCTGAAACCCATTTGGCTTACACTGCATGAGCTGTTCTTTCCTAAAGGGCTTCTAGTGTGAATGTTGGAAGGCCATACCCATCGGAAGATACCTGTGCTGCTTATTTTAGACATGAATTTTAGGCCCTGTATGGGCAATGCTGACAGGCCACCGTGTTATGTAGCTGTGAGAGACATTAAAAAACCCTAAAGAGCACCTCTCCAGCTTGTAATGCACCTTATTTTCCCTCCTTCTTGCCTGCAGTATATTTAATCAAAATCTTTTTTTTTCTTCCTCTGGAAGATGTATAATTTTTGGCTTCGGTGTTTTGAAACTAATTTTGGGGAAGGATTAAAAAGATGAGGTTTTTTTTCCTCAATACTGAGGAAAAAGCCCTCTCTTGAAGACATGATAGTCTGAAAAACAAAAAAAATCAATGAGTGAAAATTGCCTGTCTCAGCAGGTTGTGATGGACTCTGGGGTCTTGGGAGATTCTTACAGTTACTGTTGAGAAAAGTGGACTTCCATTACAAATTAGACTGTACTTTGAGAAAAGCATAAAAAAACTGGTTTAAAATCATTTGTGCTAGGGTAGAAAATTTGCTGGCAATTGGCATTATCTTGGTGTTAGAGATGAGGTCCTTGAACTCTTGTGTTGCTGGATAGGCTGTTTCATTGTCATGTTACGACATTGACTAACAATTTTGATTGTTACTCAGATAAAGTTCTCTCTGAAGGAGTGAACAGAAGCCCATTCCTGACTGAAAGCAGTGTGTTCATTCATTTGTCTAGGGTCAGTTCTTATTAAGCTGAGACAGACAACTGTGTTGCTCTGTCTCCAAAAGCTTCTCACAATAGGAGTTTCCATGGTTGCCAACTGGCATCCCACGGGAACTGTAGACTGACTTAGAGAATGAAGAAGAGAAGACGCCATCTTCTGCATCCTTTGGAGTGGCTTGTGTGCTGTGCAAAACGAGAGCTGTTATTAGTTGAGTGAGACTGAAAACTTTCATACCTGCTTCAGAATGTGTTAAGTAGCACATAAGTTCATCTTAGTGTCTTTAAAGATATCCAGACACTCGTTAGAGAGTTTATGTACTGTCAGAAGCCTTTCTTAAGGAAGAGAAATTTCTAACTCTCCAAGGTGGAGTTCCATATTGTTTAAGTGTGAGGAAGTGAATCTCAGTGGAAAGGAGATGGTGCGGTCATTCAGAACTATCCATTTCTAGAATAAGCATCCTTTTCCTCGGCACTTGGTCTTTGCTTTGTTGTTAAAATGTGCAGTGTAACCAAGAGTAGCTTATTAATATCCAGTTAAGTTCTGGTTTATGTTTTACTGACTATTGGGGAAGGAGAAGTAAAGTAAATGGAAACATCCTCAACTGTATGATCTTGTTGGGGACAGTTTGTGGGTTTTTTTGCTTGTTTCATGAAATAGAGTTTGGAAAAGTGCTTTCAGATTTCTCTGATGATGCTGTACAACTGTTTTGTGGAGACAGGCGTGAGATTACTGGTGGTCATGGAAAAGAATTTCCACTGCTCAGTGAAACGCAATCCTCAGGACCAAATAAGTTCTTTGTGAACAGGTGGAACCCTTTTGTGATGCTTTCAAAGAGAATTCATCCTAAACTTTCGCTGTTCTGCTCCCTCTGCCTTATGACTTTTTCTGAACCAAATGAGATTGGTGGCTCGAAGATTTTTACGGTGTGTTATCAAACTGTTGTGTTCACTGGAATTATTTTATTTGTACTCGCTGAAGCTCTTACTGTTAGAAATGCTTTTTTTTTGTTGGCAAAGTGTGTATTTCCTTTCTCCTAAGTGGTATAATGTAACAATGCTGTAAAAAAGCATAGTGGATGTTGGATTTGCTGGTTTGTTTGTTTTCCTTCTAAAACTAGTTGTTACAAGAGGATGAAGAATTTCTAGCCATTTAGGAGAATTTTAAGCATCATCTAAGGAAAAAACCAAATATTTTCCTCTCACAGTTTTTTGTAGCACGTTTCTTTCCTGAAAAACTAAATTATATTATTCACAGGAAAGGTTCTTAATACTGCCTTGTAGCTTATTAGAACTTAAATATTTCCTTTTTAATGTAAGTCTTTTTGTACAATTCTGTCTTTGGATTGTTGGGCCTTGACTTCTTACACAAACATTTGGGAAAGCTTGGCAGTGCCTCTTTTTAAAAAAGTTGAGTTAATGAGCTAAATGATAATAACTTAATCAAACACAGGTTTGGACAGCTACTTGAGACTTAGTGCAAGTATGTCCTTGATTACATGTTTCTTTCCACTTAGTTTTCTCTTCAACACCTTTTGCCAAGCTGTTGTGCAGAAGAAAATTCTTATGTGAATGGTGAATACTGAGAGGACAAACTACGTAAATATTCTGTCACTGTGTTCTTCTCTGAAAACTAATCCTGCATTTATAGGAACCATGGTCTTTCAAACCCTTCAAAAGGCAATTGATACTGGCAAAATAATTCAAAATTACTGACAGTGCAGGAAACGGTAGTGACAGCCCAATTTTGTACCTTGTTTTTCTAATTAAGTTTTTATGAAACCAGTTTCTTTTCTGAAACTGCAGTAAACTGTGAAACATCTTGTGTTCAATACTTTGAAGCTTCTTAAGCCATACACTTTGCTGTTGCTTGTAGTGAGTGGCAAGAAACACAAATATTTTTGAATATTCAACCTAGTTATTCTGGAATTGTCTCTTGTGATTCTTCTTCTGTAGAAAGCAAGTCTAGGGCAATGACATACTTTTCAGCTGCTCTTTGAGTTATTCAAGATGAATTCAGGTCTCCACCTCTAGAAGGGTTCTTTCCTGTGTATAGGAGTTGGAGATGCAATTCTGATTCTTAGCTGTGGATTTTGGAAGTGAGACTGAGAGGATCTTCAGGGACAACAGTATTATGTAATATTAAATCAGTGATGTACCATGTATTCTGCCTCTTTTCCCCTCCATTTTTCTTTAAGCTTGAAACTAATTTGTTCAATCCTGGAGGAAGTATTGACTTAATCCCTTCTGAATCTATGTCCCCAGTACTGTGTGCCAGTTCATGGAGGCAGACTGTCCAGACTCAATCAGATTTAGAAACTAATACAATTACCAGTAGGTGAAAATATTTCCATTGTGCTGAATGAAGGCAGTAGTGCTCTGAAAATGGCAGAGATTTTTGTAGATAAATCAAACTCTTTTGAGACTCTTTTCCTGATGTCACTGGTTAATGGTATAAAAGGTGTGTATCACAGTTTGTTCTTAAATTTTAATAAATACTTTCTCTTATGTTTTTACCTCAAAAAATTCTGAAGTAGGTCAGAAAACCTGCTACAAGCAGGTGATTTTGCTTGAGAAAACTACTGGGTAAGGAATGAAGCTAGGATTCCTTACTAGGTAAGGAATTCCATAGGATTGAATCCTTGAAGTTATAGACTGAAGACCAAAGAAGTCTTTGGGGACTTGAGGACAGGACATAGTACTTTGCACATAGATAAAAATGACCACAAATGGGTGTGAAATTATTGGAGATAAGTGAGTGTAACTTCAGAAAGCAGGGCAGAAGACTGTAGTATGCTCCCACTGGAAGCAGCAAAGCCTTATAGGGTTTTGAATTCAGCTGGATGGTACTGAAAATAAAACTCATGTTAAGTAGTTAAGGCTGATTGCCTCTCCCAAATCAGTTGTTCTAGTGGATTTGGTTTTCCATTATATGTTGAATCTCAGAAACTTCTTCTAAATAAAACTCCTCTGAGCTTTACTAGCTTAAAATTGTAAGAGACATTTACTCATCAAGTGAATAGAGAGTGAAATCTCAGTTTGAACTGCTTTTAATTATCTTTTTTGTTTAGTATATGCAATGTTTCTTTTCAAAGCTGCCAGGCAATAGGGGACAACTGGGGGCATCTTGTGGAATAACCAGGGTAGAATGCCTTTGATTAAAAGGAGGGGAAGATAGAC
Source organism: Callaeas wilsoni (assembly GCA_013398955.1). Taxonomy (NCBI): domain Eukaryota; kingdom Metazoa; phylum Chordata; class Aves; order Passeriformes; family Callaeidae; genus Callaeas; species Callaeas wilsoni. The sequence continues at coordinate 343,950 of VWPU01014236.1, read as the reverse complement.
ATTGCCTAAAATGGATATGCTGACTTTTTAAGTAGAAGAGTTTGCTGTTTAAAATACCTTCACCTGCCTTCTCTTGCAGACAGGTTATATGTCTCTTTTGCATTAATTTGAATTGCAAACTGCAGCTGCTGCTATGTACCATGCATCCAGAAGCTAAACCTTAGCTCTTCCTTTATTCTAGTTGTCCTTGAAATATCCTGCTGTCTCATGTTCCCTTTCTTTGTTTCTTATACACCTCTGAATCATTTGTCTGTTTCTGAAGGTTTTCTAGGAGTCTCTTTAAAATTCTTTGATTTTTTTTAACTTCTCTTCCTGTGCCTTTCAGTATTATCTCCTTTTTTGATTCCTATTATCAACTCCTGCTTCTTTAAAATCTAGCAAATTCTAGAAAATGATGCTTTCTGTGGAGTTTGTGCTGTGTGTGAAATGGTTTCCTGAGCACATCTCAGTTCTGTAGTCCAGCTCTTTTGTTCTGTTAGTATATCTGGCATCCTTATAACCAAGATTTCTTTAACCTTCTGCTGTTTCTCATGTATGAAATCTGTGTTTGCATTTACGCCCACACAAAATCTGAGTTAAAGCTAATGCAGTTTATGGAGTGTTTAAGTGGCATACTTTTGTGCTCCTTGGTGAGGAAATAACTTTGAGAGGGAGGTGAGTGTTGTAGGAATGGTCCTGGCACACTGTACACTGATAATGAGAAACCCTGTGTTCACACGAGAATTCATTCATGCATGCTACAATTCTGTCTCGCTGTTTAAAAATAAAAAGTTTAAAAATCTAGGCATTCACAATCATTAAAAAAGTCCATATATGGCCTTGTTGATTCTGATACAGAGTAGGGTTGTTTTTTTTTCCATCCAGTTTTTACTATAGCTACATGAGCATGTACAGGGTCAGGGCCCCTGTGTGGGTATGATGGTGCTAGCAAGGTTTATTATCTCCTGTCATCTGAGTAGCCCATATTGTTGTTTGAAATGCTTTTGTACTTCTTTTATTCTTGCTGTGTAAAAATACTTCCTGAGCTCCAGCACCTTCACTGTTCTGTACATTTGTGAAAAAGAAGGCTGCCTTTAGGTCTTAGAGAGAAAAAATGATATTTGGATGTTTCAGTTTCTAAACCAGAACACATCTGTTCTGGGGCAGATTGAGGAGCATTGTGAATACTCTGGAGTAATCTGTTTAAATAGAGTGTGATCTTGATGAATTAGGAACACGGACTGAAATCAGTGTAAGATTTAATAAAGCAAATATGAAGCAGTTAATGTGGGAAAGAATAATCAAGTGGCCTGTCGAAACTAGAGGAACAGAAACCAGATGAGAGAGCAGTAAACGCGATGTGAAGATTTTTAATGCAAGAAATGTTGAACATTGCATTGCTATGAGATGGTGGGAGAACATGCATGTAGAACTGTTTAGGTGTTTTGCAGCTGATTAGCATCTTTGTGAATGAAATTGTTCACATTGGCTTTTTTTTCATCAGGGATAGGGAAACTAAAACTTCTGTACCTTATGTAAAGATAATTGGACTAATATTAGCATTGATTGGCCGTCAGTACCATGAGCAAAGGTTGAGAAAGATATAATATCTTAAAGGATGAAATAAGAAGAACAGGGCTATTCTAACTGCCTAAGGACAAGGAACTTTAATACTTGAATTTTACTTTTTTTTAACTTAGCAGCAAATAAACTTGAGATGAACATTTGATATTTATAGTCTGGACATGCCAAGCGACTAGGTAAAGTGTCTCTGGGGCTCTATTTCTATAACAGAAAACTGAAATGAAATAATACCTTTTATAGTCTTGTACAGGTATTCCAGTAGTCAATGTGTGATATTTTGAGTTCAAGTATTTGTCAAAATGCATACATTTACTCAAGAATTTTTGTTCTTGACAAAAAGTGAGTCAATTGAATTTTTTTAATCAGAAAATTTCAGTAAGACATTAGTAAGAAATAATGCTATGAGACTAAAATCAGTTTTAAAACATGTACTGAATTTTAAATGTGGGACCAAAAGAGCAAGTTGGCAAAGATTTATAGGAGTTGTTATAGATTAATGGTATTTGTAGGAATGTCATCTTGCTAAAAAATGCTTTCAAACAAAATTGTATTGCAGCTTGATTTAAATCCCATTTAAGCAGCAGTATTTAAGTGAGATTGCCTGGTATAGAGCCTGCTGTGCTTTATCCTTTGGTTGTTTGTGGGGGGAGGTGATGAGAACGAAAGGATGAGACTTTCTTTTCTCTGGCAAGTCTTCAATGACACTGTAGGAGGAGTAGCTTTTAAATGCGGCATCCCTGTAAAAAACTAACCTTTCCATCTGCAGATGGAGGAGGGCTGTCCTAGAAAAGAAAATCAAGCTCTGGTTTCTCTTGCGCTGAGTCCAACTGAATGCCAGTCATTTTTCACAGCATTCTGTAGGAACTGTTCTCTTAAATGTTACAGGAGGAGGAGGAGAGGAACAACTGAATGTCGCTTTGTACTTCTGTAGGAAGAGGAAAGCTTTAACAGAGCTGCTTCACTTATAGGCAAATAATCAGAAGGATCACTGGTATTAGAGGCGTGTGCTCTAAAAAAATGACTGATATTTGAGGCTCTTCACCACTGCTCCCGGTTCTTCCCCTGGCTAGGAGAGGCTCTCTCTTGGCTTCAGTTTCAAACTGCGGCATCTTCTCCTGCTGCAGCACTGAAACAGGAACATTTTGATTATTATGTAGTTCTCAAGCTTACCCTTTGTTTTTTATCTTTCCCTTTTCTTTTGTTTTTTTTTGTTTTAAAGCAGTCTATCATGACTTCTGAAATCCTGAAGTGACAGGTGGCTTTACAGCTCCAAATTTTCTCCCCTAGAATAACCTAGGTAGAGTGTATGGGAAGGCTTTATATCCCAAATCAATGGTAGACTGTACAGTAAGTGTTTCTGTTCTTTGGGAACAAAGCCTCACTAAAAATGTGTAGCTTTATTCTGTATTATTTTAGATTATTCCCTGGAAATACGCCTTTAAACTTAGCACCAAAAAAACCTCAAAGGTAAGGAAAGGTATCAAGTAGTTTTCAGCTTGTCAAGTAGAGCTGGAACAGTTTTTCAAGGTGCAGTGGGTATGTGCTGCATTAGAAAGAACAAAGATTCCACTTCTCCGCCTTTGCAGTCCTAATCAATGTTAGGCAGAAAATGATGGATAACAGAGAAATGGGATGCTTATGCAAAATAGGACCGAGACATTTTCCTTTAGCAAGGTGTACATAATTCCTTTCTAAATTAGTATTTAATCTCAATCACTTAGAAATAGGGATGTAGAGAAAGGTATACTGATTAATAAATAGTGGACATGAAGTTGAGCATGAGACTAGATAATCGCCATCTGTGAGGGTAGATAATAGACAGAAATTGAGAGGACAATATAGAGTTGTCGTGGATGATGCTAGGAGACTGCAAAAGTGAAGCTAAATACAGCACAGGCGAACAGTAAGGAGAGAAAAGATTCTAGAAAGCAGCACAGGGCTACTGAAGAGACATGAAAAGATGACTTGCCTTTTACACAGGAATTTCTGTTAAATGTAGGTCAGGAAAAGGAACCAATTTACAATTCTGTGAAACTCACAGGAGCCCTGGGAGTAGAAGTTATTGGTAGTCCCTGCAGGGGGAGAAGCAGTTGACAAATCCCAAGTAATGCATCCCACAGAAGGAAGAGAGGAAGGATTCTAGACCCTGGAAGGCTAGATGCTCCTTCATTTTCAAAAACATAATAAGTAATTTAGAGAGTTATCTGCCATCAACATAAACCGTGATATATCCAAGTATTTATGGCATATCACAAGTGACTTTGGTGAAGCTGTAGCTGAAGCTAAGGGCTTTTCAAGTAAAAAATTTAGCAGACAAAAGGCTTGGTAGCCCAACTTTGTTTTGTCTTGTTAGTGGACCTGTAATTTGAGTTCTTTTTCCCTTTAGGCAGTTATGTTCTGCACGACTTTAAAATGTTCTGTAGGCTTCACATTCTCAGCCTTCCTTTCTCAGAAAAGATGTAAGTGCTGTGAATAATTCCGTTCTGAGTCAACAGGCTAATGCTAAAAAGTGTCAGGTATTGTGACACATCCTGCAATAGAATAGTCAACTAAATTAACCAGGCTTTTTTGGTATTACTCTCATTCATAAAATTTTTGTGATAACTTTCTTCAGACATCATTCACTTGCTTCTAAATTGTCAAATAGAGGAGAAGCAAGACCTTCAGCTAATTACTAACACTACAAAACAGCTGAGCAAACTGTACTCTTCCTAGTTTTCTCCCTTCATATAGGGAAGATGTTATCCTATAGGGAAGGGGCAGGGAAGCAAAGAGAAGGTTGGCTTGGGGTTTTTCTTTCCTTCCCTCAGTAAATGTAAAGTTATTTCCTGAACAAGAATACAACTGATCTACACCAAAAAGATATTTTTAAATTTTTTTTACAGGCCTTGTGTAGTTCAAGTTTCATTTTTTTGAGATGCCTACATCAATTTCTGCTACTCAGTAATGTGCCCATGTGGGAAGGGCAGGTTGGAGCTCTTTTGTGTGCTTATGTACACTTACACCCACAATCCAACACGCACATCGGTTCTCTCAAGAACAAATAGGGAGGTAGAATTTTTCTGAATTTTTTTTTTCTTTTGTTTGTTTCTTCCAGTCAGTGTTGTCTGTGAAAAAAACACTGTACTAGCCCAGTTACTTGTTTCATGTGAATTTTCATCCTCCATCGTCTCCCTACGCCTTGTTATTACGGCTCAGATTTCCCTCAGATTTGAGAAGTTTGGTTCATTTGGGAACTAGTACTGAGCAAAGCCCATCCGGACTAGTCCTTTAACTGTGACAGATGGCTTTATAAGGAAATAGTTTCATATATGGCATAGCATGTACAGCTGTCTTTGGAGAGGAAAAGGTTATTGGAAGGTTTGGGTTGGTTCTTCCGTAAACTTGCTCTGTCACTTACAAAAGCAAACAATCTGCCACTTGCTTAAAATATTTGTTAAAATCTTTTTGGGCGTTGAAAAAATTATCACCAACATCCTCACTATTTTACCTTTGCTGCTGATCTCTAGAGATACAGAAATGTGTTGCTCTCATATGAAAATCTGAAAGTCCTCATTTTCAGAGAGACTGGGCTAGTGTTTGTTACTACTTACAGAATCATAGAATCATTTAGGTTGGGAAAGCTTTTTAAGATCACTAATTCAGCAATTAATCCAGCACTGCCAGGTCCACCACTTAACCAGTGTCCCTGACTCTCTTTTAAATACCTTCAAGGATGGTGATTCCACCAGTTTCCTGGTCAGCCTATTCCAATGCTTAAAAACTCTTTATGTGAAGAAATTTTTCCTAATATCCAATTGAAACCTCCCCCGACGCAGCTTGAAGCCGTTTCCTCTAATCCTACCACTTGTTACCTGGGAGAAGAGACCGACCACCACATGGCTACAACCTTTTTTCTGGCAGCTGTAGAGAGCAATAAGGTCTCCCCTGAGCCTCCTTTTCTCCAAGCTAATGCTCCCAACTCCCTCAGCTGCTCCTCATAAGGGCTCCAGACCNAGGCTTATGCTCCAGACCCTTCCCCAGCTCCATTGCCCTCCTCTGGACCTGCTCCAGCACCTCAGTGTGCTTCTTGTAGAGAGGGGCCCAGAACTGAACACAGGATTTGAGATGTGGCCTCACCACTGCCCTGGTCCTGCTGGCCACACGATTGCTGATACAGGCCAGGATGCTATTTGCCTTCTTGGCCACCTCAGCACACTTGCAGGACAATGTTCACCTGGATGTTGGCCAAAATGTTTCAGAATAAGAAAGAATCCTTAATCCATTGGATGTCTTAGTATTGGGAAGGAAGAAGTTGTCAAAATAAGCAATAAACTGCATTTATCACAACAGCTGCCTTCTTCCAACAAGTTAATAATTTGATGAAAAATTGGAGATGCAACCTTTTCTGTGGGTAAACTGAATTCATGTAGGTGTTAAAGAATGGATTTTTCATTTGCTGTTTGAAAAATGTCTTCAAAGTATAATGCTGTCAGATATCTAGGTGCAATTTTATTGACTGGCTTCATGAGAGGATGGGAAGTTCAAGATGACTTACTACCAGGCCATGTCTTCAGTAGAAGAAAATTAGGACTGTGTCATAGAGACTGTATCTTTACCTACCACTTCAAAGAGCAGAGAATGTGCAATGATGTATTTCAGTGAAAAAAGTTAACAGCCCACAGGCTAATAAAAACTTCTTACAGTAGGACACAGGCTGTAAAAAGCCACCTTCTTTGGCTCCCTGCTAAGGTGACAGTGCCTCTGACTCTTCTAAGGCATCAGAATAGACAAGCCGTTGAAGTATAAAGCCACTTCTGAGATGTGTGAGAAACTCATCCAGCTGTCTTACACTTCTGTCAAGAGAATTTGGTCTGTTCAGCGTCTGGTTAAAAGAACTCAAATTCTTTGTGTCTTGTTTGATATTCCGGAGTTTCTCTAAGGATAACTCAAAAGTTATGGTAGCTCTGTTACAGCACTGTAGTAGAGAGAACTTCATGGGCAATATTTGGTACACTAACCCCTCAAGCTATAAAAATTAAATTTTATCCTCTGCTTACTTCTAACCCTCTGGAGAAGCTGTATGTAGCACTGTTTTTCAGGTATTTAGAGTGAGCCTGTGTTGGGAAACAGGCTGTTGGTGTGTAATATCATACACTAGAGAAACATCTTCCAAGACCTTATAGCTCAAAAATCACTTCACTATTCCATGAAAATTAATGGAATCTGTGCAGAATTTCTTTGTTTACGTAATAGGTAAGGTGTTAAATTAAGGGAACTCAGGGACTTGTGCAGTTGGGATGCGGGTTTTTGTTTTGTTTATAATTTACAATAACCGATTGATGTGCAGCATTTTTCCAGAGCAAGTGCTTTTTTTTAGCCCCACTGAGTTTTACACATCTGACGATCTTCATGATAATCACCACTGATAACACTGGCTTTCACAGTTCATTGAATAGCTGAGCTTGAGTGCAGTTGGGTGACTGACTTTTGATTTGCAGAAAGCATTAAGAGGAGGTATTTTCTTTTAAACTGCTGAGTTTCTGGTCTAGTTTCCCCTGGAAACATTCTGTGGACTATTTATTTCAGTCCTCACTTACTACATTTTGTACCTGTGAGTCTGCTTAAGTCAAACTTGAAAGAGCAAGAGAGATTTTCAAGCAGTTCCAATCACTCTGAGGAATTTTATGGCTGAATAAAATAGACTTGGATTGATGCCCTCAGTGCTGCAAGTGGACTTTTCCCCTTGAGGAGGTGAGGCAGCCAGGACTCCTGTCACTGGTGCTGTGTTTGGCAGTAGTCAGATGGTCAGTAAACAAATAGTTGCTACCTAACCTGAACTCTGTGGACACGTCACGGTGAATTGGAGAGGGCTGAGGTTAACATGGCAGGAGGAGCATCCATCCCGTGCCTGTTGGTGGGAACCTGCCATCAGACAGTCGCTGTCTCTGAGCAAATGTCTGCAGGCTCTCTTCATCTCTTTCTCTGGAATATATCATTTTGGGGAGTTGCCTGGCTAGGCAGCTGAATGAACTAGTTTTTTCTTTGAAGAGAGAACCTGCTGTCATATTGGTCTTCTTTCCTGGGAAATACAGCATGTGGTCGGGTTTTCCCCACCTTGTTCATTACTAAGAATGTATGCCTTGAGCGTGCTCTCCACACGTGCACGTACAGAAAATGTAACTGCTTAGAATGCATTCAGGAGATGGCCATCTCTGGCATGTCTCTAATTATTAAAGAAGAGAAAATATTTTCTACTAATAAATGTTTGCAAATGAATAAGAAACTTGAACTTATATTTCTTAGCTCAAGTGAGCTATGATGTATGCCATTGTTCTACCTTTTCACTCTGTTAACACTTGTTTTATCCAGCTTGCAGATATTCTAGGCGCACTCCTCAACAGTTGTTCTGTGCCATTTTCCCTCAGCCTTCCTCTTCCCTGAAAGAGAAAACACTGGCTGACATGGAAGGCATTCCTCTTCAGCTACAGTATAAATCTTCAGGTGTATTTTGCCAGCTCGAACCAAAGGGAGAAGAAGGCTACTGGCTGCTGATGCAATGAAGTATTAGCTCTTTGTAAGTCCAATTTTACAGAAATAATGAAAACTTCAACTAGTAATTTAGTATTTTCCTTTCTAGTTCTTTTACCGGTGGGAACGCTGTAGGAAGTAATACGGAATATACCCACCCTATTTAGAGTTGCCTTTATAGTTGCTTTGTTTCAGAGTTTTTATAAATTAGTCTCTCCAGTTTCCGTGGCAACTCGGTTGTCTGCATTGGTTGCCAAGAAACAGCTTCTGCTGCACAAAGGGCAGGGACACTGCTATGGAGTGATTTCATTCTTGGCACTAATAGGCAGTGGAAGTGAAAGCTTGATATTCCATGGAGTATGGCCTCCATATTGACTGTTAAACTTTATTTTTTTAAAAGTGTAATTGAAGTGTTGGCTTCTTTATTGTAATTAAGCCATCGCAAACCTCCTCTTATACACAGCTACAGAATTCCTGTGAACAGATGTAATAGTTACATAGACATAAAGCACTAGAAAATGCATGTTTTGAGAACAGTTTAACCAGCCATACAATAAACCATGTGATTCTCTGGTTAAAAAAAATTTGTTTTTACAATAAGTCCCAATTCTGTGGCTTGTAGTCAGCAATTAACTGTTCTACATATCCCAGCAAAGAAAAGATTAAAAGTGAGCACTATTAGAATAAGTCTTGGACACATGGCACCCTGGGCCCTCTGGAGCTCTAAAAGTTTTTTCCTTATTTGACCTCTGGTAGAACTACAATCTGGATACCCATCTGATCTTTCTTTTAAGAAGTACAATCTGACAGCTGTCATCAGTTCTCTAAAATGAATGCAGACAGAGGGATCATATTGTGAGTCATGATTCCGCATTAGTGTAAAATCTTATTTTTGAGGCTGCCTTCCAGCTGTCAGTTCTATGGCTGTGAATTTCTGAGTGCACAGTCTCAAAGTATCTGAAGAATTCATTTGAAATTTAAAAAAAAAAATACAAATATTTGCAAATGAGGATATCCATTTGCCTTTTAGTTTTGTAAGTGTTAATCAGGATAAAATATTGTACATCACACATAGACATACTAATGAACCCTGTTCTGTGAAAGAGTGAGAGAATTGGACACTTCCTTGGAGACTGGTGTAGATACAGAAATAGGGTCTTTTGATCTTAGTATGGAATCTACAGCTCAGATTTAGTCTGCCTCCTCTCATCGATTCTCTAATGAAGGGCCATTACTGTACAGTGTTACATGAGTGCTACTGTTCACTGGGATTTGAGTCAATCAGTATTTGGAATAGCTGCAAGGAGATGGAGCTGAGTACTATAATACTCAAGTAGTTTGTTATATGCAGAAATGTAGATACTCTTGCGAAGGAGAAAAGCTGTTCTGTAGCATTGTCTGTCCAGAGGTGTTTAAGAAAAGAGGCCAAGAACAGTTGTTTTCCTTTTTAGCTAGAATGTCAGGAGGAATCTGGAATTTCAAGATAGCTTACAAAGTACAAGGAAAAGATGAGCAGTTAGAAATTTGGTAGCGTCTCTGGTTCTGTGGCTTAGGCTAAAAGCAACGTTACTTGCAGCCACTTTGCTTTCCCAAGTACTGAGCAAGGTGCAGCCTCGTAAGGTAAGTGCTGCCAAAAAGCACCATGTTTACTTTCTAGTTTTTGGACACTAAGTCTTTTGCCATGCAATACTAGCCCTCCTTTTGTGAACTGGCATGCCTGCAGGCTGACTCTCAAGAGTTCTTCTGGACTGGATTTAGCTTAGTTTAGAAATGCTTTGGCTTTGCAAAACTGGAGTTAAGGCTCTGAATGCAAGTTGGTGACTATGCGTGGTCCTCTCAGTTTGATGGATTACTAAGAGGAGTGCAGTTTTATCTCTGACTTCTGCTATCACCATTATTACTGCTTTTAATTTTTTTTTTTTAGTTTCTAATATAAGTGTAGAAGTGCTCAATCCTTTCCTGTGCTGTTGTAAAAAAAATATGTTGTTTCATAGTGAGGATGTTTGTCAGGTAAGTTACAGAACAGTGGGCACAGATAAAACTACTGGAAATCGGAGGGAGCAATAACTTGACTTAAATTAATAATCTGTTTGAAAAGCTAGATACCAGATTTCAGGTATGGTATTGCACCTTTAGCAAACCAACTACATTTTGCAAGTTAGGAATAAAGCAGTGGGTGTGATGGTGGTATTTGATAGGGCAAAACAGAGTCCTCACCCACATTTTGCGCTCAGTTTGCTGTAATCTGAAGGCTTTGAACAGAGAAGAAGAATGCACTGGAATATAAAGGAAGAAGTTGCCTATCTTTTAATGAATGCCATAAATAGCAGCCTTTTCTTTGTGCTTGCTCTCTCTTTCAGATACTTAATTTCATGATACAAGCCCTACAATGTTCTTTAAAAACCATTTGGGTATTATTAAGGGGGAGAACATTAAATTCTCTTTCTGCATAATGTACTTAAAATAATTTGCAGTTGCCCAAATAGCTTTACAAGTCACTTGAGGCATGATTTACCTAAAATTTCTATAAATCAATTAGATACTAAAACATACTTAATGTAAAAGTTATAGCATAGACTGATAAAATCCAGGCAACAGGATTAAGTATTTGACCTAAACTTGTCCTTTTGAACCAGATGCAGGGCAGGACTTGAGCTGTAGACTTAAGGAGATGCTCTGATGTTGTAATCTCCAACCAGACAGGTTGATTGAAGAGTCAGTGATCGCTGTTTAAATATTTATTAAATAGTGATGTTTGTTATAAATACGATTTACAAGAGAGCAAATGACATTGCAATACAATTCAGTGCCACTTTCTGAATTATTATTAGATCTTTATGTAAACAAGATCAGTCATGCAGATTGTACAGAACCTGGCTGAACTGTAGATTTTTTTTTTTTATTCCCCCTCTTACATAACAGTCTTTAAAATCCTGATTTGATACAATAAATCCACACAAATATTTTATGTAAAACACATGTCCTATATTCCATATCTCCTTATTGCCTACCCTGCCAAAACTGAACAAACTACTGAATACACACATGAATATAAATTTCTAAAGAAGTCCTTAGTTTTCCTAGCTCTATAATGGCCCAAATGAATTTATTCCAGAAGAGGACTGGAATGAGAAAGAAATGCCCAGGTTTACATGAGATGAGGTTGCTTTGTAACTTGCTGGTGTTGTCTGGTATGCTGACATTGGCAGGATGTGCTTCCTGGCCAGGCTGTGGCTCTGCAGTTCTTGGCACAAAAGGTGCATCAGCCAGCCCTATCCTGATTGTTCCTCCCAGCTTTTGGTACCATCTAAGTGTTCTTGTTTTGATCTAGAGTTGGAGAGTGCCTCTGTTCAATAATCCAGTTTTCTAATAATTCAGTCTCATAGGAAGGAACTGAACGATGGTTTTAAGGTGTTTGAGCTACCTATTGAAGCTTACAGTCATTCTAGTCTGAGGTAAGAACCACTCGCTTTTTACACTGCCTCCAAAGTATCTGGAGAGAAAAAGAGATGCTGAATTTAACCATGACTCTTTTGCAACACATCTTAAAATTCAAAAAACTAAAGCTTAGCTACAGTCTGTGCCATGTGTTGGAGCTGGGCTGTGAGAAAATTCTGTAAGCATACTAATACTGCCTTAAGAAAGGCATTTATCTGACCAAGTAAATAACTTCCTAGAAGTCTCTTTGGGTAGCTTTCCCCGTGAGGGTAATTCAGAGGAATGTTATTGCAGAATTGAGGCTCTTCTGAAATACCAATAAAAAACAGCAGGTGACTGGAATTTCATTTACTAAGTTGTCAGTACTTGCTGTCTAGAGATCTAAATAATGTACCATTAAAAGAAAGTTAATCTCATACAATATTGCTGTTGATTTAATAGACATTGACATGAGCTGTGTGATATGGCAGAGTCTGTTCACTTAACAGGTTGTTGACCCCTTTTAGCTTTGAATGATTTGTCCAATCAAGCCTCGTGTTAGAAGAAATTAGGGATATGATATTGTGTTTGCAATATAATACCACAAAAAAAAAGGCACCAAAAACTACCTGTTTTGTTCAGCTCCTGAAAAAGGACTCATCCTTTAGTCACTGCCTGATGTTTGGATTTTGGGGAAACTGTTTTGCCCGCGTTTCTGCATGAGTTGATGAAAATCTCATGAGCCATCCTTAGATTTATATTTCAGAAGATTTTTTTCTTTGTCTGTTCTGTGTGCTACCTCATTGTTTAAGGCTCTGCAAAGGTATGGTGAACTTCTTTACTATTCTATATAAAAGGACCTTCTATTAGCTCCTTAAACCAAGCCTTTCCAATGAATGTGTATAGGTAAGTCCTGGTCTTGCTGTTTTTAACTATCATGTGATAATGTTGATGTACCTTTTTACCTACTGCTCATCTTCCTACCATTTTAAACAGGAACTAATATTTGGTTGCATTAAGCTAGACCTCGTATTCTGATTAACAGAGACAATTCATAGTAAATTGAGATGCCCTCAGCAAGATAAGGAGCAGGAGAACATAAATTTATTTCTGTACTATAAACTTGTGCAATTTTTGCCTTTGGGACTTGCTTTTTTTAAAATACGCATGGTGAAACCTTAATGGGTTTGGGTCATTAACCACAGAAGCCACGTCTAATAGTAGTGGCAATGAAAAGACAAACATGGAGAATATGCTTCCTAGGGTTCAAAGCTGGCTTAGAGGTAAGAAGTCTAATTTGGTTCAGCCTCCAGGGTTTATTAAAGTGTATATATAGGGAAAAGCTCCAGGGTAGGGTATCGTACTGCTGTGTTTAATCACTCAATCTGGAATTTCTAGGTTGCCCACAAACCTGCTGCTTTGGCTGAGGGATCAACAGATGATATTGATAGTTTTTGTGCCCTCTTTGAAATGTAACGGAGAAGGATTGCAGTAATCAGCAGACTTCAGAGATACTTGTTTTCTTTTGAACATGCACAGGCTTGTCTGTATTTTCACAGCAGTGGCAAGAGCCCATCCTGTGATTTGAAAGTGAAGTTGTATTTATTATTCACAGTTGTTTTCAAGAGAGAGTCTTGCAACAAATGAGTTTTTCAGACAAAATGCTCTCTTTTCTCATTGCCCCTTGTTTCTGAAGTTGATGGATTTTTTTAATCGTGCTTTTAAATTTGAAGAGGAAGCTAGACTGGTACGCTGGCTCAGTTTGCTGAAGTTTATAAGCAGCAGGGTACTCCCAGGGGCTATGCTTAGGTGTGTCTGCTTCTGCATCTTAATAAACACAGCTGAAAGAGCTGCAACCAGCTGCAGGCAGTTCTTGGGAGGGATGAGTTCCAGGTTCTGTTCACCATGAACAGCTTGGAAGGCTGGTGTTGGCTCAGGCTGAGAAGCCCAGTGTTGAAGGGCTGTGAATGGCAGGATGTTTTGAGCCAGCTGGATGTTCCTTGACAAGGTGTCTGCAACTGCCTCTGGTGTTTGGGGTAGTCATCCTTAGAGGGTATTTTGTGAGTTGAATGACATGGATTATGTGCATATCTTTAGAGTTTGAGTTGGATTTCTCCTAATTAGCTGGTTTACAGTTTCTTGGTTGCTGATACTAGAAAGGGGGAAACATTTTAATCTGTTACTTTGTGTACTGAATGTTAGTCATCATGTTTCTACGTTAAATCAATCAGTTGTTTTACCTAGGGAAGATCTCTTTACAATAACTTAGCCTTGATTTGCCTTTGATCTATGCATCAAATCATAATGCTTCTCTTAGTTGCTTTCTCGTGATTGCTGTACAACATTTTGAGAATTCTTCTGCTGTGAATCATTACTTGGCAGGTACATGGAGAACTACAGGATCTAGCTGAAAACTGACAACTTTCCACATCCTGCTGATCTTGGCCATATTGCAGAACGGTGGTGGTCTCTTATACTAAGGTCTTCTGAGTCTTGTGTGATATTTTAGACAAGCTTTTAATTTTGGTTCTGGGCTTATTGTCAGAAAAAAATATTTGTATTGAATAAAGTGTCTGTGCAATATATTCATGTATAATATCTTTTGTTGTATTGGTCCTCATGTACAGCTTCAGGACAAGAAGCTGTTTATTTTAGCATGGCTACTGTCTCAGCATTCAAACTAGTAATGTTATCAATCTTTTTTATCTCAGGCACTTGAAAATGGAAGACCAAATGATCATGACCAGCTTAAAAAGTGGTATGCTTATTTAAAATAAAAAAAAAAAAGAAACTTTCACTTCCTTTCCCTGTCATCCCCTTCACCCCCTGCCTTTTCTTACCCCACCAGATGCTCTTCCAGACTTTCAGCTGGGTATAGCTATTATAATTCCCTGGTACTGCACACTGTGTGCTGAAATCTAAATTGAGCAAGTATTGCACATTTGCCTGAGACCAGAAGCAGGCACTTTGGGGAAATTACCAAATATTGCATGATTCCTGATTAAAATTTTGCATTGGGAAGGAGTTAGATTCCCACAGTTACAAGCTAGGATTATGGTATGAAAAACAAAGCATCTCGCATGTGCAGTGTAAAAATGAAAACCGTATGTAATACTACAGTGCCTTGAAACAATTGTAAGTGAGAACATGTGAGCCTGCATTATAGTTTAAAATGTGTGTAATAAGCACGGTGCGTTCTCTCTGGTCCTGCTGGTACATCACCCCTTGATGCAATTTCGTTTCATACAGCAATTTACAGTTTTATGAGGCTTCTTTGTCCCTCATCTCCAAATATTATTAGCTTTTGACTTTATTTCAAAGTTTATCCGCTGTTCCTGGGGCTTCTCTAAAACTTTGCTCTAGAACAAGAAAGTTAGTGTGCAGTCAGAAAAAAAATACTGGAGATTACAGAGGTCTTTTAAAAGCTACCTTTAGGATGCACCAGAAGTAAACGCTTATCAGGCAACACAGTGGAAAAAGATTTGGTGGCAAATGCAGGAGACATCAAATCTTCTAGTTAGTGGCCTGTAAACTAATGGTGAGGCTTCTCTGCTGCGAGGCAGTGTGGAATTTGTAGGACTCCTGTAGCTAGTTTTCAGAAACACCTCTACACTCTTGGCAAGATTTTAAAAGATGTTTATGTGTACTTAGCTGCCTGCAGCTAGTATTAATCTGAAAGGCTTATTAGGTGCTTAAAAGCATCATTAGCTGCCTAAATACCTTTTAAATTGTTTGTCTTTGCCAAAAGGATCACAAACTTTGCTGGATAGTTCTTTTAAACTCAGTTCTAGTGCTCCGGTTTCTCAGCCTGTGCTAAGACAGGTAATGTCAGGTAGAAAGTACATATAAGTAAAACCAGACACAGTTTGAGAGCTTTATGATGGGGTTTTTTCAGAGTGTACTTCACAGGGAAACTGGGGAAGGTACAGGATCTGCAAGTCTCAAAATAGATTGTCAAATAGTTGTTTCAGTGAGTGTCTTGGGGTGATTCTATGACCATACTGTATTCCCCATCGCCTGCTTGATTTCTAGTGTACCTTTAAATTGCAAAGGGGGGAAAGAGAAGCCAAGAGAACTCTTCATAGCAGCCAGCTTGACCTTGCAACTAGAATGTTTTGCATTATTTTCTCTCCTGATTCTGACAACATTTGGTTGGTTGGAGGACTTTTGCTTTCTCGTCTCTTCGGCTTTCAGCGGAGAAGGGACTGTGATCTGCCTCAGCAGCTTCTTTTCCTTTTTGGACTGTTTTTGGCTTGCTTTTCATCTGAGACCAGCTCCCATCTCCGGACCTGCTCGGCGGGACCCTCCAAGGGGGATCGTCGGACCCTGCCTGGCCGGCCCGGCCCAGCTCAGGACGGCAGGTTTTACCTACAGAAAGAACTCTAGAATCCATAGTCCTCTTTTAGGGGACAAGGGAGGGGGTCTCTATATCCTTTTTTCCCTGTGACAGCGGGGGACTCTGTTTTGTTAAATAAATAGTTTTTTTCACTTTCACCCGAGAAATTATTTTCCCGCACCCAAGGGGGAGGAGCTGCCGGGGCCTGCTTGCCTGGCAGGCAAGAGAGAGAGAGAGAGAGAGACGCCCCTCACGGGTTGTTTACTCCTGGATTTGTGTCCAAACCGACACAGTGAGCCATAGAAAAACTTCCCTTCAGAGAAAGAAGTAAGGAAAGCCAGTAGGAAAGTGGACTGACCTTGGAGTTTCAGTTCAGTTCCTAGCTCTGGTTCAAACATTCTGAATGTAGGTGCATCACTCTTCATTGTTGTCATAGGGCCAGGGACTCTCTAACCTGCTTAACATTGTCACCATAACAAATAGTTCCTAATCTTAGCAGCAACATAGTAAAACCGATATACGAGATTTTTAAAAAAACAGCTTGTAGGACTGAGGAGGATAAGCCGCTTAATACAAAGGGACCTAGGGTAGATGCTTGACTTCATGGTGGCTTCCATTGGTTTCTACTAAGCAATTCCTGGAATAATCTGAAGTCTTCTATCCTACAGTTCAGCTTTTTTGCTCTGCTGTGTACCTTCCCAGCCTTTCTTCAGAGCTTCAAGTCAAGCATGAATGGGCACTGCATACTCTCTGCTACACAAACTGCCTTAGCATACAACTTAGAAGTTATATGTTGCCTTAGGCAATGAATCACTTTGTAATTTTTTCACTCTACCTTAAGATTCATAATCCGTCCCTAACCATGATCGTTTAACAAATCAACACATCATTGGACCATTTTCAGAGAGGTTTGCAGGAGAAACTTTTTTTAATATGGGAAATCAAGGAAAATAAGAACAGATCCTGCAAGTATGGTGGTTGCAAAAGAAAGTTCATGGAAAATGGAGTGTTGTTCACAGATGGAGAATGGCAGCCCAATAACAGGAGATGCATTAAAAGTTGAAGTCTTCTTTCACTCTCTCATCAGTCTTTGTAGACAAAGCTACTTTCCTGGCAAAGTGGTTTGGGAGAGAGAGGAGCATCCAGCAGTTGGGGAGCAAGAGTGTAAGGTTTACTTCTCTAAATAGCTGGATATACCAAAATTGATGAGCCCACAAGGCTCATATTCAATGCTGATTTAACTTGTAGATAAATGAGTTTCTGATATTTGTTATTAAAGTCAAATATGTGTAAAATAGACCTTTTTATTTTAATATGACCTCTTGGCATAGCACTGCCCAAAGTGTTTCAAAGAAGTCTCTTGGACTAGCTATTTGTTGGTTAGATTTTTAAATTTGGACCATCAAACGGTTACTTGCATCTCTCTCTTCATACTATTCTTATGGCCCTTCAATATATTCTCATTTTTGTGCTCATCTTTAATTAGGTATTTTCCTATTTTTCTCCATTTCTGAGCAGGTGTGGTGGTCATTACAAATATAGTAGACATTTGCCCGGTTCTGAAACTCAGAATAATTTTTAAGATGGCAATGTTTAGTGTCATAGAGAGATGGGATTTTTTTATTACCAGCTCAAGTTCATGTGGTATAATTAACATGTTTCATCCAGATCAAATCTCCAGAGCTTTGCTGTCAACGCAGAGCAGCATCCTAGAAAGCAGTTTCCTGTTTGGCTGGGGTTCTGTTAGCAGTGCTGCCAAAAGATGCAGTTGTGTTTCTCTTTGCCTCTTCAGTGCCAGCACCAGGACTCGGAGACAGATGACTGGAATCCCAACACCAGTAACCCCAGTACAAAATGGGGGATGGGGAGAAAGTGCTACAGCTGGCCAGAGGTGGAAGGCTAGTATGTGACTAGCACACGAGAGCAGCACTAATGTGGGCTGGCTGCAGTTTGTGAAACCACATCCCAGCAGATTTCTGCTGGATATATTTGAGTTGTGTTTGTTTGCTCAGATTTATGAGGTTTTTCACAAGAATTTCTAAAGTCATGAACTTGGCTGTAGATTCCTAACCAAATGGTGAGTCTGTGCTCCAGATTGCGGAATTACAAGAACTTACGGAAACGAGCATTGAAGTTTTTTCCTATGAAGAAATCTCTTCATGTCAGAGCTGTAGTTAATGAAGCTTCCCACATCAAGGTGGTGTGAGACTGCTACATAGCATGGCGAGTTTTACTCCAGATATATCATTCCTTGCCAAGATTTGGAGAACATTTCCATTTATAGAAGTGACTTAATACTGTTGTTCTATATAAAAAGGGGAAACAAAGGGCAAAAAAGGCAGGGGGAAGGACAGGGTTCTGGTCAGAACAGGATGTTAATTGATCTCTTGGTCTTGATGGTGCATTATATACCACTATGTAATCACAGTGGTATGTAACAACTCACCTCTGTGTATGGGGAGTTAGCAGACTGTGCCTGCTGCGAAGGAGATGTGCCTCCAGCTCCATTCCCTTCAACTGCAGCTTCTGAGGAGGGAGTTCCCATGTGACTGGTAATGCTCAGTGTACGGTGAAGTCATGTGGGGTTTGCCTTTTATATAGAAGCTTCTTGTTTTCCTTTCATCAGCCTTCAAATATTCTCAGCTTATTTATCTGTTTGCCACTGTGTGCCTCAGGGGAGAGGACTTAAATTTAGAGATACTGCTTGTATGACCAAACTAAATAAAGGTGACCTTTTCAGCTTCTGAAATGAAGATGATGTGCTAGGTAAAACCTTGTATTGGAGTAGCAAATAACCTTATTCTAAGAAGATGGTGTTTTGGTGTCAGGAAAGGTACATGAAGCTGGGCGTAGTTGTGACCTTGTCTCTAGATAAAGATGTGTTTAAGTGATAAACAAGGAGCATATGTCTTCTATGACTTCACAGAAATGCCTCGAGGAAAGTCCCTAACTTGAGTGCATTTAATGCTGCTTAAAGTTCAGGGAGTTTGCAGCCCATTGGAATAGTACTTTCTGCTTAGACAAAAAAGAAAGTTCCTGCCTTGGGTGGCAGAGCTGGCCAATGGCAGGATCAGTGGTGTGCTTCAAGTCACAAGTAACTAAAAGCATTCACTCTCAGGGCTTCACATGAATGTTTGCTTTCGTTATTTACTTTTTATCCCACTTGATTACCTCTGACTGTTACTGCAGCATATTGGAATTTTAAGGCCAGATAAAAATCATCTCTCTATTGTTGAGATAGGAGACTAAAAAAGCATTGTGTGTGTTTTGGTGTAATTGAAACTCAAGTTAGCAGGACCAGTAAACACAGAACCAGAGGATGGAATGGCTGGAGCACATCTAGGAGTCTTATCAGGCAAGGATAAGTTACAATACAGATGACTGCATAGGTCTGCAGGTGCCATATATGGTGGTCGGAAAATGTTCTTACAAGATAGAAGCTCTTCCTTCCATTTTTCAGTAAAGTCATTTTTCAACACAGTCTTTTTAAGGAGATAAGAAAAAATATTGTGTTAGGGCCCAAAATGTGGTGCTAGGCTATGATGTTTCCTAGACAAAGATGATTCCCATTTGATTTCTGAAAATAATATTGTTTAGGTAGGGAAATGAATTAATAAGACTCAGTTACTTAGATGTGTATCAGAGTAGAGTAAATTTTCAGGCAGTTTTTGTGAACTACTACTTTGTGAAAGCTACATGCTGTTCTGCTGTCGTGGAAAACCCACTTTTCCTTTGGAGCAGAAATTCATGGAGTAAAGGGCATTGGCACAGCTGTGGCAGACCAGCTCTCAGAGGTTCTGCTCTCCCTCTATACCAGCTGGCAGAAGGCTGGTGCATCTGCTTGTCCCATTAGTAGCTGCCCTTCTGGGTCAGGAGCATTTTAATACAAAGCTCCAGTGACTGCTGCCTTTGAGGAGAGTTACCTGAGCTAGCAAACCATAGAGATTTCTGCTCCTTGCTGTCTGTATATGTGATATTGAAACATAAAGGGAGGGGGGGAAATGTTGAAACTAGATCCCATGCTGATCTTCTAATTCTTAAATAAGACAAGCCATTCCTGCTAATGCAGGGTGATTTTGCTGTTTCCACTCACTGTATTTCTGTAGCACTGAGACATAGCCCTTAGCAAATTGTTCAGGATGTAATATTGTGTCTGTTCTGTAATATTACCAGTTTGTACTCTGAAACCTCAGCAGTACCCACGGTATCTGCAAAAATTTAGAAAATGTATCTATGTTGAAGTTGAAAAAAGAGTTCTTTTTACAGCTGTAAAAGCAAAGGCATCGAGGATGTGGTACTGACTAACTCTGGCATTCGATTGACGTGCTTTTGGTACAGCCTCACACCTAGCTGTAGGAGGCTAGCTCCTGCAGTCCTGGGCAGGAGGGAAAGGACTGTTCAGACTAGGAATTAACAAAAGTGCTGCTGCTCTTTCTGACCTATGGAATAGAATTCACAGTTCTGTTTTGAATATTGATGTTTCTTAGATAAGAAAGGGGAAAACTAAAATGGCAATGGGTGGTATTGTTTACTGTATCAGAGAGTGGAGAAAAAGGATCCTCTGAATTAGAGGTAGCAGAAAATGCTTATCTACAAAGCAAGTGCTGCAGTGGAAAATGGTGTTTATGGTCTTGATAGATGAGAAGAAAGGATCAGTTAGTGGTGAAACAGTGAAGTTCAGGAGTAGTTTCTCTCAAATCCTCCATCATTTCGCTTTCTCAAAAGCTAATACTAGTGAATAAGAGGGAGTCGAGAAGTTACAGCTCTGTATGATGTTTGAGACAAAAAGGATGTGAAAAGGAGCGAAAGGTGGGAACTGGATTGTTCTGGATTTTACTCAATTGTGAGTACAGAGCTGGATAAACCTCGATATCTGTTGGATTACTGAGTCTTCATAAGGAGGAGACAATACAGTTCTGCCACTTTCTCTAGAATAGGATTACTTTCTTGCAGATGCTTGAAAGGATCCAGCTGGTTGGAAGCACCCACATTCACCCAGGAAAGGAGTATTTCTATTTTGTTTGGAGGTAGTTTTCGCCTCTTGTTACTGGGCTTATCCTTTTCTATTGCAAAAAAGAGAAGTCCCATTCTGTTTGAATTCCCCTTCTTTCTTAACTCCTTGACAAAGTTCTATGTAGCGTCAAATTTTTACATCAATTTGGTGATTTTTAAAGTACTCCAAAGCATGGGATGGTGGCTAGATACCATTGACTCAAAACCAGCAAAACCTCAGGTAAGGTTCTGCATTTATGCTTCTCTTTGGGACTTGATTCTTTGTGATGAATAATGACCTGAAGTGATTATGAAGTTATGTATCTATTTATTCATCAAAGAGATCATTAAGAATTTAAATTCAGCTCTCAGGATCTGTAGGTTGAGAACTTACATACATTGGAGACCTAAGGAGATTGCAACCAGGAGCTAAGGCAGCCTGGCCCTGAGTAAGAAAGGAAGGCTTGCATGGCCATGAGTTTGTGTCTCCAGGTGAAATTCATTTGCCTCACTTCAGATGTTTGAATCCTCCTCTCTTTAAGACTGCCTAAACTGTTGTGATAGTAAAAAAACACAGGCACTTCTAAGGCCTGACTTGTTATCTTTTATAAGGTGAGATGAACTGGACCTGCAAGAGAGGATTGTTCCTTTGTGAAGTGGAGCTTGAGGTTACCAGAGTCCATGCAAACGTTTGTGCCATGGAGGGCCGCAGCCAGGGCAGCACATCGCCACAGTGCTGGGGGACATGCCTGGCACTGGGTACTGCTGGAAGCAAAAGGAAGAGAAAGGGGCTGGGAATCTGCTGCTTGGGAACCCACGCCAGGAACAATGTCTTAATAGAGCTCTTGAGAGGAGCACAGCCTATCTGAGAACTGCTGGTTTCCTGTTTTATGGTTTTTCTTTTGTGGTTTGGGTTTTTTTTTAATCCCACTTTGGAGTGAGGGAGTTATATAAGAACTGTGTCAGCACACCCACACCAGCAGAGGTGACACAGTTACAGGGTAAGAAGAGGAAACCAAGGATGCTGCTTGCCCAGGAATTTTAAGAAAAATGGACTGTTCGGAGGTGTTTAGTTGCAGTGATGGCAGCTCTAATTTTTCTGTCCTTAATTTTGTGGTAGTCATTGTCTGTCTTGAAAATGTGACTTCACAACTCTTGTAGCTATATGTGAGAATCTGTTCCACTTTTTTCCTTCTAAGCTGCTTGATATTATGCTTTAGAAAAAAAAATTGAGAAATCTGGTTCACAGCATTTTATCCATATACTCTTTTTAATTAATCATTGAAGTGGGTTTTTTTTTTTTTTTTTTAACCTTAGGAAGTTTGAGGCCACCTTTGTGGCTATTGTGGCTATTTGAATTTTGAGCACATTGATTTGACAGTCAAATAGGAAGTTCATGGGAACTTTTTGATTTAACTACTTAGTCAGAAGTAATCTGAATTTTTTTTTTTCTGTTACGTATAGAGAACCTTTGTTGACATGTTCTTGAGTAGACCGCTCAAAACTGAGTATAACAGAAGAGAATGCAGATAAGGGATGTCTTGTGCTTGACAACAAAAGAATTAGATTTTCTGGTAGTTTTTCTGGCCTATGAACATCTAATTGCATTTTTTAACCTGCAGTAAAAAACAACTGTCAGAACGCGAGGCATGTTGATGTAATTATTCTCACTGTTTATCTTGTGATAGGGTAATGCATACACACAGATCAATATAAGAATCCTTTTGAAATGTGTCTGTTCTGGGGAAGACTTGGGAAATGATGCTCATGCAGCTGCTTCTCTGAAACTGTCTTGCTGATAGTTTCAGAAGTTTCAGTGGTTGTAGTGAAAGACAGAAAGGTAGGGAAGTGGAAATCTGGTAAAAGCTAGATTTTGCTCCATTTTTGCATGGTGAGTATAAGAGAAGGTGCTCTGATAACCCAGCCTTTCTGGAGGAAGTTTCTGAAAGCTTTCCTTCAAGCAGTTCTGAGCACTCACCAGGGCTTGTTTATTCTGGAGAGTAAAGTGTCCTTCTTTGTCCTTCTGAAAGTCTATTAGTTGTTTGTTGAAATTTCTTTCCTAATGACTCCTGACACTTTATTTCCTATTTTAACTGCCTGCTGAGCAGGAGACTGATATTTCCATGCATCTGTCTATCATAACTCTCAAGATCTTGCTGCTAACAGGTAATGGTTTACTCAAGCTCACAGTTGTCTTTATGAAGTTAGTATTGTTTTCCTATGTTCATGGTTTAACTACACCAAATGTTACCTGCCATTTTGTTGTCTATTCACTCATTTTTCATAAAATCTTTGTTTCCTTGCCCTGGTATAAGCCCAGCTGACAACTAAGCACCACAGAGCAACTCACTCACTCTCCCTCCTCTTGGCTCCCAGTAAGATAGGGGAAGAGAATTGGAAGGGTAGAAGTCTTCTGGGTTGAGATATGGACAATTTAATAATTAAAATATGGTAATGGCAATAAATTGTAATGAAAAGGAAAATAAACCCCAAGAAAGACAAATGATGCAAATAAAATCAGTTATTCACCACCTACTGACTGATGCCCAGCCAGTCCCTGGGCAGCAGCCTGCTGTCAACCCTCCCCCAGCTTTATATGCTGAGCATATCATATGGTAGGGAATGTCCCTTTAGCCAGTTGGGGTTACCTATCCTGGCTGTGTCCCCTTCCAACTTCCTGTGCACCCTCAGCCTGCTTGCTGGTGGGTTACAAGGCAATAAAGGCCTTGCTCTGTGTAAACACTGCTCAGCAATAGCTAAAACATTCTTGCATTATCAGCACTGTTCCTGGCTCAAATCCAAAACATAGCCCCATACTAGGTGCTGTGGAGAAAATTAATTCTATCCCAGCCAAACCCAGCAAATTTCTGTCATTTGCCTTTTTTATTTATTACCTTGAGACCTTGAAGGTCTTTGTTGAAAGTCTGTTGAAGTAGAGGAACTGGATTAGCCTTCTGCACTGGCTTGTGGCTAGAACTCTAGTAGCCATGTAAATCAGGATGTTCCATTACAGAAGCCATGCTGTCTCTTCCCAATAAGATTATATTTATCCAGATAGCTCCTAATTCCATTCTTCATTGCAGTTTTTATTAGTAGATAAAGGACAAATCTCAGGCTTAATGTCTTGCCTACAGCCTCTTAAAAGTCTGACACCTCTTCTACCACACAGTCCTCTACGACCAAGTTTTAATTGAGAGGTGACACACCGTTGTGTTAGTAATTCACCGATTTCATGCTTGAGTTTCTCTAGGATTCCTGTGTTGAGTGCCATCTGGTCCCAGTGAGCTGTTAGTGTTTGTTTTCTTGGTTCCTGCTGGTTTTACTCGTAGTCATTGCAATTTCAAACACATCCGTGGAGACCCCTGCAAAGAGGGGTCCTGGTAGGGGAATCCTGAGGAATAGTGTTGCAATATCAGAGCACGTGACAAAACTCAGTAAGGCTTTGTAGGAGGGAAAAGTGATTTTGTTGTAATACAAAATGGGTTTCACTCCACGCTCTCGCACCTGTGTACTTACAATCACCAAGATGCTCCTGTCCACGCAGTTTAGCATTCAGGCACCAAGATGTGTGTATCCCAAGTCGTTGGTCCAGGATTCCTTGGAGTCATGTGAAAGAAAAGGGAATTGAGCTGCTGAGTTCTCTTTGCAACTTGTGGAGCCTTAGTTTTTCAGGCATATGGGTAATGTCTTCATCTGTTCTCACCCCTGCATCATTTCAAATTAGTTTTAGCCTCTTGTTTTAGACTTCTTTTCCAGATTTGAGTATCCCGAAACACTACATGTAAATGTGCTGCAGTTTGTTGACCTGCTAATCTAGGTACCATCCACAAATACCATTATAATATTATATTCCCTCTTCTGTTGCTTTTTTCCTGGGGTTTCATGCTCAAACATTAATATTTATCCTTGATTTATACCAATGTTCATATTTTTATTAAGGCTCTTTACAGAGGCTCCCCAGCGTCTCGTACTGTCACCATCACTGCAGTGAATCTGCCTGATGTATTTTCTGTAATGCCTTTATTTTCCGAGCCTTCCCTTATTACTCTGATGGTGAGTTGCCTCCTGGAGTTTCTGGCAGGTTTCCTGTTCCTGATATGCTTGAAAAAAGATTTGTCATTAGTGTCTGCCAGTTGTTCATCATATCTTTTGTTTGTTTTGCCTGCCTTGGTGTGCTTTTACATTTAATTTGCCAGACTTTATGATCTGTCGAGCTGTGTTTTTCTATTTGGATTTGACTTTAGCTTTTTTGAAAGTAACCTCACTCCTACACTGCTGTTCTAACCAGTCTGGTTTCCTTTCTTCCTTTCTCAGGTTTTACTTAATAAGAAATATTTACCTGCCTGGTCTTTCCACTTATCTCCATTCATAATCTTCATAGTGCCTGCAAGGATTTAAATTCTTTTTCTGGCCGT
Organism: Callaeas wilsoni; assembly: GCA_013398955.1. Classification (NCBI taxonomy): domain Eukaryota; kingdom Metazoa; phylum Chordata; class Aves; order Passeriformes; family Callaeidae; genus Callaeas; species Callaeas wilsoni. Next base: position 318,717 of record VWPU01014236.1, on the reverse strand, counting down.
TTCAGATTCTCTTAACAAGCTTCCTTACTTCTTGTTTGCACTCTCTGAAGCTGAATGCATGTATAGGTTTATTTTTCATCTCCATTGCTCCAACTGGGAAGCTATTGCATGAAGAGTTTTCAAAATCTTGTAGCTGAAGAGCCACTCTATATTTAGGACTAAATCAAGGATTGCATTTTCTTTTGTAGGCTTCCTAATCAGCTGCTCCATGAAATAGTCACTGAGTTAATGCAAAAAAAATCACGTCCTGATATGATAGGATGTTTGTGATCTGTGTTGAAAGGAAGTGAGCTGAAGTCTCCCATTATGATATCTACTTTCATCATATTACATTAAGTGTTGCTATTCTTATTAGGTGGTAGTAAGGACCAAATACCTTCCTGTTTCAGCCTGGAATCAAGGACATGAATATGCCGCTTTAATGGTGAAAGTGATAGGTTTATATATTTGAAATAAGAGGAAATGAATATACTTGTAAATTGAAGTTCTATTTTATTTAACATACCCATAGATTTTTTTGGTTTGAAAGGGACCTTTAAAGATCATCTAGTCCAACTTCCCTTCCGTGGGCAGGGACGTCTTTTACAAGACCAGGTTGTTCAGGGCCCCATCCAACCTGACCTTGAACACTTCTAGGAATGGGGCATCCTCAGCTTCTCTGGGCAACCTGTGCCGGTGCCTCACCACCCACATCGTATGCAAATGTCTTCCTTGTGACCAATCTAAACTTTACCCTCTTTAATTTTAAAGCCGTTTGCTGTTTTCTCATCATTACTGTCCCTGATAAAAAGTCTATCTCCTTCTTTATTATTTCCCCCCTTAATGAAAAGCCACAATGGTGTCTCCCTGGAGCCTTCTCTTCTCCAGGCTGAACAACTCCAACTGTCTCAGCCTGTCTTCATAGGAGAGGTGTCCCTTCCCTCTGATAATCTTTGTGACCCTTCTCTGGACCTGCTCTAAGGGGTCCATGTCTTTCCTGTGCTGGGAACCCCAGATCTGGATGCAGTACTCCAGGTGGGATCTCATGAGAGCAGAGGAGGAGAATTACTGGTCAGCCGCTCGAGTCAAGTAAGTGCAGTAATTTTTATGACAGAAGTGTTGAATAAATACTTTACTAAAGGAAAAACAAGGACAGCTGAGAGGATTAATTCGTTGTGTATTCAAAATGTCTTAATCCACTGGGCAGTGTTGAAAAGCCTCTAAAGGTACAATGAAGAAAAAAAAGTGATGCTAGTTCTCTTTTGATTCCTCAAGTAGGCTATTTCTTATTTATCTGTGTTCCCAAGTATTCAGGGGGACTTCAGCTGCTCTGGCACCTTCCAGAAGATAGTATTTTAACAGGCAAAGACTAGCAAAATTTCAGCACTTCTTTTGATGGACAATGCTGAAAGCAGCTCATATTGAATGTCTTCTGTATTTGCTTCTGACTAAAAGAAAGGAAGGGATGGAGGAGGATGGTGAATTGGATGAAAGTAGCTATTTAGCAATGGCCTGGAAAACATACTTAACAAAATCAAAGAATTTGTCAATGTCTGAGGACAGAAGATGTAGTGGTTTCTTAAAGACATGCTGTAAGGGCACAAGTACAAGCTGTTTCTTTGGGAAGAATAGATAGCCATAATTGCTACTGCCTAATTACAAGCTATTCATTAGTCAGAAACTGAAGGAGCCATGCAAAAAAAGGGGTACTAGGTCAGCTTTTGAGCATGTCTTAAAAAAGAATGGTGCTCGTGTGTAGAGACATTATCAGAAGGACTTCGTATAAAACAAGAAAGAGCTGGCAAAGCTGCAGAAAGAAAACATTCTGTAAATATATTAGTAGCGAGGGAAATCACTGAAGAAAGACCATGTCTGTTAGGCAGAAAGACGAGAAAGTTAACAACAGATGTTGGTCAAGAGGTTGCAAGCACCATTTTTACTTTACTGAGCAGGATTAGCTGTGAGCAGACAAGGGCTAAGATGCAGAACACAGCCTAGCATACATCCATGGAAGCTAAAGCTTGGGGTCCTTTCCTAAATACTCTTACAGCGGATAGAAAGTTTAGGCAAGTGGCTAAAATGGGTTGATGCTATTAGGGACCTTATTTGAGAATGAACAGAAGATAACTGAAATCCTGGAAAACCAAAGAAAGACTGTCTTACTGCCAGTTTGTAAAGGGATCAGGGGCTGAAGTCATAGAACTACAGGCCAAGGAGGTTAATTCCTGGAAAAATACTGAAAAAAAGCAATTGACAAGCATTTGGAAGAAAGTGAGGGTGGGTAAGCAACAATCAATATAGACTTGGCAAAGACAAGTCACTTTGAATCAGTTTGTCTTCCTTCTGTGACAGAGCAGCATGCCTCCTGGATATGGGAGAAATAGATTTAATATATCTTGACTGTAGGAAAGCTTTTGACACTTTTCTAGCACTCCTGTGAACAGTGTAAAAACACTAACTAGTTGAACTTTTGTACAAAGTAGATACAGAATCAAGTTTAGTGTATGGTTAGGCTGGTTTGTTTCCAGCTGCAGAGGGTTTTCTGATTTTGCAGTAACCTGTCGAAAGTCTGCCTCAAATTCATATTAATGCTCTGAAACAGGATGAATTTTTAACTAAGATCTGTCCTGCACATTTTTTCAAAGAGAAAAGCTATGTTAGAGAAGAGATTTAAAATTTAGGTCTTTTTCTTTTAACACTGTAAAAGCTAAGGGTGAAGTTGAGAAAAATAACCAAATATCACATGGGAACTGGTTGCTGGCTAAGCAGATTTGAATAAAAGAATTTTGACATTGTAGTTGATTTCAGCTGAACACTAACTGGGAATGACATCTTGTTGGAAAACATTGCTACTGGCTTTATAAGCAGAGTGGTTGTTTGCAGTACTGCTTGGTCTCAGAAAATACCAAGTATAGAGTGAAATGAAATGTGCCCAGCATGGAGCTTCAGGCTCCAGAAAAGATGTTTGACGGGTTGGAGATAAGCTAAATGCAAGAGCACCAAGAATGAGCAAAGTTCTAGAAAACTTCCATGACATGGCCCAAGGCTGTGACAGTCTGTGTCTGCAGTTCTTGTTCACATGGCAGTACTGCCTAGGCTACTGCTTACTGTCAGTTTTAGTAAATCTTGAATATAATCATGGGTTTTATTTGTCCTTTTAATGTAATATTCATAAAACTATGTTAATAATGTGAGAGAGGAGGGGCTGAGGGAAGTACTTATTCAGAAAATGCCCTTACTGAGATTGCAAAATGCAGTACTTAAAAATTGAGACAGGCTGTAAGTGTATTCAGCCTCCATGTGTGCACACAGGCAGACTTTTTAGTTGAGTGTTTATTTTCTCATACACCCAGCAAAGGGATGTGTTCATCCTAAACACGTCTGCTATTGCCAATGTTTGCTTTAGTGCAGTCCAGTGTTTTTAATGTTTGGGGCTTTTTTTAAGTCATGGTTATACTTGTGTAGGATGCACTGTGGCTCAGTTCTGTCAGCTTACTACAAGGCAGTGAAATGAGTTCGAGTGGTTTAATATTCGATTGTTCACATTTTCCATGTGTGGTCTTACATGAGAAGATACTTAAAGAACAGTTGCCTTGATATAGTCAAGGAGATGGAATTACTTGTAATTTATTGCTTGTCATAGATTTCCATGATAGCTGGTGAAATGTATTGGTTACACTATTTCAATGGCTGTATTAAAAACAGAACGTTCACCACTTGCAGAAGATGAATTTAGCATGGTAGCTTTTTCTTCTTTCCATTCATGCCATAAATAATATTTAATTACCATGGTATAAGGAAATTGATTTATTTATATGCAGTACTAATAAAAAGATTATTAAAGTGGTGTATATGAACTCAGAGTTGAGCAAGATCTTATTCTGATCTCTCTTCAGCTGGTGTAACTCCAGTGTAACTGGAAAGAAGTCCTGGTGTGTATTTTATATATAGAAATGGATAACATTTGTAAGAGGCACTTACAGTGTGTGCTCAAGGGTTGGGACCTTATATTTTTGGAATGTGGCTTTTTTGAACAACATGTTTTGAGCGCTCTGTTTCAGTCTGACTTAGTCCAGAAGAGAGAATTTTCTGTTATCTTGTAAGAGTGAATGATTTGTACTTGCATGGTGCCATTTGGCCCCCAGAAAATCTTAAAGTACCTATAGAAATGCAAAGAGCATTGGATTTGCAGATTACCGTAAAAGCACACTAGTCTGTGCAAAAAAATTGAAAATGGCCACTCTATAGCACACAGCAAAGCTGGATGGCCATATTTAAAAAGAACAAAAACAACCGACCAAACAAAAAACCCAAGCAAACAAAAACCCCAAACATACCAAAACAAAAACAAAACTGCAAAAAGCAAATCTGTTTCCCCTTTATCTCTTCTCATGCCAGCCAGGTTCGAACAGGAGCTGTGCAGTGAGAGGCTGTAGTTGCTTGTCAGGAGGGATGGAGTAGCTGAGGGAATACCTTTCCTGTGAAACCTTTGTTGAGTAACTTGAAGATTTCTGATTGTCAAACTGAAATCCACAGACTGAAAAGCTCAGTAGTGGTGGCAGTCACAGCTGTGGATGTGTCCTCTACAGTCTCTCTCTGTAAGCTTCCAGGGGGTTGTACGGATGAAAGCTCCTGGTGTGTCTGCAATGCAGTCAGGAGTGTGGCTGCAGTTCCCTGTGCATACTGAGCTAGCCTTAAGCCAGGTCGAGGCTGTTTTCTCTAGCTATAACAGCACATCTTCATTTCTTTCTTCCCAGTAAAGTGCTTTTGGTGCAGGGAACAAGAAGCAGTGAACAGAAGACTGGAACCCCTATATTAGCAATGGGTGTGGAGTGAGCATGCAATGGAGAAGTTCACACACAGTCTCTGCTGGCAAAAAGAACTAGAAATTGTTGTATATTAAACAGTTTCCTCTCCTTCATCCTCTCCCATAACTTATCTCTCCACAAACATGTTTAAACTGTCTATTGGTTAAATACTAAGCTTCACTTATTCATACAGATTGTGTACAAAGGCATTTTAATGAGCCTGTCAGCTGAGCGGACTCTGACAAAAGGAGCTGTGGCTGTTCTTGTAGGGCAGCTTCATAGATTGTCTTGCAATAAACAACAGTCCAACAGAAGAGGATAGTGTTTGAGTCAATTATGTTGTTTGATTTTGTCAGCTGGCATATGGTATCTGCAGTCCTTAAATGGGTTTAAAACATAGATCTCCTGCTGTGCTGATAGCTAAATCTGATTATTCAATGATCTGGCTTTTCCTGTAAGATACCAGAATTAAACAAGGCAGCATATTTATTACGACATGCACCACAACTGCATCAGTGCATCCTTTAATGAGGATTTTATGAAACCAGCTTTGTGGAATTAGAGTACTGGAGGTGAGACTTGACTGTTCCAATTGCCTGGCATTTATGAAGAGGTAATAAAAGGTGTCTTATGTGTTACCCTAGAATTTAATGTAGCTTCACTCTGAAGCAGTAGCAAATATCTCCTTACCAACTATTGTAGAACAACTTGGTAATGCTCGTTGCAATATTAGACACAAAGCTATGTGCTGCAATATTTGACTTTCCTGCAGTGTTCATAAGGACACATAAGGATGACTAAGTTCAGTTTTGGTCTCAGAAAAATTTTCAGACAGACATGCAAAACAGAGTATTTGCAATTTAGAACTTGCATCAGACTTTTTTCCTTCCTTGTGTTTTTCCAGTTAAAAATTTATTGCAGCTATGTGTTCTGTATCTTTCTTACATGTGGTAGATATTTATGTGGATTCCATCATCATCTGCACCTCAGAGATGAGAAACATAAAAGAAGTTTACCTGCACAGATCAAAATCTACAATGAATGGTCTGGTCTCATAAGTCCCTGGACAGTCTCAGCCTTTTCCACACAGTTGTAATAAATATCAGATGTGGGAGGTGAAGGGATTTAACTAAAGCAAATGCTATTTTCCAAGCCAACTTTTTATTATGACCATTGAAAATATTTGGTTGGTGGTTAAAATCCTCCAAGTGTTAGAGGAGAGCTGGGTGACATTCCTCCCACTTGGTAAACCCAGTGCATGTCCGCTGTAGTTTTGGAGACTTTGGACTTAGAAGCCTTGACAGGCATACGTATTTATTGCACTTGTGCAGAAGAATGGTTAGTTCCTGCATGCATGCGATGATTAGCTGCTCATGCACAGCTCTGTTGTTCTGTGCCTCTTGTACAGTAGCTTTGGTATTGCTGTGGGGTGTTGCACTTGGAGGTTCCTGGTGACGGGACAGGCTTGAGGGACTGCCAGAGGCTCCAGGTTACGCTGCTGCAGCAGCTGCGAGGGCAGTGAATCCAGCCCTTGCCCTGAACACCCTTACACTTGCAAGTTGCCCCGAGGAAATGAAACTGCCTGGAGTACAACTAAATGAATTCTCATGGGGGCCCGTGTCCAGTGTCTGTACTGCAAGTTGAACAGTATAAGACTCCATGTGATCCTTCCAGCCTGTTCCTCTGTATTATCTGAAGCTTGTGGTGCTGTGAGCAGAAAGATTTGCAAATACTAGTTGCGCAAAAGTATACAGAAGTTAGAGAATGCTCATAGTGATAGTGATTTTAATGTAAAATATCTATGTATTTTCTGCATGCCTGATAAATTCTGACTATTTTTGTAGATCCATGAGAATTTTTTTCAGCATTGGCCTTGGATGATGCCCTTCAGCACTGGAGCTGTGTATCAGTTATGTGCTCAGGCTAAAATATTGTGTTATTTGTTACCTGCAGAGCTTCTGGCTTGTTCAAAAGGTAATCCAGGAAGCAACTGCTTCTTTTGAAAGTTTGTATTGTGCTTCTGTGTGTTAGCAACAAGAAGTTATATCTCTTCTTGTGATCCTGTAGTTTGGATGGACACAAAATTTTATTTCTTCAGTGTGCACATAGTTGCAACCTAGTTCTCATTTGCATTAAAGAGTGAGATCTGTAAAGTGCAGTTGATGGTGATTGCAGCTCTGTTTCTTATCAGATACTTCAAAAACTTGATTCTGTCCTCAAAGAAAATGTTTTCCGTATTTATCAATGCCAATTAGGGGACTTCCCAAATGCTGAACTCAGTGTCAGAAAGGAAGATGGGGAAGAAACATGTAGGAAATAACCTTTCTCACAAATTGAGTTCCCAAACCCCAGAAAATACTCTGCTTGCCATATGGATGAGAACTCTGCTTTTATAGTTCTGGAGAGGAGGGAGGAAAATCCAGTAACATAATGGTTGAGACATTTGCGATGGGTGCAAATTTGGTGTGAAGTCTATGCCACTAATGGCTGTGCTGCATCACTGTTAGGGACTCGCTGCAGAATACCTGTCACCTCTGTTTTCTGTGTTGAAACACTCATGCTCAGTTGCTCAGATCCCAGCTGCACATGCCTCGCCTTTGCAATAACGTGTTCGCTAGACAAGCAAGCCCTTCACTCAGGAGGTGCAGATACATCATGTCCAAGACCAGTGGGCACCCTGAGTTAATAATCCCTGCCGGATTGCTACGAGCTCAGTCATAAAGGAAGCACAGTGTGCAGAGTTAAAAAACCTGAATATTGAGACTGCAAAAATACATTGAGGCTCTTGGCAGAGGAGTTTGCAGTCTAATCTGGTATCTGCTAAAGGAAACTGTTTCATTTTAAATGAACAGGAAAAATCAAGGGTGATCAAGGCTCCTTTCTGAGTTCGGAGTTTTTTAGTGCACAGTCTGTTACCGTAGGGAACCTAAACAGAATTGGTGGGTACTTTTCCCTTGTGCCCCTGTGTGATTTCTAGGTGCTTATGGAACTGGTCCATGGATGTAACCCCTCACTTCCAAGTGTTTGATTGCAATTAAAGTACTGGGGCCGGGAGAGGGAGGTTAGCAAAAACTTTGTACCTTCAAAACAAGTTGGAATAAAGAACCATCAACTAGATCACCTCTAACTTCTTCAGTCTTTAAATCTTTTATAAATGTGGTGATAAAATAATTTCATAACATTTCCTGGTTGTTTCTGTGTTTGTCTGTATATTTTTCCTCTGGAAAACATATTGCAGGAAATGGAAATACTATTACTGAGCTGCCATTACAGTCTCAATAAATATAAAAACTTTCTGATAATCACAAGTAAAAGTAAAAGGAGACCTTTGTTGACACAAGGCAACTTTCTTGTAGAAGAAATAGCATATGTTCCTGTACTAGGATTACAAAGAAGAAATGAAATTTGCATTAAGTCACGCTAGAAGTCAAACACCATCCATGTACATTTTTAAATGCTGCACATCAGATGCAAGCATCCAAATATCTGATGTCCCATTTCCTTTGTTTGTCATTCTGTAGAAATAGTTTTCAAAGGAAAAATGTTTATTTCCTGAAAATCAGCAAAAAGGTGTTAGTTACCCTGACACACATCCAGGTTATCCAAATCATTGGGCATACTATTCACTGTAGTAGGTAGCACACTCAAGTTATTTGTAGTGCAGTAGTGCAACTGTACAAATGCTTTATGTTGAGGATTTGTGGACTTTAACTGGGACAGCACTCTTGATAGTGTAATGCAGTTGCAATTCCCAGAGTACCATGTCATGCTCTAAAGGGTTGGCATTCTTCATCGAGCAGTGACATTGCAAACAATCTACCAAACTAATCGAATAAGCCAAGTTACTTAAATGTTTGTTCAATCTTATTTCAAAGTTCTTTCTTTGGCTGATACAAAAACAGTTACAAACTTGAGTTTGTTGCTCTGTTAGAGTTTATTTTTGATAGCTCAGACATGGATACATTTCTCCTGGGAGCAACCTGTAAGTTGTTAGTGCTTTCTCCTCCTTTCAACTGAAGTGCTTCAGTTAAATTTTTCAAATGGACTTTCTGGTTGTGCTCAGGGGAGCACAATGTACCCAGCCTGTGATTACTATTCCTCCTGGCCCCGATTACTGGGCATATGCCATGAGTTAAACTTTTAGGAGAATGGAGAACCTCAGCAGAAAAAGTTCTCCGTGTTGCTTTGGAAACATCAGGACCGACACCTGCAGCAAGATTTCTGTGGTCTGGAGGTGAAGAAAGAGGTTAAGGAGAAAGATAGAAGAATTTGCAGAATTTGATACGTAATTCTCTCTCAGAAGAATCCATGCAGGCTGGAGAGCGTTGGTGGTTTTTGGGGAAGGGTTTATGAAAGTTCACCTTTCTCTGGGAAAAAACCCTGGTTGTTATCCTCCGGTCCTTCAGAGATGCTGTTTGTTTTTCTTGGGAACCTTCTGACAGCTCTGACTGTTCTGAGGTTTTCCAAGTGCTTGCTCTGTGAAGCATCTCAGACCAAACCCACCTTCTGAATGTTGTTTGTTTCACAGCCCTTCAAGGCTAAGTGGTGGCCAAAGTTCTGCCAGAGCCCCCTGTTCGCTTATAAAATAGGCTGAAGGGAGGTTCTGGGAGGAGCCAGTCCCACTGAATGAGTGTCGAAAGTAGGGCATTTTGCATGGGTCACTCCTGTTTGAATGATGGGAATAGAAGCGTCAGGCTTTCTTACCAGGCACGGTGCTGTATCCTCCCAGCAGTTGTTCATGATTTATTCTTCCTTTTGCAAACAGATCTGCTTTGATTGCTTGTGCCTTTACAGAAACAAAACCTAAGCCACCCAGAATATCTTCATTTGCTCTGCAAGGCTTCTGCCCTAATTCATGCTTTCTGTGCTTATCATCTAAACTCCAGTAAAAGCATGGTTACAGTTTTCCAATTGTTGAGGGGAGCTTTCTGGTTTCATTAGGTAACATTGCACTGAGTACTTGTTCTTTGTGTTTACTCCTACTGCTGACAATGAACTCGTTTTCAGGACAATCTGAGTTGACAGGGCTCCTTTGATTCTCTAGAGCAGTGTGTTACATATTCAGATTTCCTGATTGCTTTGAAGGAGTTTGCTTTATTGGTTATGCAGAATTAGTCTAATATTTCTGAGGAAGTAAAATTGCATAAAAGCAAAGCAAGTATGATTGGGTGATACCGTAGAAGACAGACATTAAACTAATGTGTGCCTCCAGTTATGTTGGTTCTCTGAGTTCACGTATTATTAGGCAAGTCCAGTTGCCTGAATATGCCTTCATTAAAAGTGAGAATCCAAAGGCCAAAGCCAGCCTTCAAAAGATTAAGGATTTAGCATCTACATCTTCTTGTATTCATTATGAATCAGGATATTTTAAAAACTGTATTTCCTCTGCTGTAGCTACTATTTTGCTGCAAATATTATTAAAAAGGAATATATATTAAAAACTGCCTTCTTGGATTCAAAGTAACTCTGAAGGAAGAAATGATGAAACCATTTACTATATAGACATTTTTTTGTCCCGCTTTTGATGCTTTCAGGATATATTAACCTGGTATGTTTTCTGTAGTGTAGTGAATGTTTTGGATCTGAGAGTGACTGCCCTGACTTCAGAGGCAAGGGTGAAGCATTTTAGCTGCTTGTCTGCACATCTGCCTTTTGGCCATAACATTTAGTTTAAAATAGCCTGTCACAGGGATGAAATGAGTTTTCATGTCTGATTGTCTATAAATGCTATCCATCTTCCTCAGTGCCTCTCAAAGAAAAGATGTTCATCTATTAAACCCACCTAATTTTTCCCTTAAATACCATGAACGGAAAGGGTCTGATTCTGTCTCATTTCCATGTGTGTTGGCATTCCAAACTTGCTGGCTACTGAGAAGTTGTTCTGCATGACTTGATTGTGATAACATCAATTTTTTTTCTGTTTATGTTCTCAGTGTTTGCTTGCTAAGCCCTACATTTTAAGCATCAGCCCCACAACCATTGAGATGCTTGAGTGTTATAACCAAGGGACCAGGCCTAACCAACAGGGATTTATGAAAAGCTTGACTGACATGATCTATGACAAAATGACCTTACTTAGTGAATGTTGTCTACCTAGACTTTAGTAAAGCTTTTGACATTTTTCCCACAACATTCTCCTGTAGAAACTGGTAGCCCATGGCTTAGACAGGTGCCATCTTTACTAGGTAAAAAACTGGCTGGATGGCTGGGCCTAGAGGGTGGTGGAGAGTGGAGTTACATCCAGCTGGTGGCTGGTCCCTAGTGGTGTCCCTAGGGCTTAGTACTGGCGCCAGTCCTTACCCCCAGTCCATTTGCAGCTTACACCAAACTGGGCAAAAGTGTTGATCTACTGAAGAACAAGAACAGTCTGCAGGGGGATCTGGACAGGCTGGATTGATGGGCTGAGATCAGTTGGAAGAGATTTTATGAGGCCAGGTGCCAGATCTGCAGTTGGATCACAACAACCCCAGGCAGCGCTACAGGCTGGGGGAAAAGTGATTGGAAAGCTGCCCAGTGGAAAAAGCATTCATTGACAGCTGGCTGAGCGTAACTCAGACTGTACCCAGGTGGCCAAGAAGGCCAATGGCATCCTGGCCTGTATCAGCAATAGTGTGGGCAGCAGGACCAGGGCAGGGACTGTACCCCTGTACTTGGCACTGGTGAGGCCAAGTACACCTCAAATCTTGTGTCCGGTTTTGTGCCACATCACTACATGAGGTGTTGGAGGGAGTCCAGAGGAGGGCAGTGGAGCTGGGGAAGGGTCTGGAGCAGAGGTCTGATGAGGAGCAGCTGAGGGAGCTATGGTTGTTTAGGCTGGAGAAGAAGAGGCTCTGATAGGACCTTGTCACTCACTACAGCTACCTGAAAGGAGGTTGTAGCTGGGTGGGGGGTTGGTCTCGTTTCCCAAGTGACAAGTGACAGAACAAGAGGAACTGGCTTCAAGTTGTGTCAGGGAAAATTTTGTTGGATATCGGGAAAATTTTTTCATGGAAAAACAGGCTTCCCAGGATAGTGCTTGAATAACCAACCCTTATAAGTATTTAAAAGTCATGTAGATGTACAAGGGACAAGGTTTAGTGGTGGACTTGACAGTACTGGGCTAACAGTTGGACTCAGTGATCTCAAAGATCTTTTCCAACCTAAATGATTCTGTGATTCTAAAGTTGTCAATAAAGTTGCCATTCGTTGCCATTCGTTGCCTATATTGAATTACCCATCTGAAAAGATTTAATATTGGGAGAGCTTGACTTGCAGGCTCTTTGGGTTCATATTCTAAGTAAAAAATGGTCAAACATGATTCAGTCCTTGATTTCTTCAATACCTGAGTCAGTTCGGAAAATGTGCATTAGAAGACTGTGATAATATTTTCTCTGGCCTTTATATCATGGGTAAGTGCAGTGCTACACATAGGATCACAGAATCATAGAATAAGCTGAATTGGAAGGGACCCACAAGGATCATCGAGTCCAACTCCTGGCCCAGCACAGGATCATCCCCAAGAGTCACACCATCTGCCTGAGAGCACAAACACTTCTTGAACTCTGTCTGGCTGGTGCTGTGACCCCTCGCTGGGATATTCCAGTGTTCAGCCACCCTTGAGTGAAGAATCTTTTCCTCATATCCAACCTGAAACTCCTCTGACACAACTTCAGGCCATTCCCACTGGTCACCACAGAGAAGAGATCAGTTCTGCCCCTTCTCTTGCCTTCACAAGGAAGTTGTAGACTGCAATGAGCAGTATGGCGCTGAAAAGCAAACATGGTGCTAGATGTATCATTCTATCAATAAAAAGTTCACATTATATTGTAGTATAACAACTTCGTGATACATGGAAGTTTTTACTTGCTACATTTATGTAATTTTTGTAATTATGTAATATTTACTGATACAGAGGAAACTCACTTGTGGATAACACAGCTTTTGCAAGATTCATAAAACTCGCGTTGCTGCACCCATTTAATAAATTTGTCTTGAGCATTTTAGGCAGGAAGGGTGAGTTCTGTGCTGAAAATATAACAGTATTGAGGGTAGCTTTCAGATTCTGGCTTCCTAGGCAAACCTGATTAGATACAGTTGATTAACAATAACATGCAAATATGTTTATTCTCTTTTCTCTGAAACAACTTCACTGGGAGTTATCAGTTTGGCCTTGGAAATCAGTAGCTTTTGTGTAGGAAAACAGAAGCTTCACCTAATCTCAAGTTAAGTAGGTTTTAACCGTGTTTAGTTTTTCCAAACTGCGATCTGCAAGTCCTTGCCACGCCCAGATCTGCACACATAGAAATGTGAAAATAAAAGGGAATAATCTGGTAGAAATTCTGCTGTCATTATAGCATATACGAGATGATGACAGTTTTGGCTGAAGTACATTTTTCTAACAGGCAGCATCTGGCCTTGAGTATTAAAAGTAAGCCTGTGAATAAAATTCAGACTATTCACAATGTGTTATCGTAAGACTATTTTTCAGCAGCATTTGTCTTTTAGGTACTGGCTGAAGTGATTAATTTCTAATGGTAAACATTCTGCCTCTTTTGCTGAATCCATTGTTTTAATTTAAAAAATGAATCAATGAGAACAGAGCTTTCTATTTACAGCTTGCCCAGCTCAGGTTAATGAGCCAAACCAAAAATATACATAATGTTTGATGGGAAATAATAGATGTTTATTTTGAACAGAAAACACTTTGAAGCAAAGGATTTGTTAGGTCTAATCAGATGCCTTTTTTTTTTTTTAATGACAAAAGCTTTTATATAATTTTAAGTCCCACAGTGAGGTATAGATACTAATTCAGGAACGAGATAAAAATTGGACATAGGAGCTACATGTTTTGGAGGAGTGTGTTTGCTCCATATTCCTTCCTCATTTGCCTCATTACAAGAAAAACCCCAAAAAATGATTGACAGCATAAAATACTGTTGTGCTTTTTCTTCCCAGTGCCTGCTGGTTTTAGGAAGGGAGAAGACAACAGTCTTTTTTCAGCTTACAATTCTGATTCTCTTTATTCTGACCTCCAAAACATATCGTGTAATGTTTGTTTTGTGCGTGTCTGTGTTGTCTGAAGGTGCAAGATCCTTCACCAGTCAATATCAAGGCACTGTGTTTCAGACTTCTCACAGCTTGCTTTGGAGCCCCATCTCACATAGAAAGTGTTCAAGGCCAGGTGGGATGGGGAATTGAACAACCTGATCTGGTGAAAGATGTCCCTGCCCAAGGCAGGGGAGCTGTAAGCTCCTGTCCATTAGTGGCAGTTTGTGTGAACTTCCCATCTCAGTTTAACATTGAGGACTGTTGTAAGATATTTTCAGTCGTGTCAGGTTGACCTTTTTTATGGGACATTCTAGACCATCACTTGTGTTTGTCATTGCTTTCACATTGAGATACAGGCTAAGCATTTTAACAGTAGTGGCTGTCTTACAACTGATACCTCTGGTCGAAGGGCACTATCCATAACTGTGTGCTTTCACTAAGGCTGCCCTAGTCATGTGATCAGGCAGTAGAAACTGAAAGAAAGGAAATGCGTGTAGAATAATTCTGTTCATAAGAAATACATACAGTATCAGCAGCTGTGAATATTTAATCTACCTCTTGAACTAAGTAAGGTAGCTTATGCTGAGAAGTCTTGTTCTGCATTATGGCTCTTACCACAGTGAAGAGCTAGTTTCTGCTGGAGACTGCAATGCAAAATAGGAGAGGGGGAGGAATAGGAAGAGATGTGTATGGGGGAGTACTGTTATATTCCTGGATCACGTATGTGTCTATACCTGAAATATCAGTGATTAGCTTGCATTGAACTTTGGGGTAAAAAGTTATTGTCATACCTCAGGAAAGTGTACTAGTGTTTTGTAGTAATTCATATTACCTTGCCATTAGTAAGACTGGAGGCAATTACTTTCTCTTCATTCATCTCTTTTAGGTTTCTGCCAGGGAGTGAACTACTATCAGGATTTTCTTTTTGCCAGCAGTTTTTAAAACAGCTGCCTTTTCCATCCTTATTTGTTTTTAAAAGATACTGGTCTTTGAGATGTCTTAGATCCCTTTTTTTTTTTTTTTAAATTCTGCGTTTTAAGTAGTACTCTGGTATGAGTCAATGCTCTTGTATCTCTTGTATCTGGCTTTTATCAGCTCCTTTCCTTGCCTAGCATAAAGCAAAACTGAATTTACTGTGTATTTCATGGATGCCTAATGTTGCAGACTTGATACAGAGGGCTGAGCACTTCCCAGTGATTTGTTACCAACCCTGAATTATAACATAAGAGTTTTTAACTGAAAGTTAATTTCAAGGACTGCTCAATAGAGTTACAGGAAAAGGAAGAGATGAAGTTGTCCCATGGGGTCCATAAGAGCAAGCTTCTGGTGGGCATCAGAGGCAGAGAACTCCAAGGACAGGGGCACTTCTGGGGTGAACATACTGTGTAATTACATAATGCAAACTGTGATGCTGTTGCTCTTCTCTTTGTGGTTTTATAGATGAATCATCAGTTGCAAGTGTGAAAATCAGATACTTGCCTGAAGATCAAGGGACAACAACAACAACAACAAAAAAAGGGCACTCAATCTTTAGTTCTTCAACCTAGTTGTCACCCAGAATAGATGATTTGTCTTTCTCTGTACGACCAGAATGCCACAATCTTACCAAGCTATAAGCTAACAACAAAAGAATGACATGGTTGTAGTAACTGATGTTTAGGTTTTCTTTGCTCTTGAGTATGCAAATATCTGGACTAAAAAATTGTGGTCCTTCATGGTAGCTGGCTTTCTAAACTAGTAATGATCTGTGGTGTACTTTGCAAAGTGAAACAGCTTCGTTATGGGGTTAAGTGCTGCTGTCCAGAAGAGTTTGACCTGATGGTTAGAGCACTTTGGGGAGTAAAGCAAAAAGTTTATTTTCCCTTATGGAAAGGCTTTGGCTTATGGATAAATGCTTGGGGTGAAGCATTTAAGATTGGCAGAGCTAGTACTTAAGGTACTCCTCCAGTTCTTCATGTTTCCTGTTGATTGCTTGGATATTCCGTTGAGTGCATTTAGTCATTTCAGACCCTGTTACTGAGGGATCTGTTGTACCACTGTACAAACATCATACAGTCTTTCCACTCTGGAATATAAATGCCTCATTAGTCTAGTCCAAGGTTTTGTTTTTCTTGAGTACACATGAGGTTACTTCTCTATTCATAATTTTTATCTGCCTACTAAGAGCTTTCTGAAAATGCAGTGAAGTCAAGCTTGACTGGTTCTGATATATTGGAAGCCCAGCACAGGTCTTGAGAAAACTCTAAAGATGGTATTTCTCTAAGTTTTCCATGAAGTGCTTATGCACTTTATGACGATCACTGCCCTGGTCCTGCTGGCCACAGTATCTCTGATACAGGTCAGGGTGCCAATGGCCTCCTTGGCCACCTGGGCACACAGCTGACTCATGTTCAGCTGCTCTTGACCAGATCCATCCCACTGGGCATCTTTCCAGCCACGGTTCACCTTACACAGCCTCAGTTCACTGCTACTCAGTACTTCTGCTAAGTATTTCCCTTTCTGACCTTCTGTAGCCCAGAAGTTCTTCTTCCCTCTAGAGGAGGGAAGAACTATGCCTACTTCACAACTTCGATTTTCTGCTGTAGGGAGTCAGAAGTGGGGAAGGTGGTTGATCAGCTAGTTGGAGGCTTTCACTGTCAAGAACTTGAATCGTGTATTTGATCTGGAGCTTCTCACATCACTAAGGGAATAGATCCACCAGGACCTGAAGTGGCAGCAGCCATAAGAGACCACGACACCGCTTGTTGCTGAGCATTTGCCGGAATGCTGAAGATGTTTCCTGGAAATGTAGTGCTGGGTTATTCTGCAGTCATACTGTAAAAGACACACACTTCCATCCAAGACCATGCTGTAGAAACAGCAATTCTTAGAATAACAGGTCATTTGAAAAGCTCAGCAGGAACAGGATGGGGCTCACTGCTGATTGTCAGCCAGCTGGCCGAGCCTTGAGCAAGGATGTGCAATGTTTCCAGGTGTAAGCGTGCTGCCTGCCCAGACTGACCCTGCTCTGGTGTACCATCAAGTAAGACTTCTAGTGTTATATCAAATTTTATAGCTCTTCTTCTGGATCTTTCTGCTTTGTACCTGTCCATAACTTTGAGCACTAAAGTAAACAGTGTTGTTGGTGCTGCTAGCTTAATGGTTGGACTTAATGATCTTAGAGGTCTTTTCCAGTTTTAAAGTCTGTGATTCTATGAAATACTTGATAAAACTTAGGTACTGTTATCGTAATTTCTAAGGCTGCTAATTTTGCATACAGGGTGCCTAGTACCAGCTTAGAATGTTTTTTTTCTGCTGTCAGGAGTGTTGCAGAGCTGAACTATTCAACACGCAGTCATTATTCTAACTGGAAGACCGGCTACAACCGTGTCACAACTTGAACATTATTTTGTTATAATCATTATATTGTATGTATGCAATCTGCTTAAACATAGGTTGCATGATCTGCAGACTCCCCAGACAAACTCTCTTGCTGTTGCCCGTGCAGGTATGTGTGAGGCTGATGAAGAGATTTTCCCCTGTATTTCTACTTCTAAACTTAAGTAGTCTGACAAGCTATTTTCCCTGTCCTGAATTTCTTACTGAGTGAGTGTATTTTAAAAGGCATCCTCAATCCTGTAACCTTCCTTTCTGTGTCATTGGAAGCATTTCTTTTTCCAAAGCCCAGATCCATTAGTCAGTTTGCCATGCAGGCTGTGAAGAGCCATTATGTTAAAACATCGTTGGCTTTTCACTGAGAAATTGGATGACACTGTCAGTATTGTGCATTATTGGGCCCATGCTTAGACAAGAATACAAATTTACTGCAACATTTACTGAAAAAGTAAGAAAAGGCTTCATTGTGGATAAAAGAAAGAATTAGAACCTGTAGGAACTTGCTCAGTGACATTGTTTCCTCCTAAAGAGCTGTCACCTTCTATATGTGAATTTTTTTAATATGCAAAATTTAGATGTGGCTATAAGGAGAGTGGTAAGACATTTTAAGATACTTTGATCAAAACACAGAAGGAAGAGAAGCTAGGACCACAGAATTTCAAAATTGATGTATGACTTTTAATCTGTATTTACTGGTAGATATATATATGTATAATGATTGAATAGTAAAAATTCAGCAAAGAATTTATAAGATAGCCAGGTTTGGATGTAGAGATATAAATTTTCTGTTTGTTTGCTGGAATTAAATGTTTTTGTATGAAAAACAGCAAGATAGATTGAAGTTTTGTTTGTCTCAGCCACCTGCTGTGCCTCATTTGAAAAGGTCTGCTTCACTGATTGACAGTCTTTGAAGAGGTACTTCCATTTGAAGTCTCTGGTATGGTTTTTTTTTCCTTTTCTTTGTGATGTTTGGAGTTACGGGAGAACACCTGTAAGTTAATATTCCATGAACATATGAAAAGCTCGATTTCTGGAATTTTACGCTTGGGGATTATTGTTTCATGAAAACCAGCTATATCTGTGTCCTACTGTTTCCCTATAGGCTAGAGACTTCCAGGTTGAGATGCTGGATAGTGTACAACATTATCAGCTCTACATGAATTACAATCAGGGACTTATTTCCCTTATTTTCCAGCAGCAAAGGGAGATGCAGAAGTAGAAGAGAATAAAGCAAGGAGTGATTCATTTCATCTAGCACTGACTGTCTAAAATTCAGTGTCTAAGCTAATTGTTTAGAGATAAGTAGATATATCCACAGGGGAATCAGTTCCTCTTAAAATAATCTGATACGACCGATGCAATGAATTACCCTTTCAAGTCTGCTGTTCTCCATTAACTGTGGTCTGTCTTCAGACAACAAGCTGACACCTTTCTTGACTTGTGTAATACATTTATTTTTAAAATCACAGAGTAGTCTTTTAACTTCTAATTTTTTCATTCTGCAGGAACAACCTGACTGACCGCCTCCCAGTCAACCCCCAAAATACTCTGCCCCACTCTCTCCTCTATGTCCATACTAGTAGAGAAAATATTAAGCAAATCTTAAAATCTATGGTTGTATTTTTGTGCAAGCTCTATAGAAACTGAATAATTAAAATGGAGTATTGGTCCTATAACTAATGAGTAGTGAGTCTTATTTCCATCTTTTTGGTGGCAGGCTTTTTGTTTAGGGGTAGTAGGAGAGCTGGAGGGGGAAAGAAGAAGGCATCTCTGTAGGCAGAGGTGCAAATGCATTGCTGGCTCACTGTATACTCCTAAGTCACTTTTTAAGTCACATTCTTTAGCTTCATCCAGAAATCTTAGTCTTGCTGTTGTTTCTGAGATAAAGAGAGGAGTTTTCTCTCAGCGTTACAACAAACTGCAAAACTGGTGCAAAGGCTCGAAGACCCTGAGCAGTTTGCTAGGGCTTCCTCTGTCCTCTTGGTGCTACAGAGAGAAATTTCATAATTATGATCAAACCAAGCTCATGCATTAGTTGTCTACAAAATGATATTTGACATCAACAAGAACTTTCAGAGCCCACTGAGCCTGCAGATTACCACCTGATTGTACTATCTCCTTTTCTTTCTAGAGGGCAAGTCTTGGAGATAGTATAGCTTCTATATCAAACTGCTTGAATAATTAATCTGTATCACCTGCATGAAGCAATGCAGTTGCGTGCTAGGATGCCATCATACAGCAACCTCCCTGACACTGGCACCTCTCTGAAAAGGTTCCACCCGTACTGCACATGCAGTCAAGGTGGCAGACTGTGGCTTCCCCAAACATATCTCTTGCTGCTGCCTTGTTTGTGACAAAAGGCCATTTGGAGGCTAATACCAGGGTATGAGGAAATCACTTCCTATAGCTTGTCAGCTCAATATGAATAATTGCACGGAGAGCTCTGGGCTGAAAGGTTTGGAGATAAATTTGCGCTGATGCTGCTGCATCCCTTGAGGTAAAGTTTGCAGCCATACTGGAGGCCAGGAAAGATAGAAGGAAGGTCATACTGAATCAGTTATCATGATCCAGCCATCTCATATGCACGTGCCTGACTCATCATTCTGGATCTTCATCACAGATCAGATTCTTGTCACAGATTGACTTTAGGGATCTGAAAGTATTAAAAACAAAAGAGAAGAAATGTGCCAGAGAATTATTAATTGTGACAATTGCACATATTGTTTTGACTGATTATAGGGAGATAAGAGGATGTTTGAAACATAGAAGGAAATAATTAGTGAAATTAACTATGTAAATAATTTCAACAGAACATTTCTAAGAACATGTAGTAAAAGGGGAGGAATGAGAGCTGCTTTCAAAGAGCAGTACCGAGGATTAGGGCAAGGGGCTCTGCTGATTGTCTGGGATATCCAGGGTCATCTAAGCCGTAAGAAAGGCGATGAGCTGGAAGCAAGCTCCAAGCATTATGTGCTTAACCTTTTTTCCTCTGCTTTTTGAGTGATTTGGGGGAGAATAAACAGCATTGATTTGGAAGGAAGTTGCCATTTCGAACTGTTAATCAGCGACTGATAACAACTAAGCAAGTCTTACAGTTAGGCTTGTCCTAGATTCCCCCAAAATTGTGGGGGTGCAAGGTGGTACTTAGAAAGACATGAAGGCAGAAGAAATAGTCTTTGAGAGGCACATTAATACTACAGTTCTTATTAGAAGCATGACATCTAAACTATAGATTTACACAAAGAATCCCCAGCAGCAGTAAGCAAAAGAACATGGGTATGTATTTCTGTGAACCCTCATGGCATCCACCTGCTACTGCTGGTATCGTGACATATGGGTTAATTTCTCCTAAGGTCAAATTTGCTTCTCTGTTGTCCTCCTTGCCCAGCCTGTGGGTCCATGGGATGTGTTTGAAAGAAGGGCACAAGTGACTCTGCTCCTGAATTTAATGCAAAATCTCCTTACACAGAGACATTTTTAAGAAGGCAATGTTTTCTTTAATTTTCATGAAAAAGATGTCTTTTAGCAAAGATGACCTTGAAAGCTTTTGAAAATGCTTCGGGATTTTGCATCCCTTATTCAAAACTTAGGGCATGTTTGATGTATTGCAGATAATTAAAAATATATACTATTACAAGGATTTTACATCAGTCAGAGGAATGACTTTACATAAGTTAGTTTTCTTTTTCAGTACCCTTATGCATGATATTGTCCCTAAGTTGAAATAAACCACAATGGTATTACAAATATTACTTGTTTGCCAGTGTGGTATGCTTTGAACAGTCATCTGAACTCTGATTTTTTATTAGTGAATACTGTACAGTTTCTACAGCTGAAGGAGCAACACCATGATTCTGACAAGTAGT
This sequence comes from Callaeas wilsoni, assembly GCA_013398955.1. Taxonomy (NCBI): domain Eukaryota; kingdom Metazoa; phylum Chordata; class Aves; order Passeriformes; family Callaeidae; genus Callaeas; species Callaeas wilsoni. The sequence continues at coordinate 297,662 of VWPU01014236.1, read as the reverse complement.
AATTTTTTTTTTTTTATTCTGTATGCAGAAATCTGGAAATTGTTTCCTTTAGCAGCTCTCATTCAGTCACTTAAGTGTGTACATCTTGAACTGCAGTCAGCAACACTGAAATGCTTAATTGAAAACTGTGGCCCCAGCCATTACTGCATGGTTTTCCTCTCTTACAGATATCAGAGTGCTGAATGATTAGCTATAACCAGGGCTGAGCTGTCTCTCTTCTGAATCTAACTCACTCTACCCAAAAAACCACACCCTGAAACCCTATAAATACACAAATTGTAGAAGCTACCTTACTGGAAGGAACTTTCTTGTTTTGCAAAGACAAATTGATAGAATTACTTAGCAGCAGCTCCTGTAATATTGTAGAGATTGATGAGTGGTGTAGTTTAATGATGAGAACAATTTTGAAGCTATTGGCTGACACATCTTCTGTCCTTATTACATTTTGAGCAGTTTAGTTTCCAAGGCAACTGCTCATGTCAGCATACAGATGTGCTTAAAGCTATGGGAAGATATTTCCCAACAATATCCTTAATGTCGTGGCAAAACATAAAGCACTAACTTCTATCCTTTTCAACATCTGCAGAGAATTCAGGATTTGCTGTGAGCCGGCAGCGTGTCAGGTTAATGCAGAGATTGACCAAAGGGGAGTGATCAGGATGAGTATCAAAGTGACACATGGTATTTACTGATGGAAACAATGTACTGCTGATTAGATCTGTTCACTCAGAGGCTAGAAAATGAACAATGAAGAGGTGGTGGCCATTGTTGTTAAGGCACTGTTGTGGTGAGGATTTTTGTCCTGGTGTTGTTTTTCTTTTGGAAAGAGAAGACTGGATAATAGAGCAGCACATGGTGAGCACAGCACATAGCATTGGTGAAAGGTGAAATACTTGCTGATGATGCTTTTGCTGGACCTATATTTCTGTCAAGTAGGTCATGTTCTGAACTAACTAGGGCTGCTTTCTTGAGGGAATAGAATGAAGCAAATAAGCATCCTAAAGCTATTGAGCTGGTGAGTGGTTACTGTAATGGCTTTAGTTCAAAACCGCAATGAAGTACAAAATAAGTACTATATTCAGTGCCTTTTGAACCAATAGGAGGACTTTTTCTGTAAAAGAGTTCAATGATTATCTGTTAAAGAAAAAATGAGGGGAAGTTATCCATGGGTGCAGAGATGAAAAGAGAGAATGGTCTGTTGTGGTCACCTATCCCAATCTGCTGTGTAAAGCAGAACAAAGTGGTTTACTGTTCTCATTTTGGCTCCCAGTGTTGCAGCTGTATTTGAATAGCATCCGCTGTAGCATAAAAACTGATATTTAGAAAGTTTCCAGTGATTAAAAAAATCAACCATAACCCATGGTAGTTACTACAAGTAGCTTAATATTTTCCTTTGTTGAGAAATATGGTGCACATTTTGATCTGAATTTATCCAGCTCCAACTTGAAGTAATTTAGCTTGATTAGGTCTTTGTCAGCTAGATAGGAATTCCTACTGATCAGCAGCACACTGAGCAGGGAAGAGGAGGGAAAGCCTCCAGGTCTTTCTCCCACTAAGCTATTTACTGCTCCCCAGTTCTGGATATTGCTGCACAATACTGTTGACAATGTTTGCTGCTCTTACTCATCCCTCTGCTCAAGCCAAAAAGGATGAACGACTGGAGACTATTCAGTTACTGAGCGTCGTGACCAGTAGTCAGGAGAACAGAATCTCAGGGATGGTTCTGATATGTGTGTTGCATTGTAGCAAATATGTATTTGAGAAAAGCAATTACTAAATGGAAGTTCCTTAAGGAAAACATTTCTCAGTTAACTAGAGATATGGATAAACAAAACTGTAGACCAGCAGTGATTGGACTGTGTTATCTCTGCTTCTGTCACATGTGTACATAACAAAGGTATTTTTTAAATCTTCCTGTATCAGTCTGTTACACAAGTGTATTTCTCAAGGTTCAGTAATGTTAGGAAACATATATATGTGTTCCTTACTGGGTGAAGGATAAATTAAAACCTAATTCTTAATCTTGGAAGAATTGTACGTAATTATGATTAGGTCCTAAAAGAAATCCCAAAAGGTTGCATAATTGAAGAGGTAGTGCTCAGAATATTAAGAGCATGTGGAGTCTCAAAATGGAGAAGGGTAAAAGAAATCATCTCTGTTCTAATGCTACTGGTACTGAATCCTCTGATAAATTCAAGTGAAAACTTGTCCAGGAAGGTAGAAAAAAGACTTCCTAAAGTTAGACATTGATATTTGAAATGTTTAGAAAATTATAAACTTCAAGAGAATTTCATTATCCTGAAATTCTTCACATGCTTTGCTGTGAAGATTGCATGGCTGTGTAAGTTCCTGCCCTTGTTCATCCCCTCAGCTTCTGTAACCTGGTGGTTCAGGGTGGTTCCATAGTTTCATGGAATAATCCTGTTTATGTAGATACAAAACTGAAGAGTCAATAATTTTTAAAAAGTACGTGCTTTTGTGGGTTTTCTTTCAAGAAATTTTGATTTTGCTGCAAATGGGTTGTGAACATGTTTAATTTCAAGGGCAATACAATTACTGTTGAAGAAGTGGAGAGTTTACATTAAATTATTATCTTCGTGGTGATTTTTTCCAAGACTTTTTGAGTTCATATTTGTGAAGAATTTTTTCTGCTATAAATAAAAGTAGCCTTTGGAATGGATCATGACATCTGCTTACAGACTCAAGCTTCAAGCCTGTAACTGTTCACGGGAAATTTTCATTCTTTGGGAGATTCTGATATGTCGGAGCTTTGTGTTTAATTGGGACAAAATATCAATCTCATTTGTGTGTGGAGCACTTCAAAAACATTGCCACTGTTCTTGTTTAAAATATTGATGAAATGCCTATGTTCTCACAAAATGTTTTAATTAAACCAAATCCTCATTTCCCAATGAGAAAAATTGGAGTTTTTTTTGGCATGTTTTACACAACAACACAAAACACTGAGTTAAAATCCACTTCTTACAGTAGGAATTAATTTTTGCATGTGCGACAGAACCATAAGATTCCACTGTAGTTATGAAGACTTAATTATTTGTCTTTCAAGCTACATCTTAAAACTTTTGCTTTGTAAGCTTTAAAAAAAAGAAAAAACCCAACTTACTAAAAAAAAAAAGGCTGGACCAGCCAGTAGATGATTTTAGTTAGAATCAATTCAACAGATCCACTCAGAAGCAAAGGTGTAACTCTTGGTTACAAAGCAAGGATTTGCTGGTTAATTATTCTAGTTTTGGTTTCTTTTATTTTCCAGTTAAAAGATGTTTATTTGCATGTTGATTTTGCGGTGTAATAATAGGACCCAGCTCTTCCACCCACATGTATTGGAGATTGGGCTATTCCTACATCACTTTTGCATTGTTTTGCTGAACCTCCCACTGTTGACAGGTTGGGAAGGTCTTTGAGAGTTCAAGATTTTGCTGAAACTATTTTCCGTATACACATAAGAGTGGTATTTCGTTCTGGATGAGTCTGCTCTTAAATCTTAGAAACTGTCGAATTGCAAGGTTTAGATTTTTGGAGTCTTGGAAAGGTGACTGTTGGGGCAGTTTTTTAAAGGAAGGCATATTGGGCAAGGGTGCAAAGTGCTATACAAGAGAGAGTATTCCTCCAGGCTTGTATGCCAAGTACCTGCTACCATTGATTTATTAATATGTTGCTGTGATTCAGTGCTGTCTTTTGGAAAACCAGACTGTGGCTTTGGAGGGGCATCTAGATATCTGCACAGTTCAGCTTTTCAAAGAGTAAGAGGTAGTTTTCCCTCAAACTCTCATAAACAGAACAAGTTGCTCCTTTTCTTTGAAGATGTGTAGCATTTGAAGGGACTGGTGTTTTGGGTTTAGACCAAATGCAGAAAGTTTCCTTGACAAGACTTTTGGAGATGTATGGGACTGGGAATGGCACCCAAATTGAACATACAGCTGTTTTTCAACATCACAAGTGGCACTGTTTTGGACTGAGTAGAAATAAAGGCAATATTGCTACAGAATAATTATAATTAAAAGTGCTTTGAAGCAGAACTGTGTTAATTCTTTGCGCTTCTCAATATTCTTGTAAGCTACAGTGGACACGGCTGCAGATTAGCCCTACTGCAGCTTTCTGCCTGCTTTTCAAACTGATATTCAGAGCCTTTCCTTGGCAAAAAAAGCGTAAGTCATTTATGTATATAGTGCTTAGAGAAGATGCTAAGGAGAAGATGCTAATTTTGTGAAAGTCTCACAGACCTCATATTTCATAGACTAGTTTAAAAAACAGCCACCAAGCGTAGCTCAACCCCAAGGGTGAGGATTTGGGGTTAGTGATGTTACCTAAGTTACACAGTAATCATTACTCCAGTATCTTTTATGTCTGAATTCACCATGTTTCATTTTCTGTTTTAAAAAATCCCAGCAACTTGTGACCTTTTTAGTCATTGTTTTGGATTAATTTTTTCTAGGTATTATTTCTGGCATTCAAAGTTGTCTTTTATACTTTAGAACTGCTGCAGTTGCAGCTGTAAAAGTGATGAGTGTGGCTGCACTCTGAGTTACTCAGTGGGTTGCAGTAGTTGATCATAAGCTGCTCCTGTGTATCAATTTTAGGACACTAATGTGTTTTAGGGCTTTGATGTCTCCAAGTTCATCCATAGTCTCTGTGTACAGTGGAAGTAGAAAAGTCCTGGTAGACTATTAGTTGTTCAAATGTATGAAAGATGTGGGGTCTGCTAATATACCTTTTTATTTTTACCTTGTCACATGTTACCCATTTGTATTATTGGTCACTGTTAACTACCTTAGAAAAAACAGAATTTGTGGCCAACAGAAATAAAAGTATCTTTGAAGAATCCATAAGCTGTAGCTGAGTAGTAGAGTTTTTAGGATTTTTTTTAAAGACTTCTTTCTGGGAGCTAAGCATTTTTAATTGATTTTGAAAGGTGCTATTAGAGAGTCATTACTAGCGGAACTCCCAATTAAAATGGATGTTTCAGCTATTCAGGCTTCTTGTAGGAGGCAAAGATATGGAGGAGGGAAGGTTGTATTGGTAATTAGTATTTTTTGGAAGACTATGAAAATATATAAAATGCTTTAGAAAGAAATACAGCAAGTTTTGTAGCATTTGAAAGAAACATAGTATTTAAACACAAATTTCAGTGCTGCAACATTAATTAGAGAGAAATAGAAATAGGATATGGAACTCAGGATGGTCAATTCTAAAAGGAATCTTGCCTTAAAACTTCCACGAATTGCTGGAAACCATTGTCTGAGGAGGTTATTTGAGTAACATTTGCTGGATGAGACGTGTAATAAAAGATCAAAGACAGAAGAACACTTGTGGGAGAGGCAGAACAGGAAGGATTCTGTGCAGAGCTGCTGACAAGCTTTAAGTGGAAGTGAGCAGGTAACAGGGGAATAAGGGACTTGGAAGAAGGCCTTTAATGTGGATTTCTCTTTGAGATAGCACAGTAATCCAAGCCAAAGACCTTCACCTCTGTGATCTTTCTGTGTGCAGAGGATTTGTCTCTGAGGTGGCAAGTTCTTAAGGAATTGGACATTGGACTAATGAAGACTAAAACAGTTTAGTTTGGATTTCGAAGTCAGAAGTTCAGACAGGGCCAAGATTAAATTAATGCTAAGCCTGGAGTATGATTGGTTTCAAGATTTTAAAGATTCTTAGATTATATGAATTGGGGTCACTAGAAGATTCTATACCAACAGCTATGTTGAGAAACTAAATTATTTTCACTACAGCAGTGTTTCACTACCATCACCTTTGAAGCTGCAGTAAAAATTGTAATAGGCAGTGAAAAAGAAAGCCTTGCAAAAGAAAATTATTGGTCTCTACATTGATAAAAAAAAAAAATTAACCATTCTTGACTCCCATCTGCCTTTATTTTCTTTATCTTCTCCCTGTTTTACAGGTTTTTTTCCAACAGAAATGTCATCTTCTACATCTTTTTGTAGGTCCTAGCGCTTTTGCAGGATTTTTGAATGTAGAATAAGTTTGCAAGGAAGGGATGAACCAAGCCTTCTTGGTGCTGTTAGCCAAATAAAAATTGTGTATAATAATTTTCTAAGGCATTTCAAAAGTTATGTATCAAAGCAGCATGTTTGCATTGGCTGTCTTCTTTATGAGATAAGGCTTATTATTAATATTCCTCAGTCTATGGAAGAGCTAGAGTTGATTCTAAGATTGGTGAAAGCTTAGGTGGTTTCATCTGCTCTTTGACACATCTCAATGTTCATTCTAGGAACACAGAAAGTACTTTTACTAAGCTATTGATGAACTCAGTTCACTGCTTCAAGCAGTATTTGTGCACGTTCTGTGGAGCATTGATGAGAAGTCGGTCCATGGCAAGGTGAAAACAGCTTCCTGCCTTTAATGAAAAATAGCACTATGAGTCCTGCTCTTGTTTTGTTTTCAGTTTTCCTCATGCTTTACAAGATTAAGAGATATTTCCTATAAAAGTGTCTGCTTTCAGAAAGTAGTGCTGTAGGTAAAAGCACTGGACTGGGCAAAATGTGGGAAACTTCATGGCACATACTTCCTCAATAAATAAGTTAATCTGTCTTTCTGTTTCCTAGGTAAAATCTTGTGTATATAAAAGGTAAGCTTTACAGACCGGGGCCTGTCATATATATTTCTATCAGAATTTAAAATACTGTCATAATATAAAAACAGTGGTTGCATGCATATTTCTGGTTCATTGCAGTGCAACATTTGGGTGGTTTTTTTTTTCCTTTTCTTCTAGATGTGTTTTTTTGTTGTTGTTGTAAACTGGTATGTGAAATGGATGTAAATTGTTCTCAAGTCGTATTTAGGAATGCTGTTCTCTGACCAGCTTCCATTTTTTATAAAGCATAATGGAGGTAGATTATTTAGGACTGCTTTTTATAGTGCTCACCTTAAGTCTTCACTAAAGTGCACAACCCCGAGTACTTTCTCCAGGGCTGTCCAAAGTGAGACAGAACATATTAGTTCATGACTGGGTCAGGAACTGCAGTGTTGTCCATGGAAAACCTTATATAACAAAAGCCATTGGTTAAACCAAAGTTATAATAAAATAAAAAATTACTGTTTACTGTGATTTGTAATTCTTGTCTAAAACTCCTGCTTTTTTTCCAGTTAGTTAAATAGGTTCTGTTCTGGCATGTAGCTTTGGAATGTGTTGGGTATCACAAGGACTTTCCTCATAGTTTGACTTGCAGAAGGTTGATTGCACTGTTTCTGCTAAAATACAACATCTGCAATTTATGTTTAAGGTTGTGCAAAAGTCATGGTAATTTTTCAAAGCTTCAGTTTTATAGGATTTTGTTCAGGCTGTCTATAAAGCTGCTGTTTTCAATCATCTTAATGAGATCTATAAACCTAAACTTTGGAAAAATTTAATTTTTCTCTTTCTGAAACCAAATAAATTCACAATTAAAAGCAGTTTTCTGATAGTTGCCGTCGACTGCCATAATCTCTGGAATTAAAAAATTCTCTTGAACCTTCTCTACTATGTAAAAATCCAGAGTAAAATAGACACTGGGATGTCACCATGACAGCTGACACCTAGCATAGTCTCAGGTCACTACTGCTGTCATCAGTGCCAGTGTCCATAGGCTTTCCTCTTATCTGAAGCTTGGATAAACTCACCTGTCACAGTCAAATACATGGAGTATATAAATCTAAATGTTAATCAAAGTGTTGTTTTCTTCATCTGATTTTACTGCGTTGGTCTGAGTTACCTGTCCTTGTTTTGCTTAACAAAGAAGATACAAATGAAATATTATTTCTTCTTCCTACATCTTCCCTTCCTCTTGAACTAAATAAATGCTGCTGCAGGATAATGTGTTTCAGTTATATAAACATTGTTCTTCATCTAGTTAATTTTACTTCTCTTCCCAGCTTTGTACTGATTTGTTCAGTTTCTACCTACAGGTAGAAGTATTTGTGACCTCCACTTTTTATCTGTAAGGTAGTTGATTATGGCTTAGCATCTAAGAAACAGGAATGCAACTAGAATAATTGCTTGTCTGCATTATTGGGGAAAGGTCTTGAAATGTGTGCCAACACAATTTAAATGCTTTGCTGTGCATGTTGTTGCAGAAACACGATTACTTGATGTACAGCAGTGGGTTAATGATGTGATGTTGGGGTGTATTTGGTTTCTGTGTATTTGGTAGCAGGGAGATACAGGACGGGATTTTGTAAAATGGTGCCAGAAGCTTCCTCCACGTCCTACAAAGCCAGTGCCAGTGGGGTTCAAGATGGACCTGCCCCAGCCAAAACCATCAGCAAAGTAGTGCCTCTGGATAACAGAGTTAAGAAAATGGATCTGGGGAGATGGGGGAAAGGGTACACAACAACTTCATCCAGAGAGAGGAATGAGAACATGCGAGAGAAACATCAAGGTCAGAACAAGGAGGGTGAGGAGGTGCTCCAGGTGCCAGAGCAGAGATTCCCCTGCAGCCCATGGAGGTCCACAGAGCAGAGCAGAGATCCACCTACACCGGTAGAAGTTCCCGTGGCAGAGCAGGTGAATACATGAAGGAGGCCCGTGGGAAGCCTGCACTGGAGCAGGCTCCTTGGCAGGACCTCTGACCCTGCGGAGAGAGGAGCCAACACTGGAGTAGCCTTGCTGGCAGCACTTGTGACCTCGTGAGGACACTGAGGCAACAGTGGAGCAGTGTGAGCCTGAAGGATCACACCCCACTAAACGGACCCACACTGGAGCAGTTTGTGAAGAACTGCAGCCCGAGAGAAGGACTCACATTGCAGAAGTTCATGGAGGACTGTCTCCTGTGGGAGAGACCCGATGCTGGAGCAGGGGAAGAGTGTAGGGAGTCCTCTCCCTGAGGAGGAAGGCATGTCAGAGAAAACATGTGATGAACTGACCAGAACACCCGTTCCCTGTCCCTCTGTGCTACTGGGGGAGGAGGAGGTAGAGAAAGGGAGGTAAAGTTGAGCCTGGGAAGAAGGGAGAGGTGTTTTACGACTTTTTTTTTTTCCTCATTATCCTACTCTGATTTGCTTGGTTATAAATGAAACTAATTTCTCAAAGTCAAGCCTGTCTTGCCTGTGATGATAATTGATGAGTGATCTCTCCCTGCCCTTATCTCCTTATATTTTCTCTCCACTGCCCAGCTGAAGAGGAGGGTGATGGAGCAGTTTGGTGGGCACCTGGCACCCAGCCGGAGTCAACCCACCACATGGAGCTCAGCTTAATTTCAACTAGTGCTTTTTATTATCCAGGATTGTGCTGATATGCCAATTGTCTTGCTTTCCAAGTGACAGCAGCTGAATACTTTTGAAATACAAGGTCAGTGCTCTAATGGCAAAAGGATTTTTCTGTTCAATTCTAGCACAAAGATTTTAGTAATTTGTAGAAGTCAATGGGATGATGAGAGATGTAAATTTAGTTTCAAAAATTTTTAAAACCAAACGAAATCTACTTTTTCATGTATATTTCCTTGGGATCATACACTGCATTTCAGCAGAGGGACTTTTGGTAACCATCCAGAAATTTAGGATCAGGTTTCAGTGTTGCCACTGTTCTTCTCTTAAGTTCTCATAGATTGCCAAATGTTTGTGAGCCACCCCACTATGCATAAATATTCCATTTCATACCTGCCCAGGTCTGTTAGCTGGAACACAAGTGTCAAATATATTAGTGTGCATCTGGGGAAGGATAAACTACATTCTGAGAAGCAAAGAGATATTTCACTGTATGTTGCCTGTGCAAAGTGTGGTGGCTACTTGCTCCATCTGTGCGCTTCAGAAGGGTTGATCTGATTTTGGCATACTGTGCACTCTGCAGCGTCTTGCAGGGTGTCACATTGCTTGTGGTGGCTCAAATTCTAATGTCACTGCTAGAATGGTCTTTATTTTCAGTTTTTCAAAAAATTTATCTTACTGACTCCATTGGAATTTTATTCTTAGTTACAGAACTTTACAAATTTGGAGATAAATGAAAGTAATGTGCTGTTATTTTTGGTTTTTATTGGTAATGTGCTGCATTTTGAAAAGCATCATTGGAACAAACTGGCAATTTGAAAGAATGATAAACAAAAAAATATTAAGTGGTAAATTAAAAGTTAAATAAGAAAAGATGCCCTGTTAGTGCATTGGATTAATTTGTGCAATGGCAGCTACTCCAACTAGAATTAGAACTGTAGTAAAAGAATGTAGAAAAAAATTTCCCATTAATAAGATTCAAGAGACAAAGCTGTTTTGCTGACATACTCAAAATGTACCAGCTTACAAGATGTCATAGGTCTGTTACAGACCTAATATTAAATTAGAGACATTTAAAATGGCCGTAGGAGAAAAAAAACCCCAGGGGAATATGTAGATCCTCTCTCTCTGTTTAGGAATGCCTGTATTTTTGAAAGCGCGTCTGTGGTTGTTTTGCCTTGGGCATGTCAAGTGCTCTTAAAGACTGAGATATGTAAGGAAGTAATTGGAGGTATAGCATGGAGGACATGGATCCTAAACAAGGGAGACAGAAATTGGCAGCAAATAGAGACAAACCCAGCAGCATCATATGGAGTATTACCTGGTCAACATAGGAATCCTAGTACAGGATGAAGGAAAAATGCTATTGCTTAAGGCAGGAAAAGCTGTACCAGTGAGTTTATATCCTTAGAATGTTTCCCCTGTATGAGCATTGATAGGAAAATGTAGTCAATTGATACTACTTAAGTAAGGAAAAAACACAGAGTTTTAGGAGATACAGAAGAAACATTTGCCTGCATTAAAAGGCTGTCCTTTCAGAGTTTTCTTTTTTTTTTGTTTCCCCACAAGATTTCCATGTTATATTTTAGAGATGATTGAAGACTTTCCAGTAGGTTGTTGTTACTTCAGATGGGAAGGAGTGGTCCTCCTTGGATGGATGTGCAGTCTCTGTCACAGAGATAATTAATAATTCTTCAGAATATGCTTGGCAGAACTTAAGGATCAGTACCAACTTTTAATTTTCCACTTTTGCATCAGCTCTTGTAATGAGAGCAAAAGGAGTCGATGAAAACCTATATTTCTTTATGCAATGTGCAGCTTTCTAAACTGTAGCTGTTTTAAAGTTCATCAGAGCACTTTCCCCAGCATCTCTGGAAAGGGACTGTATAGTGAGGGTGGTGGTTTCCCATGAGAGATGCAGTTCAGCCTGAGGGACAAAGGTGCACGTGCAGGACACGTTTTTCAGCAAGAAGTGGCCAATAAGGGTCACTGCTGCAGTGACGTCAGATGGCACTACATTAACCTGCCTCAAGACTGAAAAAAAATTACTGCCCTGTGCTGTAAGAAATACTTATTAAGGCTATCAAGTATCTGAAGGCTTTCTGGGTAGAGCAGCGAGTTATCCAGGAGAAAAGCCCTTGAGTACTTCAAACTGCAGAGGTAATTGGGCACTGCAGGCACAGGCATGGCATAAGTTGGCATTAAGAGCTGGAAGTGGTGGCTGTGGGAAGCATGGTGGGAGGCTTTCTCGTTGCTCTGATGGTGATGCCTAGGATGCTTAATACAACTCCCTTTTCCACTCTTCCTGTTTAAAAAACAATAGGTGTTTCTTTTGTGCTGCCACTATACTGAATGGCTCATGAGCTTTCTTTTCATATCAGGACTGTAGCCTTTTCTTTCCAAGCAAAATGAGAACAATTCAAGTCCTGTTCCCTGAAAAATCATCTCTACAAGAGTTTGGGTTAATGTGAAACATAAGCTTCCTGTTGGCTGCAGATGCTTTCTTTCTTGCTGGGGCTCGTTCAGTTTCTTTCCAGCCACGCCTCATAAGAACACTTGCTGCCTTTATTTTCATTCATACATATACCCTTGAGTATGACAAAATGCCATTCCATTGTTTCCTAATCTGTATATCTGGAATTGTTTAAATAAGTTTTATAAAATAAATACTACCATATTGAGTCCTTTTTTTAATGAATAACTGATGTACTTTTAAGCTTTTCTGTCCATTAAAAAAAAAGGCACTGGTGAAATACAAATTCATTTTTATCTCTTCTACAGCCCATTTACACAGTGGTGTGTAGAGAACTGGTGAGGACAAGGAAGAGAGAGTTTGGCAGGAGTAATTTTGGTGGACATTGAGAGGCATGACCAAAAGTGGAGTAGGCATGGAGATGAGGATGGGAATTCCAAGACTGAACTCAGTCTTGTTTCCTGCCTTTGAATGTGGAGAAGGGCAGAAAATAGACCAGTAGCTGCAGATGCAAGAGAAGCCAGGGAGTCTGATTTTACCTACTTTTTCTTCTTTTCATCTTTCTGGAATGCCCACTAACACCAAAACCTTCTGTTCACATAAGGTTGGTGTTTGTCACGTACTGTGTCTAAACTCCTGCCTTTGGCAGTACTCCTTGTGGAGGCGTCTCCATCTCAAAACCACCTGGCCTTGGAGCAGGAAGGCAGTGATAGCTGCTCACCTCCACTTTGCTGTTCCTGCCTTCTCCATTAGACCACCCCTGCCCTTGCCTCCTCTCTTTGTTTTCTGTTAAACAGCTTGCAAACTTCCTCTGTTTAACCTCTAACTTGGTTACTATTTTTCCTCAGAAAGAGAGCAGTACATTTGACTTTTGTATATTGTCCAATTTCATTGTAACTATATCCATCCTTTCTGATTATCTGGATTCACCTTGGTATCCCCTATCAATCTTCTGCCTCTTATCTTGTCATTCAGCTGCTCTATACCTTGGCATCCTTCAGCTGTTGACTGCTGTTGCTTTTGATTCTCCTTTCATTGGTTATTCTGTAAGGACAATTTGTTTAATCTTTTTCCCATTTAAAGCTCCTTGTTCAGTATTAGTTGAAAATTAATGTAACACTCCAAGGCAGGCCTGGTTTAAATTATTACAGAAAAGTTTTCCTTTTTTTGTTTTTTTTTTAATAGGGGAAAATACAGAAAAAATAGTTACTTGAAATGTCATTTTGAAAATTGCATTTATTTTTCTGAACAGTGAATGTACTCTGCCAGAATTGAGTGTTTCTGTGATAGTGTTTGAAATATACCATTACTGAGATGCGTGCCCTGTGCCAAGCATATTACTTGTAAGCAATAAATCAGCTTATCTTCAAACAAATTAAATCTGACAGCTGGCCTTTCATCACTCCCTATCAAATGAACATGTCAGACTGTTCAACTCATTAACTCCTGCTTAAGTCAGGATCCAGTCTGGGTTTCATGTGAAGTGAAGTCACGATAGCCTTTTAGAATCCGTTAAGGAAGTTCCTAAGGTTTCTCCTTCAGAAGGAAAGATTTGAAATCTCCTTCCCACTCAACCCAAATTCCTTAACCCTGGGGAGAAATCTGTGGGGCTGTTGGAATTCTTTGGTGGCAGTGACAACAGGGAAATTCTGGCAAATGGTACAAAAAAGGTGTGTATTCATCCTCTTGTTGTCCACATAGAAGATTCTAGCATTGTGAATTATGCTGTTTAAAGAAAAGTTGAAAATAAACTATTTTTGTAGCCAGCCTCTGACTTTTGAACACGGATCAACTTGAACTGAGGTGTTTTAAATTGCAATACCTGTCACTTAGACACCGGGTAATGGCATATGGATCAATTGCTTCCTTTCTGTCGGCGTGTGTGGGAGGATGTTAGGGTACATGGATATAGCTTCTGCAGATGTCAAGAGGAAGCAGAGAGCCCTAAGGAAAGCATTTCTAAGGAATGATCTGTTTATAAAGAGTTTTCAGCTGAACTGTGCTGTATGTGGGTCAAGCAGTATTAACTTTACTGTGCTAGATTTTGGACAATATACAGTATAGTCTTTTCACAAACCATTTATAGGCTAAACTGGAACAGAGACTGAGATAAAGAAGTGGAGTATAAACAGAGCTGTCAGGTCTTCTACCATACAAGTCAGGCTTGCAGAACTGACTCCTATCTCACATTTCCCTGCAATCCTTTGCACTTTTTTGTGGTCTTTTTTTGATGTTTTTGCTTTCACTTGACTCAAATTTAATCACAGGCGTGCGATATAATGTGTGTGAAGATGCCCAAGAGGTCTTCAGAGGAGTCTGGAGAACAAAAATATGTCAAATTTTAGCAGACTTGAATGCAATGAAAAACCATGTTTATCCCTGTCAGAAGCCCCATGTTAGCACGAGTGAATAAAATGTTGTTGATCCAAAAATAGAGGTAAGCATGAATTAAAAACAAACAAAAAACCTGCCATTAATTATTTGACTTTTTGTGAAATTTGGTTCCATATTACATATTTAAAAAATCTGAAGTTATTTGGAAACTACAGCTCAGAAATAAACAGGCTTAGGTTATTTTATTTTGTTTATGACTGTGCCATTTCTTGTAAATAAAACCCCCAGTATGAATTGCCCATAAGTTGTCTTACCCCCTCCAAGTTCAGATTTCTTTTTAAGGTTAATTTTTGTGGAGCGCTATATGTAAGTCAAGAAACTATGATCTAAGTTAGATTCAGAAGGTTGGAGTAATAATTAAGTGGGTAAGTAGGGGAATATCATGGAAAGAAAATGTCTGCTTGGCCTAAAATGAATGAAAAACTGAGAAACAGATGGCAGGAGTAAGATCAGATTCATAATGAAGTCCCAGGGGGTTCTGTGCTAGGACTTCATTATGCTCATAAATGTCTGGGAAGAGGGGTCAGTGTTGGGTTGTCATCGTGTTTCCTATTGGGAAAGTCTATGCTAGAACCTGTGGCAAAGACGTACACATGTATTTCATGATATTGAACAACTGGCCAGAAAGAAACACACGTGTAACTTGTCCACAGATGAAAAGTGATGCACCAAACTAGGTATGTGATCATTTCTATATCAGCTGCTTCTGTTAAGGAAAAAAAATCTTGAAGCTGAAATGGATTGTATTTTGAAAGCCTCAGCTTCAATACTCAGCAGTGGTCAAGCACACAAATGAGATGTTAAAAGTGGTTTTGAGCCAAAACAGCAGATGGTGCTGAAGCCCACAGCACTGGAGTGCCATCCACACTCCTCAGGTTGTGTGTGCAGTCCTGCCCAGCCCTGTTTTTTCTCTGATGTACAGAGAAGAGCAGAGAATATGGATTAAAACCCCTGAAACTTACTCCAAGACTAAAACTTTTTAACATGGAGAGGAAAGCCAACAAAAAGGAAATGGAGTTGAGGTCCATACAGACATGAATAAGGTGGGAATGTTAAATAGGGAATTACTGTTCGCTGTTTTTCATCACATGAGCAATAGGTGATGGATCTCAAATATAAATAGAAAACAATTTTTACACTTAATTGCCAAGTGTAATGTTACTTCTCATAAAAAAAATATAAACTCTTAAAAAGTCACTAGATTGTAAACTCTGTGCACTACTAAGGTATGAGTTAAATCTACATGACAAGTGGACAGATAACTTTCATTCTGAGCTAGCACAATTGATTATGTTTTTCTGTTCCTTCTTAATTTCCATCTCAACTTTAAATTAAAATGTTATGACCATATGAAGGTCATACGTGATGTCTGTTATTTAAGCTGAAGAAACTTGAAAAGACCTGAAAGTTACCACTGTATGTATAGGCAAGTGTGCGTGTTAAAAGTCCATTTTCTATTTAAAGAAAAGACCTGAAATTTCATTTAAATATAAAACTTCTTTCTCTCAGCATCCGGAATCTTGCCCTAGTTATCAGTTTCAGAGTTAGCAGCATCAAATAGGTTTATATTTATTCTTCAGTGATGATAATCAGTCTCTCAGAGAGATTATTTCTCTCATTAGTGTCATATCACAGTGGAAATACATTTTTTAATTGAGGCTGGGTATTGTGATGGGAAAAAAAACCAATTCTTGCTCTTAGGTTTTCACAAGCATGCTGGCTGAGGGGATGCTGCTGTTGTTTATACACTCCATGACAGAATGATCACTGGAAGCCCTAGGCTCTCTTTCCTCTTCTTTTAAAAATGAACTGTAAAAAGGAGATGTGCAGGGATATTTGATGTATTGAGAGAAGGGAGACCAAATGTACAAACAGACTCTGACTTTGCAGAGTATGCCAATTATACTGAGTTTACAGTCGTCCTTTTAAGAGATGTAATAAATATTTTCTAAAACTTGTTATTCTAAATATATGTTTTACTAGAAAAAAATACCTTGTGTACAAAAGATAGAACTTGCTGCATCCCAGCCTCTTTATATCCAAAAAGTTGGTGTTGGCAAGAAATTATGAATGTAAGACCAGATTATTTTTGACACTGGGCAAAGCAAGAAGATTGTCTTTTGCTACAGATAGTGTAATCTTTACAGATGAGTTGACTGAAAACCTCACAATAGACTGATTTGGAGGTAGACATTTCTCTGCACAACAAAATTTGGAGCATCTAGAGATCTAATGACTCAGAAAACTGCTTATGTCTTTACATTTCATCAAGACAAAAGGATACTTGAGCAGAACTCACAAGTTTCTATTCAGGCTTTTGGGTTCCGTGACTGCAAACATTCTTATCTGTGCTGGTTTAAAGATACATCATAAATACATTAAGTTTTGGCAGAATAAGAGGGAGAAGGATATTTATTCTCCCAGAAGTGGGGAATTGTATTCATTTTTCATGTGCATGCTATATCATTTTGGGAGAAAAATATTTGAAAGGGCTTCAAAGGGGTCAGTCAGTGGCCTATAGACACAGAATACTTTTTCCAGGGCCAGACCAACACTTGGCATAGGTTTGCCTAAAACTTCAACGTCCAAGAGATTCTGCGACTTCTCTGTGGAACATTTTCCAGTATTCTATTGTTCTTGAGGTCAAAAAGCTTTTCCTAAAATATAACCTAAATTTTCCTTGCTTATCATTAAATTCCTTCCTGTCCTAGCAGCATATCTTTTTCCCATGC
The DNA here is from genome assembly GCA_013398955.1 of Callaeas wilsoni. Lineage (NCBI taxonomy): Eukaryota > Metazoa > Chordata > Aves > Passeriformes > Callaeidae > Callaeas > Callaeas wilsoni. The sequence goes on along the minus strand of VWPU01014236.1, from coordinate 280,850 downwards.
AGTAGTCCTTTCTAGATACAAATGTTTATGACCAAGTCATTTTTTATTCCCTCCAGACTAAACAACTCTGGTTTGCTCGATTTTATCCCATATGTCATATTTTATACATATTTCTTTGTTTTTCATCTTTCTTGGACTCTACAGCATCTCCTGTCCCTGGAACTCTGTTGTTCATAGCACTAAATTGTGTGAAGTCTCCCTGGAATGCTTTTTGGTCTGAGCTATCTAGCATATTCCTGCTTTAGGGAAGTGTTTGATTTACTTGTTTAGATGTCACCCTAGGGTCTAGAATGATTAGAAATCTATAGAACATGATTTGTAAGGTGCTTCTTACTTATTATGCCTATCCTTGTCTGTCAAACATTTTAAAGAACAATGACTTTATTATATTTGTTTTGGGGTCATTGACTGAAAAAAACCCTGCTGTTAAACATTGAGCCCAGCTGCCAGTTCCTGTGGGTTCCAGCATTTCCTGCTGGAAATGCTATGTTTTCAAGGTGATCTCCCAGTTGCAGCTACTGTTTGGGAGCTGTTTTTCTGCCGTCTTAATCCAGTTATTATGTGCCTTAGTGATGCTGAATACTGCTGATTTTTTAATCGGAATGCCATGCTATAACAACTCAGATATCTAATCTAAGTTTGTCAGGTGCATCTATGTAGTTACCTTAATCAACCAAATTGTTATTTCATCAGAGAGTAAAATCAGATTTATTTGACAAAATAGATTTTTCCACAGAATTGCATCGACCAACACTCTTTATATACTGATCTTCTAATTCTTTATTTCCTCAGTGTATTACATTTATCAGGAGAAGTGTCAGGCTACTTAAATTCATCTGTCAGTGTTATCTGAGATGACATTTTGTTTTCAATTGGTACCCTTACAGGCTTTAAAAGATTCTATAGCAGCCAGAGTTTTATATTTCAAGAAGACAGACTATTTTTCAGCCTCATCTAGATTTTTGGGTGATACTTATCCATCTCTTCTTCTTTTACAAGTGTAGAGTTGTTGTTTTTTTTTTTTCTTTGCTTGTTTTTTCTTTTGGTGTGGGTGGGTTTTTTTTTGTGTGTGTGTGTTTTGTTGTTTTTATTGTAGTAGCTACTTCCCCATACTCTCTTCAGTTTTCAAGGGACTGGAACACACTCTGTCATGACATAATGCAGATATTTCTCTGCCACTTCTGAAATGGAAGATAGATAAACCTTTTCTGCCTCTCTGCTACCAAATTTGCCATCCTTATCCATAGAGAACCCATACTACTGCTTTTGTGCTAAATTTGCTTAATATTCAGTATCCTGAGTCATTGGAAGTGGGAATTTTCCTTTATCTTGTTTCTTTACTGCTTGTTTTTTTTTTTTCCTTTTACAGCTACTGTTTATTCATCTCCTTTCCACTCGTGTGATTTGATAAAGGATGCTTTAAATTGCTTTTGTTTAACCACCAAACCAAGCAAGGCTTTTTACCCCGTGTTATCTCAATTGTCCAAGTCACAGGTTCTGGACAACAAAATCTCCCGTTTTTTTCCAATCAGTTATGCCCATACTTATGGAAGAAATATGAAGCGACTGTCCTGTTCTTTATCCAGAAGACAAATTTAGCATTCCATAAGTAATTTTGCCTTTTTTGTTTGTTTTTTTGTTTTTTGAATATGATTGCATAGAAGGTTTTAAAAACAGAAGCAGTGAAATTCAGCTGTTGGTTTCAACAAAAAGTCAGGCATACATTTCCTGTCTTGAAGTGCAGAAAAGTAAAAGCTCAGTCACTGTGCAGGGATGGAAAGGGGTATTGTTCATTCTAGTGGAAGGCAAGAAGGAGAAAATGGCAATTGAGAAAAAGTCTGACTCTGTACTGATCTCTGGAGTATAAATGTTTGGGTGGCTGGTGAGGCAGACAGGCAAAGGGGCAAATGAGGTTGAGCTGCTCTGAAATGTCAAATGTACCTGGAGAGGTCCAGAATTAGAATGGCACTTCTTGGCATTTTAACTGCTCTTCTAGAAGAAATATTGCAGATGGGAAAAAAGAAAAAGAGAATGAAAATGCTCTTCAATAATGCTTTGTTGCCTGCAATTATGTTTCTTGATACTAATATTTTTTTGTCTTCCTATCTGTGTGGAAGTAGCATTTAAATACATATTTTCAGTAGGGTTGATCAGAAGCTAGAATTAGGGATGCAATTAGATTACCTAATAAAACTGAACTTGAAGTTTCTCTCTGCTTGGAAAGGTTTGTTGCATTGGAAAAGAGCATAGACAAAGAAGTGTGCAAAGAAAATTGACTAAACCTCGCTTAAGGTGTAGATGACTGAAGCCCTTGCAGCAGACTTCTTAAAGTTTCACAGATACATAGAAAGTGCCTGTTGCCAGTGCATAAAACAGGTGGCTCATACATGAAAGCAGTCAGGCCTGTAACACTTATATGATTTTTCCTTGAAATGCTTGGATGATATTGTTGCCTTGGAAAGTGGGAATTTTATGGCACTCTTCCACAAGTCAGCTATTTGAAAACTATCAGATGAGCTCCCTAGTCCTCCAAAGGCCTGTGAAGGTTAAGGAGGAAAGAGGAGTCCTTTGGGAGCTGGAAGGGCACAAGACACCCTTCTGCTGCCCAGCCCCTGTGCCACGGGACAGTCCTTGGTGCTGCTCTGTGGCTCTTTCCTGGTGAACTGTAATGGAACATGTTTGTCCTTCACAGGCACCAACTCAGCACCTTTTAGGAACTTTGGAAGGGCAGAGAATTACCAACATTTAAGTAATTTAGCATGCCCTCCTACAGCAAAGCAATGTTTATTCTGCTGGAATGGAGGCTCACTGACAGTTGCTGAAAATCCACAGGTGTTCCCTGTGTCTTTCAGATATAGAATAGTCATTTGGTAAACTAAAGTCAGAGAGTTTAAGTGTTTTGAATTTATCATTTCCCATGTAGATACTTGTGCCGGTTTGGACACAAATCCAGGAGGAAACAACCCGAGAGGGGAGTCTCTCTCTCTCTCTCTCTCTCCTGCCTGCCAGGCAAGCAGGTCCCGGCAGCACTTTTTCTACGGGTTCGGGAAAATAATTTCTCGAGTGAAAGTGAAAAAAACTATTTATTTAACAAAACAGAAGCCCCCGCTGTCACGGAAAAAAAAAGATATTGAAACCCCCTCCCCTGTCCCCTAAAAGAGGACTATGGATTTTAGAGTTCTTTCTGTAGGTAAAACCTGCAGTCCTGAGCTGGGCCGGGCCGGCCAGGCAGGGTCCGACGATTCCCCTTGGAGGGTCCCGCCGAGCAGGTCCGGAGCTGACAGCCGGTCTCAGATGAAAAGCAAGCCAAAAACAGTCCAAAAAGGAAAAGAAGCCGCTGAGGCAGATCACAGTCCCTGCTCCACTGAAAGCCGAAGAGACTAGAGAGCAAAAGTCCTCCAACCAACTAAATGTTGTCAGAATCAGGAGAGAAAAGAAAGCAAAACATCCTACTTGCAAGGTCAAGCTGGCCGCTTTGCAGAGTTCTTTCGGCTTCTCTCTCCCCCCTTTGCAATTTAAAGGTACACTAGAAATCAAGCAGGCGATGGGGACTACAGTATGGTCATAGAATCACCCCAAGACAATACTGATATGTAGAAGTCCTCTGGCTTTGTCTTCCATATCTTGCTTCACTAGCAGTTTTGTGGTCATAGAGGAAAAACACCTGCATGATCAGCAAATTCTATCCAAATCCAACTTCCTCCACCCTCATCCACAGTTTTACTCCATGAAAATTAAAGTTCACAAAAGGATTCCATTTTGCCCCTGTTTCTCCTAAAGGGTACCTTTTCGAAAATATTATTTGGACGTGCATGTGAAAGCCTCGTTATTGGTCTGTGCTGCTGTCACAAGAGCACACAGTAGAGATTTCCACAGTAGTTTTAAATTTACAGAGTACCGGTGGAAGCAGTGTCTGCAGCAGCACAGACTCATCGGAGGCTGCTTTGCCTTCCCAGGCAGTCACTCACTCCCACAGGAGAGACATGTCCCTGCTTTCCACGGCAGACGGATGTGATGCTGCGTGCTGCTGGTTCCTAGCAATTCCTGTTCACCTTATTGTGGTGTCATACCTGGCAGAATTAAAGAAGTAAAAAAACCCTATTTTGAAGCAAAAGAGTTCCTGTCATTCAGGAACTTAAACAGCTCTAAGTTCACAGTGAATCAGTTAGGATCCACATCTTGTGCTTAATTGTATCAAAAAATGTCACACTTCTCTACCAATTTATCAAGATGTAGCTGGAAGGCCTTACTTATATTGAAAAGGAAATGCATAAGAAATACCCAGTGCATGTGCTCTTTTTTTTTTCTAGATTGTCTCTCCAGTTATTTTAAACCTCATTATAACTGGAAAATTGCCTTGCATAACACCATGCACTGCACGAACTGAAAGGGTCTGTGAATAGAAAATGGCAGTCAAGTTCCATCGCAATCAGCAATGCTGTTTTTAGGCCTGCTGAGTACTACTTCTCAAAGGTTTTCCATGGTTAAAATGTGATTGCTATAAGTATGATGGTAGAAGCTCAGAGAAAGAAGTGAAATTTCTTCTGTCATTGCTTGAAACTGGCTTAAAATACTCCTGCTGAACTGTCCTGGGAGTTGCAGGATTTTGTGTCAGGTGCTTAAATTCTGTTCAGGTTTAACTTAGTGAAATGATCTCTTTTCTCACCACTTTTGTTACCTTTTAAGAGCAGCAAAGTCTTTACAAGAAACAGAACTGTTGCTCCTAAAATCCCTCTCCTTGTGAAGTGTTGGAATTTTATAATATTCCTCAAATCACTCTCTTCAGGAATGTCTCGGAGTTTGGTAATGAACCTAGAGGCACTATTTTCTGAATACGTACCCCTTCTGTAGGAGATGAGCAGTACTCTAGATTCCTCCAGGCCTCAAGATCTTCTGAGGCACCTAGGCAGTCTGAGAACTGCAGCTGGTTCTCACAAGGCAGAGGAAACTGCAGCATTTGTGCTTCTCTCCTGAAGCCTCCAGCTGCCCCACTCAGCCCGGCGGTAACCACATCTGGGAGGGGAGGTCAGGAGGATTGCTTTGTAATGCAGCAGTGCAAAGAAAATGGAGACACTGTCAGATCAAGACCCCAGAGGGGGCCAAGTGGCATTCACTTAGAGAGCTGGGTTTCCATAGAAGACTCTTGGCAATTATTCTGTCTGGTTTCTGATATGGAGGAAAAGCCAAGACCAGAACTGTGTAATAGACTTTTTCTGTAGAGCAAAGTGTTCAAGTTTTGAAGCCACTGAAGATTGCTAGGCTGGTTCAGGGCTTTACTTAGGCAAAACAGGGAACTCTTTACATGCTACCTGTAAGTTTTCAGTAAATTGTGAATTAGTAGAAAAATTAATTCTATTATTATTCTATTATTAATAATAAATTCTATTAACCTTTCATGAGTAGAATAATCAATTAGTAGATTAATCAATAATCAAAACTCAACATGTGATGCATGTAGTTGTGGTAATATATAGGAAACCTTAAGATCCAGCTGCTGTTCTCTCCCAAACACAGCTGAGCACACATTTATTCTTTCATTCCCTTTCCTTTGTCTCTGTAAAGTCACTGTGGCTTACATCAGAAAAACAGTCTGCAAAATTTACTTAAAAAAGTAGTAGAACTCTCTCTTTGCTCCAGAAAATCTTCTGAAACTTGGGTAACATTCAAGATGAAATAATAAACCCTTTCCTTCTTTAGTCAACCATAAGCCCACAAGCCAGTCCTGGCAGTAAGGTCCAGGTGAGTAATCACTGAGAAAAGCTATCAAACCTTTGATTCCTCATCCAGAAAGATGTTGGCCTTTGCATCCTTTTGTGCTTTTGAATAGTGGTCTTTCCCCCTTTATCACTTTCTACCTCACTCTTTGACCTTCTTGTTGCTGTCCTTTACCCCATTCCAGTTCTGCACCCCTCAGCACTGTGCTCCAAGCAGTTTTAAAGACAGAAGGCACCCCTGATGCTTGGTTGGCTTAGTGATGCCGTTTTAGCCACATCCCTTTATGGACCTGTCTGAATGCTCTGCAGGGTAAAGCATGGGGGAAAACTGACCTGTGTCACAGGTTCTTGTTTTCTCTGACAGAAGGTAAAAAAGGAAAGATGAGAGGAAAGGCATCTGTGTGCCATTCATTTAAATGACTCAGGCAAGGCTGAAACTCTGACAGGGCAGGACAGCTGCTAGAAGGCAGTGGGCAGTAGGACAGAAGCTCTGCTTTGATCTTGTTGGACTGACTGTGATTCTAGAAAGGACCTAGAATCAGCAGGGAAGCATAAGGACTTATTTTTGATGAGGGAAAAAAGTGCTATCTAAAGGAAATGTAATCACAGACAGGGGCTGTAGATTCTTCATGTTGAGCTTAAATGTTTGGAGCCTGATTGCTTGTCAGGACATTGCAATCCAAAGATAAATAAAAAAGGAAAAAAACATAATTGCTCTCTCTTGTGGTATGATTACCTTCCATTTGGTGATAAGATGACTTTGCTTTGGATAAGTTAAGGTACTAATTGTACTCCTGTGCCTCTCCTTCCTTTCCCCCTGTGGCGGCAGAGATCAGCTTCGCTGAGAGTTGCTGCTCTCCTGCTGTGCTGCTCTAGTGTGAACAGGTAGTGGCTGCTTTACAAAACACAGGTCTGGCCATAGAGGGAGGAAGAGCTGTGGAGCTTTCATTTCCCACATCTCTGCATAATTCCAGCCCTCTGGGTTCACAGTGCACAGTCATGTTTTGATTGTATGAAATGGGGAGAGAGATCATGCAAAGACTATCGGGCATTCACTGGGGCTGCAACATGAAGGGGAAAATGACTGCAAACGGCTCAAGGGTTAAGTGTTAAATCTAGAGTTTCTGTGTGGTTTGGATACTTGTTTGAACTCTTCCCCTTAGGCTTCCTTGCCCATTCTTGTTCTCTGTTTGTCTTCATTCTTGTGATCTGGCCATCCATGAGAGACCATGGTCATCTTTCTCCTTATTCCGGATGGCCAGAGCAGTGACTGTGGTGTGCTGGCTTTCTTACAGGCATTCTGCAGGAACACCTCTCCTTAACCTTGGCTTCTGAATTTTTCTTTCAGTGGAGCTAGAAGGAGATTGGAGCTTAAGTTGTGCTGCTGCATTTTAAATTTATAATCCTGTCCAAGATCCTTAAAACATGTTGGATACAGTTTCCTTTTTGAGTTTTGTATATATTTAGTTTTTTTTAAATAACAAAAAATTACACGAATAACTGTGCATTAAATAGCCATTTTTTAATTCTCTATTACTGTCCAATGTTGATTCTTACTGCTATTAATAGTTCATTTGTAAATGCATTAATGTGTTAGAACCACTCTTTAATACTTATAAAGTAATTTCAGAGATGTTAGCAGGCATTATCTCCATTTCACAGAAGGAACAGCAGCATGGAGAGATGAAATGCAGTGTCTCAAACATCCTCTGATTCTGGGTAGCCGGGTTGGTGTGTCTGTGCCCAGGCTCCCAACGATGCAGCCCTTTTCACCAGACTCTTGAACAGCTCAGCTTCGTTCTGTTCAGTCACGACACCCTCCTCCTTCCCCGCTGTCTCGTTTTGTTCACTGCATACCTGCCAGCTTTCTCAGCAGATGAAGAAGGGTTCTACAGATAACTAAGCTTTCTTCCTTATCCTCTTCAAAAGATCTGCAGCTCGGCCATGAGGTAGTGTGTGACCATGTAATTAAAGGCTGTGTGTGTCCATTCTGCGGTAGTGGACTGTGAGGAGCCGCAACCCCCAGCTCCCATTCTAATGCCGCAGTAGCATCTGGTGGCTGCAGCAGCAATTGCACACGGAGAAATGGATTTTCAGTTCCTTGAGTCTTCATAGAGCTGGGAGGGGCACATCCTCTCCAATGTTGCTTTGCACTTTCTGGGGCTGGAAATTGCCCTATGGAGGCAGAGCATTAGAAAAAGAGATTGTTAGATTCTAATACACTTCTATGGGATGCACATTTGAATAATGCACACATCTTGTAAAATCTGAGCAAATTGGAGTTTTCGTAGGGAGAGAAATAAGGCTTTTCTTTGACCTTGGTGTTGTCTCTTCTCCAAAATACTGAAGGGCTAAATCTTATAAAACACTTGAGTTTTTTGGGTTATATCCTGCCTGATAACAAAGAAATGGCTGACTAGCTGCTGCTGAAGATTTCCCTGTTGTTTTCTGGACTGACACTGATGTGAAATGATGGCAAATGATTTAAGAACTCAACATTATCTTTAAAGATGATCCAAAATGCTATGTATACCTAGTGCAGCCAGCTCTACACATTGCATAAATTCTTTCTGCAGAGAAGAAACTAGGAAAAGCAGGTTTCATAAGACCAAAATAAGATCTCTTTCAAAATAGAGTAGTAATTAAAAATCAAAGTCATTCTTCCTTGCAGTGGTGCTGTAGTGGTGTTTTGTCCATTCTGGTTACAGTTCATCATCCAACAGGTTGAAAACTATGAAGATTGTATGTACATTCTGAAAATGCCCAACAAGCCTTTTAGCCGTGGAGGTTGACTTCAAAGCTGACAAAACGCAATGGTCAAAAGCTGTGTGCTTGGTCCCACTTTTGTCTGGTGAGCGTGGACTGTGTGCGAGTGAGGGCTTGTGATTGAACTCATAGGAATGTCACACATTTTGAGCTTCTCTTCCCTGACTCTCTACTGGGCTTCTGCCACCATGAGGTGACAGGAGGGTTTCAAGCCTGGTCCTTTGAGGGGCTTCAGGATAGTAACACAGATAGCCCTGACCTTTCCGTCCTATTGCAGCTTGTTCTACAGTTTTTCAGTTCAGAAATCCCTGAGTCCATTACTTGCTGTCAGGTTGTGGAGGAAAGCTGGGAAGGAAAGAAGTAGATAAGGTGCTCTTCCCACTGGGGAAGAAGTGCTACAGTGTGGTTCTGCAGATGAGCAGTTCCTACTTTTGCCATATTTCTCCTGTTTTTCTAAGTTGGGCAGAAGACATACTTGACATAGGCCTTTTCTTTTTCTACCAATCAGACACTGGTAGAAGGCTTTGGTGGCAATGGCCCATAGTTTTGATGGTGCTGAACACTGAGTTTGGCTTCAGGTAGTGGCAGAATGACGTTCCTGTGGTGTCACACAGATGCTCTGGGATGTCCTACCTGCCTTGTGGGACCATATTGTGTAAAGATTTTCTGCTTTCACTTAACCGTGCTTGGCTGAAGCAATGAATGAATAAACTCATTTCTCCCCACGTAATGTGACTTCAACTCAAATAAATCAGTTTCTGTGCTTGAAATGCTGATTTTTGCCCTGAGATCACAGTATTATACAACTTCACAGTAAAAACTCTGTTCTTTTGACTTCAGTTATTTCCTAGTAGGAAAAGGGATAATGTTAGTGCAAACTTCTTCTGAAGATTATGTGTTCTTGCTTTAATATCATGTCATTGAACAAGACCAAATAATTTTCATTGATAAACATTTAATATATTTCTCTAGATTTAAAGTAGAAGATTTAGGTTCTCCTTCAGTGCTCAAGGAAAATTAACTTCCTTGTCTCTATTATGCTTTTTACTCAACACTATCCAAACTCAGAACACTTTGTAAATGTACAAAAAATATATCTGTATTATAACGCATTGATTAAACTGGAACAAATCACATGGTGACTTCTGGAATGTCTGACTGAAAATGAGCTTGGAGTTGAAGCTACAGGAGTGTATTCCTAGGCCTAGGAGTTAAATCTGTATAGCCCAAATGCTACAAGGGTATGAACTTTTGTTCTCTCTTGGGACTTAGTACATTAATTAGTCTGTTATGGCTGCTAATTAGCCTTTCCTGCATCTCAGTTTCCCATTCTGGACTTCTAGCGGTGTGATTTTCAAACTTCACTGTCACCTTAGAAATGCTCAGTTATATAAGTGTATGTGTTCTTGTTTTCCCATGGACATTGGCTAAATTTCCAGATTTTTTAATGCTCTAAGATATGTTAAACAGTAGTAAATACAGGATTATGCTTGTTAAATGAATTGAAAGCTGCAGTTTTCAAAAGGTCAAAGTGTACTGAGCACGACAGCATCTAATTGGAAATAATACCAGAGGAAGCTGTTGGACAGCAAAGGTTCCTTTTGCAGCAGGTGAAGTAGGTGGCTGCAATGACTTTTGTTCTGAAGGACCATCTATGCTCACTTCTTGATGGATTCAGAGTGTCTTTTGCTGTCTACCTGCAGAGCTACATCTCCATATCCAGTTGGAGAAGGTTGAGGCTGTAGCAGGTAGGCACACAGTGACAGGTTTGTAGAAATCCATGAGAGAGCAAGCAGAGGTTAAACAAGTATTTGCAAACATTACACTTAACATCACACTGTTCTTCAGAAGATCCATTGTACTCTACAGTGAGTTCACAGTGGTCATTTTGGCTCCAGTATATATCACCAAGAGTTTAGGTTTTATGTGTGTTTATCTTAGGAAGTTACAAACAAAAATAGTCCAAGACATTGTATCTGAAACACCTTGTTTCATCCTGGGATTTCTTGTTTTTCATCTCAAAGGAAAAGAGTATGTGTTTCACTCTGTTGGTCATCTAGCTCAATGCTGGAATCCTTGCTGTGCTGTGCTGAAAGGTTTCCATGGCTTTGTCTATCTGCCTGTTGCTTTTATTTCCTCTGAAAGTTACAATTTGTGCTTGAGTGAAAACATGCTGTCATGGTTATTATGAAACTGTGCTCAGAAGCAAATGAAGAGCATGATGAAGAGACAGCATTTCCTGCCAAATGAGAAAAGAGTTAGGTCTGAGAAACAAATCCATTTTCTGACAGCCTGTGTCCCAAATGTCTCACTTCAAACCTTAGGCAGCTCCAGGCATTAACTACTGTGAATTACAATAATGGACAAATTCAATTCCAACTTCTACTTTGAGTTCAGAGTAGAAAAACTGTCTAAATTAAATGTGGTGGATCAAATCCTCAAAGGTTTGCAAAGGCTGAGTAGTGGTTAACTCTTCCCCGTCATCTCTGCAGCAACAAAAATGACCCTGGCAAGTTCATTTCTGCAGAAAAGGTCGTTTAGTAGACGTCCTACTCCACGTGAGACAACCTGCACAGGAAGAGCTCAGCACTTTGTCTAGACGGTCTGCATATTTCTTGATGTGAATAAGGTTTGGCCTTTATTGCTTGCTTCATCTCACCCCTGTGCTATGCTTAGATAAAGCCTCATGTGTGAGATACGAAGAGACATTATGGAGACGGCTGCTTGTGCAGTGGAGCGTGTGGCTGTTCCAGCCTCACAGTAATCTGAGGAACTAGGTGAGATAGCAATAGTATGAAAATGGCATGTCATGTTAGTGGGGAAAAAATGAGCTGCTGCTCACTGTCCCCTTCCTACCTATCAAAGTAATCCGGGTTCATTATTTCTTGTTGCCCTTCGACCTCTTGTCACACTGCTATTAAGCCTATTATGGGAATGAAATGTGTTCTGTAAACTCAAGTCAGCTCTTAATGGACAATAATTCAAATGAAGAGACACGTAATTGGTTATAACTTACTCTAATTGACATGCTTTTCCCAGGACAACTCCAGTGCTCAGATAGCAGGAGCATGGATGTTGTTAACCAGGGCAAGTGTGAAGGACGTCCCACTTTTGTATGTCCTGCTTTTCCCCTGGATCAGATGCACAATAACTTTCCTCCAGGCAAAATGTCCTTCAGGTCATATACATATAGACAGCTCCCACCTCAGAATCAGCCAAAAATTTCCTGCCTACCTCCATTACAGTGAACCTGAATGCTGTTACAAGCAACGACAACAGCAGCCAGTAAATATTAGGTGACACTGCAGTGCATATGTCTGCTGTGTCTTTCAAGCATTGGTCACAGACTCCTTCCTTCCAAGTAGGCCAGTCTTAGGCCAGCATTTAAGAAAGAGTATTTCATATTCTTCAAATTACTGTAAATTTGAAGCGTTTATATGTGGAAGTGCAGAAGACAAAATTTCTTTCAGTATGTGCTTCTTGCAGCAAGAACAGTGCACTGACTATTTTCCTCCTTCTAGCCCAGGACATATGATGAAAAAATGTTTTAATGGAGTGCATTGATATTGTATGTTATTTTAATTGGCTATCTTATAACTGTACTGCCTTTAATTTGTTAAAGATAGAAGAATAAATATTTCTCTTAAGTTGAGCAGACAAAAGTAGACATTCCTGGAGAGTGGAAAGCTTTCATGAGTTTTAAGGTCCTTTTTAAAAATAACTGCAGCCACTGTGTAGCTTTTTAGTTATGAAGAAACTGAAAATATTTTCTTCTTCTCCATCTTAGTCTCCCTCAGACCTGCCAAAGACTCCAGTCATCTGTCAGCCAGTCATAAAAGAAAGGCATTTTCTGAATGGAATGCAGATACTGGTTTCATACACAAGAACAGTCAAAAAGCACAAAAATTTACACGTTCCTACTAAGCTAATAAGTTTTGATGATTTATGTTTTTAAGCCTGTTTCTGAAAAGCATTTAGTGTAATTCTAACAGTTTAAGAAACAGTTGAATGTCATCTCCTGGGTTTTTTTTCCTCCTGAAAGTCCCCTGCCTGCCTTGTTATTTAAAATGTGTCTCAATTCCCATAGTTTATGTAGACATCCTATTAATTGAGGGGAAAATTTTTCTAGACCTTTAGGACAGCTTCTGGCATCATTACGTTAATCCCAGGGAGTTTTGTTCATTTTATGTGGTGACAAATGCACTTTCTTCTAGACTGCATGCACAGATTTTAATCTGCTGTAATGCACTGGGTTTCAGCCATTTCCTTACTGCAAATGAATAATGAATAAGCTGTGGTTTGGAAGCTAATGGTTCAAGATGAAATCAGAATCTCATTGCAACATGGATGATATTCATTTGTCATCTCCATGGAAACATCTATTTATCAAGTCACTGCAGCTAAGACTGTAACAAGAAAGTAAGCAATTGTTGGAATGCAGGGCTTTTACTGGGAAGCAGACTTAGCAAACAAAAGAAAGGATTATGCAGGACTGTGGCATTATTTTTGAAATTGGAAATTTTTTTAAAGAACACATGAATATTTTGCCTTGAAGAATATGGATTTTGCTGTGTTTTAAAATGCCAAAAAACATCAGTAGAATGAGGAAGAAAAAGCATAAAGATCCTGAGAAATCTCTGACATTGTCACCTGTTGTGGTCCATGTGCTCTCAGGAAATTCCAAAGCTACAGAGATGAGTGTCTCCCTCTATTCAAAGTACAGCAACGTATGCCCCCTGCATATAACATGTCAGCTATGAACTTAACTGAATTTAACAGCTAGTGCTACTTAGCAGAAGAATTTTCTGTGAGGCACATCAAACTTCCTTAAAACAGTCTGGGTTAAATCTGTTAGTGAGAAATAGGGGACTTGTGGAAAAGGCCCAAAGGTATAGTAGGTATCATTCCTCAGTATTGGGCTCACTCTCTTCTCTGAGGCAGATTATTCTTTTCTCATTTAAGTAGTCACAATAGTGCAATCCTGAAACACTGTTTAATATGTCATTTCATAACAGGCTTGAGTTTTTAGTTTTATGGATGTAAGCAGTGGACTCAATACTTTTTTTTTGGTACTCTTAAGACAGCCTTCATTGTGTGCCAGGAGGTAAGCTCAGAGCTTGTGAGGCAACAGAAAGAGCATGAAAAGCTTTTTTTCTAACTCTTGTTTATGGTGTGTTCCAGCTTTTTGAATCAGGGCAGAGCTTTCCTGAGCTGATGATGCTCTCCCCCAGGAATGCCACATGCCCTCGCTGGGGCAGGTGATGCAGAAGGGAAAACAGCCTTCTCTTCCCTCCAGAGTTTGGCTGAAGTTTCCACATCTAGATGAAAGTTACCGCTCTTCCTCTGGAGCATGGTCAGGAATAGTTTGGCCTCCAGGACAGGTAGTCAAGACAGGTAGCTTTGTAATTTGACGTCCAAGTAAAGTAGCTGAGGAATTTGTTCACAGGACAAAACTGAGAGGGATTGCTGGAGGTGAGACTTGTTTCTGGTAAATTACGGACACATAATCTGTTCTGTTATTTACTTCTGTTCCAGGTTTGTTTATGAAAGGGACTTACACTGAGGTGAGGTTTTTGGTTTTGTTTTCTTTTTAAGGGAATGAGATATTTTAAAGCATGTTCTTAGACTCCTGTTAGGGTTTTGGCTTCTAAACCTATGTAAGGTCTGTTTATCACCCTTTACAGTTAGTTTTAAAAATCAGTATTTTAAGAAAAAAAATTAATCTTGATTTTGCAGAATTGTTACTGTGAATATGGCCGTCCCACAAATGAGGCATAAATTTACTTCCAGCGTGTTAGCAGCCCCTGTGACAGAGGGAAGCATACTTATTTTGACAAAAATGGTGCAATTTACTTGTTACACAAACTATGTCTGATTGTGTGTACACTTGAATTGATGTCCTCTGGCCGTGGTGGTGATGTTCTCCTGTAGTGCCTCTTGTCCCATGTTACTGTGGAGAAGGAAGGTGCTTCAGTAGGACCCAATTGTCAAACATGTACCCTCCCCAATTTCTTCACAAGGGCAGAATATTCTTCCACTATCTGAGAGCAAAAGAATAGAAGAAGAGTAAGAAGTGAGACAATAAGGTGGGAGTAAGGCAATTGAGGCAGCGGGTATTAATGGGAAAAAGACTAAGAGTGGGAGAGTGATGACAGGAGAAAGTGAACTGAAGGATAAAAAAATCACAGAATCACAGAATTGTTGAGGCTGGAAGAGACTGCTGGAGGCCATCTGGACCAACTTCCCTGCTCAGGCAGGGTCACCCAGAGCAGGCTGCCCAGGACTGTGTCCAGATGGCTTTTTAGTGTCTCAGGCTGGAGACTCTATCACGTCCTTGTGCTAGTGCTCAGTCACCCTCACATTTACATCTTTTTCCTGACGTTCAGAAAAAATGTGAAAAAGTGTGAAAAATAAATTCATTCTATGAGTGGGGGGGGAGGGGAAAAAAAAAAAAAAGCTTGGCGACTGCCCATAGGCAAGTGTATCTTTAAGAAAAGCGAAGTTCGTGCACCTGAAGTGTTAGAAAGCCTTCTCTTCGATTTCTCACCCTTAAAAAACTAGAAGTCACCAGTTTTGAAGTGCAGCAATGAAAGGTTCACTGAGGATGTAGGAGAGTTCGTTTATGATCCTCTGTCTCTCCGTTTGTGTGCCGCTTTGCCCCGTAAGCCTTTCCGGCCCTGAAGATGCCGAGTGTGACGCCGCAGGTCTGTGCGCAGGGAGCGCCGGGCGCCGCGGGGCCGCGGAGCCGAGGCAGCCGCGGGGCCGCAGCTCCCCCGTGTGTGCGAGCGGGGCGCGGCAGCGCCGCTCCGCTCCGCTCCGCTCCGCTCCTGCCGCCCTGCGGGACCGCGCTGATCGAGCTCTGCCTTCAGACCAGCACTCCGCTGTCACAGCGCTGCCTTCCAGCGCCAGCTAAACTGTCCCGAACACACGGTGATCCAAGCTGGTTCGGCACGCGTTGCTGAGCGTTTGGAGTGTGCTGTGGGTAGTTAGAATTGAATGAAGACCTCTGGAGCTGCTGCAGAAGGACCAGGAACTGTTTAGCCTCATTTGGAAGCACTATTCATGTATCTGAATATTCACTGCTGGTTCAGAGGCAGGGCAAGGCTGATGCCTGCCATTAGTGTGATGAATTCGTCCTGAAGTGGCCACTGATGAATTCAGCAAGGTAGACAGTAATCTTTGCACAGGAAATATTTTAGAAGATGCCCCAGATAGTAACTTGGATCTTTATGTTTTCCGGAGCCCTCAAGTTGGTTGAGTCATTGTGCCATTCAAGTGTGGGTGGCTTTTCCCCGCATGAGTATTTTTCCAATGACTTCTGGGTCACTTTAAAGGAATTAATACATTACTTGATGAAGTTTCTGTTTGCAGAAACAAGTTCTAATGTACTCTGGAGGATCTTTGGCTATGTCTTACGAATCTCTATTAATGCTCTCTTCCGATGTTGTGTCTCTGTTTTGTCACTCTTCCACACTGATTCACAGGTTCAGGAAGTCTTAAGACAATTAGGGATGCTGAGTAAATGTATTTGCAAAGGTTAACTAGAGGTTTTTATTGACACTGTAAGCTATTACGTCTGTCAGCAGTGAGACACCTCTTGAAAGTTATTCAAAACACTTAAAGGTATGCTCTTTCTCTGCACCGCCTTTTCTGAAATCTGTCTCTTTCCATTCAAGAATCTTCTGTTCATGAATTTAACTTCTGTAAATACAGTCCCTTTGTGTGTAATGGCAGGTAAAAAGAAATATGATTGATTTCTTTATTTATATATTTATTTAAAAGGAATATGCCCAAAATGTCATGGGTTGGACTCATACATTGCCAAGTAAAAAGACTTATAATGCGTCTTTCTGGATCCTAACACTGGCCTTATACAGATCCATCTCTGGTGGTGCTGAAATCTCTGGCTCCTCCTGGGCACTTATTCTGGCTCCTTGTGAGTTATTTCTCTACCAGGTTACTGCTTGAAGTAGATATTTTGTATGCTTTCAGGTTCATTTTTCCTATAAGAAGGGAAAGCATGACCAAGGCCTTTTGGCTTCAGCAAAGAAGGGTGGCACTAAAGGCTAATTGTATTGAACAAAAGGCAAAGGAACTACCTCCAGAAAAAATGCAAAGGAGTAAAAGGAAGTATCTTGGGGGATTGTAGAGTTACATTTGTTTTAAATGATTGGGAAAACTCAAGTAAGAGTTTATGTTTGAGATATTTTTGTCTAAGTGAATCAGCTGCCTGCTGTAAATTTGCTAGAAAATTGTAATTATGTAGCTAACATAAACCAAATGTTTCTCATATACATTGTTGCCTAACTTGCATTGAGAAGGGTAGCTATGTAGAGAGCCCTTGAACAGTTGTGCATGTGGCAGCACTCTGCAAGCACGGCTATGAAAGTCATTTTTCTGTGTTCATATTCCCCTTTTTCAGGTTTTCCTTTAAGTAATAAAAAGACCTAAAATTTGGATTCCAATATCAAGTTATTAATGCGCTATCTTTTAAGAAAGAAAATCCTCTCATAATTTTTTTGAGCACTACCTGCACTTGCTGAAAGGAATTAACAACACTTCCAAACTAATGAAACCAGTTGGAGTAATTGGA
Organism: Callaeas wilsoni; assembly: GCA_013398955.1. Taxonomy (NCBI): domain Eukaryota; kingdom Metazoa; phylum Chordata; class Aves; order Passeriformes; family Callaeidae; genus Callaeas; species Callaeas wilsoni. The sequence goes on along the minus strand of VWPU01014236.1, from coordinate 263,777 downwards.
ACCTTGCCATTAATATGAGAGTGCTTATTCCCTGTCACGTGCTTAATGTTTGTGAATATCATTCAAGGACTCCTTGAATAGTCCCAGGACTAAGACTGGCTCATAATTGCTTCCATCCCCATCAGAGTGTGTCACCATCTGTGACTGCGTGGGCTGTGTATTCAGTTCCTTCTTTCTGCTTTTGCCTCACTTTGTAATCATTTTTTTTTTAGTGTTGCACAAATGACACAGCTTTAACAATTAGTGTATCCACAGCTCTATCTTTGCTCTCAGGTGGTTAAGATACTTACCTTTTCCTCTGCTTTTCTTCTGAGCTGGCAACCTATTTCTGTTGGCTCCTCAGTCAACATAAAAAACTGCCCAAACCACTAACACCAAAACCATATGCAAGCACAGGAGAGAGATTCAGGCTATGACATTTCAGAGATAAACTTGGAAGAGATAAACTGTTTGGACAAACCCCCATTTTAATTTTTTTTTTCTTATAAGCCAGACGTTTTCTGGTTCATTATGTTGGCAGCTACAAATTGATCCTAGGATCTTTAGATGTGTTTGTATTGATACACATGGGATGTGTAGGGACAGGTATATGGATAAAACTTCATTTCCTGGGTTGTTCTGGATGCAAACAATGAAGTTGGGTGCCATGTGGAGATTGGCTGTCCTGCGGATCTGGCCCTTTGTCCTGCAGAAAAGCATCAGTAAGTGAAAAGGAAATTCAGAAACACAGCAAGGTGTTATCACAGGTGAAATCGCTTTTGGTGCAAATTTCCCTTCCCAACATGGTGCTATTTTCTGCTATTGTATTTTTCTTTTGAACTTATCTGTGCCTAGCAGCCTTCTGAGTTGCAAATGCACTAAATTCTCCTGCATTTTGTAATGTGGCTTCTTTCATGTTGCTTTAGCACATCATTCTCTACAAGATGTAGGATCTCAGAAGTAAAGGATTTGTAGCTGAAGGCTATTAAATTTGAGTTCATAACAGGTACTAGAATCAGAACATGGGATACAATTCAAAAGATATGAAGTTCTGTAAGGAACAGCCTAACAGAGGAATAACTTGCTGGGCTTCTGGACCTCTAGTTCAACAAATTATTTGGTATTGCACTGCCTGAGCGTAGATTGCCTCATCTTTTTGATTTCATTTTGGATTTGAGTCAACTATTCAAATGTTAGTTAAATAGCATAACATTTCCAAACACATCTGGCAGGTATTTTTGGTATGGCTTTTGCATGTGAGTGATGCTGCACTGCCGGCAGAGATGTGCATCTGCATCAGGGTGTCAGTTTGATATATCTTATTATGTCAAAAATAATCAAAACAAATTCCTGTGGCACTTACTACATCTCCACATGTTTCCTCTAAGCTGTGCTACAGCTTAAAATAAGTCAACCTAAGGGTGCACAGATGAAATTAGGTATGAATGCAACGCTTTCAGCTTGTGCAATCTATAAATACACAGCAGTCAGGTTAGTGATGAATGTGGAAGGGTTATATGGCAGCAAAAAAATTTCATTTACATTTTCTTAGGCAACGAGTAATTTTGAAGATACGGTACCGGTATATTGTAATAATTTTAATCTTAAAATTAACAGTGCTGGATATTTATTCTTCATAAAAGTACTTCCTTTCGCAGTTTATAGCTTAAATATTAAAAAAAAAAGTGTTTCTAGCAAAATAGAAGGGATTTTGAAGGAATTCTTTTCTATGCCAGCATGCTAGAATTTTCTAATGTGCTTGAGAAAGCTCCTCTTCAACTCTCATTGTAACAGTAATCTATTATATGTTTTTCTAGCGGGAATTTATGTGAAACTTACACTGATTACATCTTTTTGTGTGGGTACATCTTAGCAGGTTTCTTTTTAATTCTCAGATGTTTCAGTAGTCAGTTGTGACCCTGTGTGTCAGTGCTTTAAAAATCCTTTTTCCAAGTGTTGGTCTGAGGTTTTTGCTTGCTTTCTTTGTTGTCAGCTCTAATCCTGGTGGTTCACATCATATTAATTTATAAACTCTGCTTATTTTTTGCTTGCTAGATTTAGTAATGTCCAAGGACTTGCTGTACTGAAAGACTCACAAGCAAACAGGCTGTGTTCCAGTAAGAAACTCTTACATGAGAAAGCAGTCTCCATGTTCAGCATGCCCAAGAAATCTCTACAGTTGTAACCAGTCTGCCTGTGATGTGGAGACAGTGCTCTGACCAAGGGCTCTCTTCACACAGCTGGGCTTAAAATTCCAGATTTTTGTGTTTATTGCCTGTGTCTGCTCTTTCTTCCTCCATAAGCTTTTTGAACTCTTTCACATGGTGAATTTCTGTAGGTTGGATTCTCTCTCTGCACATTTCCTACCTTTACCTCTCTGTTCTAAGGAGCCAAAGCCCGGGGAGAATGGCAATTACAAGAATCACTCCACCAGAGTCCAGATTAGATGTGTAGACCATGTTTACATTGCTTAGTGTTTCTTTTCTGAGTGATACAGTCTTTGTCAATGGAAATACCTTGAATTTGTAATAGTTACTAGCAAGAAAAAAATCCCTGATTAATTTCCCAAGAAATTCTCTTGGGGAAATAAATAATTTGAACAGTGGCTGTGCTACACAGACACTTATATATTAATATTAATATTTATTTAACATGCTCTCTATCCATCTTGTTAACATCTGTTGTAATAGTGGAAACTGTTGCCAAATAGTTTCAAGAATGATTGTAATGAGATAGTGTGTGTCTGAATGTTTGTTTGGATTGGATTTTAGATTTATTGTCTGTATTCTGCACTTAGAAGAAAGGGAATCTCTCAATTTTCACTTTTCTTGAGCATAAAGAGCTTTAATGGTTGAATCATTTGATCTGGTTATTGAAAGGATTACTATTATTGTTCAGCCCAACTGACCCTCTGGAATGTGAGGAAGGTGTTTAGCCCTTTCAGCTTTTGCATTTTGTGCTATTTTATTGCCCTTATCGTTACATGAAATGCTACATTATCAGCATACTTGCGTTGTTTTTGTACTGGTTCCAGCTGCAGTGTGCAGTGACTTGTTGAAACCTTGACATCTGTTTTCCCTTTTCCTCCTTTTTTTTCAGAATTCAACCATGTCGCTCTTTTGCAGTGTTGCATGCTGAGCCTTAAGTTAGCATGTGTGTGCAGCCAAAAGCCATCACACATCTCAGTTATGTTCCAGACAGTTTATGATGGAGGGCTGTCCCACATGCATTTTATTAATGATGATGCCTGAAAGAAATGGAGTTTGTGGCATTATCACCAGAGTCCACCATTAGTCAGTAAGCTAACATTAGAACATTGTGTCATGGATATTAAGGCGATGCACTGGGATTTTGGAATTAAAATGCTTTCAATGAAGGGAAAATGGCTCACCCATCTCTAAATGCATTTGGGTAGCTATATAATTTTTTTGCACAGTCCATCTGCTACTTGAAATCGGTGGTTGAAATCTGGTTCTGCTGCAGGCACAAGGTGGGATAGGTTCAGTTCAGATATTAACTCTTACAAATTTCATGCTTCAGCCTGCTCCTGTAGTGCACACTCTCTCACAAGAACAAGAAAGCCAGAAATGTTCCCACATTTGACAAAGCCATACTGAGGCAGGTTGCTCTAAACTGAAAGACAAAAGGAAATCTTCTTTTTAGAAGTCTTTCAAGAAACTGCTCCTGGAATGCCACCTAATGTCATGGTAGTCTCTAAATTGGATGCTTTTGTAATGGTGTAGAGACTGTAACTTTGAGCTTTTCGTGTATCCGTCAGTGACATATGTAATATAATTTCTGTTATAGAGGGATTGCAGTATCTAAAGCAAAATTACCAATCAAAGCTTTCCATCTGGATTTGGATCCAGGCAGCCAGTAAATTTTGTTTGGACCAATTCCCAGAGAAGCTGTGTTTTCTGCAGTCTCCAAGGGAAGGCTGTGTGATCGTCCAGTGTCTCAAAAAACGATTGCGGCTTGCTCCCACAATTCCCAGTTGGGAAGGTAGAGAGCAGCATCTGGCCAGCCAAGCAGAGCAGGACCCAGCTTACAACCTCCTGCTGAGCAGAACTTCACAAAAATAAGCAGGCTTCTAGAAAAATATGTAGTAGACGGAGGTAAAAAATTAATTAAATGCTTCTGTTTTAACAGTTAATTCAAGGATTGATACTTGCCTTATAGTATGAGTTTGATAGATCTCTTACTTGAACATGGAAATAACAGTGTTGTATACTTTCAGGTAAAATGCTGAGAGTGCCTTTTGTTGGAAAATTATATTGATTTCAGGGAGAAATCACAATCAGAAGGCTTCACTAGTGTGCAGGTATTTGGTAAAAGCAGATTTTGAGAAATATTGATGATGTGCACCTTATTTTTGAGATGTATGAATGAAATACAATAAAACTACATCAGAAGTAGCAGACCTCCTAATTCCTGTTTCAGGTAATGGGCCAGTATAATGCATTTGCGAAACACAGTGAACATGACTGAGTACAAGGATTCATTTCACCTAGCACTAGAAGCTTACTCTGAAAAATATTTTTGTCTACACTTTAGAAAGATATTTCCTTCGTATCGCCAAACCTCTAATTATAATTTTCAGAAATTGGCACCTGACTGCATTTTTCTTTTGAATGATTTTGTTTCACCTAGCTGGTCTCTGCCTCCTCATTTAGCTGCTCTAAGCAACTAGCAGGATGATCAGCGAAAATTTGTCATGAAATGTGAACAATGAAAATTCATAATTGGTTGTTCTTGCATATTTGAGAAACTTTAGGTGCAGACATGAGAAAGTAGTCCAGTGCTCTGCTGTTCACAGCAAACAGAACAAAGCTGTGGATTTTAATTTTTTTAGTATATCTGTGATGGCCTTCTAGAAAGTAGCGTTATCCCAACTGAGGTAATAAATACTATTTTCACTTGTTACATGATTGGTGATTGAAGAGCAATTTGGGTTTTCTACTCCGTGGCCTTCAAATTGTGGTGTTTTCTTTTATAAGAAAGAAATCCATGCAAAGGCCTCCTTCAGCCAGTGATCTTGCAAACGTCACTGCTTTTGGAAGAACACACTGACCAGTGCTTAAGGTAGTTTAAGAGACTGCTCTGAAACCAGCCGCTTTTGTGCAAGTCCAGTTGCAGCAACACAATTATTTGAACGACAAAGAAGTAAAAGTAAACACCATCTTGACACAGAGGATATTAGCCATACTAGGAGTCCTTGCTCCTTAAATCATAGACAACATATTCTGTGCTTAGTTTTTCTGTTTCTGAATATTTAAACGTCGAATTCAGCCATAATTTAAAAAAAACCCAATTCCCAGGGACATTGTATCTTTTTCATCAAAACCCAGCTTTTCTAGCTGCTTAAATTGTTTCCCTTGTACACACACATTCTGAAATTCAGTCTCTAAAACTATTTTAGTACCTCTAACAAGGCTTTATTCAAGCACCTGAAGTCAAAGAGATTTTATTTTGCTTAGTGATCAGAAATGAGAGTAATATTAATTTCCTGTTCCTTAGGGTTATGTGAGTACAGTGTTTGCAAATAGTTGCCACCTGTTTGGACAAGAAAACCAGGAGGGCTGCTGGAGTCCGCACTTGGTGTGTCTGGCCACTAAATGGTAGTGTTGTATTGCAGCTGGTAAAGGAAAATACATGAGTACTGCAGAGGAAAAAAATTAATCCAGATGTAGTTGAACTCTCCTATCAAGTCTTAACTGTTTTTCCACTGGCCCATTAACTACATCTTCTGCTGTTAAATCAGCCATCCTATCAAAGTTTGATTGTCCTGAAAAAACATCCTCTGTTTAACATGAATTTATTTTAAATGTGTGAGGAGATTTTGTTGTCTCTTTTCCTGTAAAAACTTTGTTTAGGTATTTGAATTGTCCATCACAAGCATGCTGATCTGTTGTGCAGTTGCTGTGGGATTTTGTGGTGACTAGTAGGATTCAGTCTCCTCCAGTGCAAGAGCCACATTCTCCTGGCTCTTGTCCTGTCTGCCACGAAGCAGTTTTTGACAGGAGGAGTCTCAAGTGACCACGTTGGTGTTTCCTGTAGAGAAACCTTCGTGACTGACTCTGAATGCTAGTGCTTCTCAGTATTGCAGTCACACATAAGCCCATGAGGTGTCTGTTGCTTTCCTCAATTTCTGTAACAAAGAAGCTTGTTTACCAAATTAGTTTTAGTCTAACAGAGAAATTATTTAAGTTTCACATAATGTTTTAAACCAAGGTATAGTAGTTACTGTGCATTAGAACTGCAAACTTTCTACTATTTTTATCTGAATTTTAAAGTACTAAGGTGAAAGCTTTTAAAAAGAGCTTGTCACAAAGTGAACACGTTTCTCAACAGGTATGTGTGATGGGGCATTTGAAAAACCTAATTTAAGTTGACTGTTTTTTTAGGTGTGCCATCATTTAGTGCAACCCAGAAAAGTAAAACAGGATTATTAAGATATATTAATATATAATATTAAGAGTAGTGTATAAAGCATAGTGTGGAAAGGTTTACTTGTCCTTATGAAATAGTTTACAGACCAAGAAAGTAATATTTTACTGAGTACATATTTTAACTGAGGAAAGTATGTGATTTTTTTGTCAGTTTTTTTTGCCAAGTCTGATAAAGATCATACAGGCTCAGCTGTATGTATATCACAGAGTGGATGTTGATAAATACATACATTGTACAAGTAGACTGACACTACATTTTCAGCAATCAGAAAGAGAGAGAAACCTCTGTACTGGAGGCAGAGCGAGCAAAATGGAGAGCGGTGATTCCTGAGCCAGCACTGACTGATGTGCAGCTGAGCGGAGAATGTGAGTGGGGCAGGTGAAGCAGGACTCCCTGGGGCACGGGGATGCTGGCTTGCTTTCCATCTGCTCCTGTCAGGCAGCAGGAGAACAAGCTGTTTCTGCTGCTTTTGAGGATGACAACTCCTATGTTTTTAACTATGATGGTATCTTATGTTCATCTGATTTGGGGACACACACACACGATCAGAGGCATTAATCTGCAATGCAGCCACACAAGCCAATTGACAAAGACTGGCTCCAGCCAGCTCGAACCCTTGTGGTAACATCTCTTCATTTACAGAAACCCCCACGGAACAATCTCCTCTTCATTAACAGAGGGCACTCTTGTAATGAGAATCTCATGATATAATGCTCTTCTTCACTGAAAAGCTCTCACAGCTTGATGATGCAGTTGTCACCATGGAGATTTCACTCCAACAGCAAAGAATGAATTTGGTGCCGTTTAACTTCGGGAATGTGTAGCAGATACTTCCTGATGGCTTCAGCTAAACCACCACCTGAGGAGAGAACTTGGAGCAGAAGCTGAGAGAGGAAGTACATATACACTGATGATAAATTATATTTTTTGTAGGTGACCAGATCTCAAGAAATGGCATATGTGTAACGACAGATAAATGTGAAAGGCCATGAGTAAAAGCCTCAGAGCCTGAGCCAAAAGGAAGGGAAGTAGACTTGCCTTAACGTTGAAGGAAGTAGCCAAATGTGATGGTCTGTGAATTCCAGCTGAGGTATAATTCCTTTCCCTCAGAATAAGGGAGGGGCTGAGGTTCCTTGAGGAAAGGGAAGGAAAAAAAAAAAAGACTTGCGATTAAATGCATTTAGAAAGAGCAAGTATTTTTCTTTCCCCTTCCCCAAAGGCCTTATTGATATGTTTGGATTTCTCATTTCACAGAAATTGCTTAAAAAGCAGTATGGAGTGATTAGTTTCTGATTTTCTTGAAACTATGAAATTCTGGGCAAGTAACAGTTGACTGTTTTACTGCTCTGTCTTCTGAGGGAAGCTCTACACAGTAAGCAGTGTGGTACAAAACTGAACAAAGCACTGGGAAAACTAATATGGGAAGCAGCCCTATACTAGCAGCCCTATACTAGTACATAATGTAGTAATGTAGAGAGTCCCTTCTGTTACTGCATTTCTGCTAGGATTAGGAAGTGATTTTCCCCCTCTACTCCACTCTCCTGAGACCTGCAGGGGAGTGCTACAAAAATGATCAGAGGGCTGGAGCTCTTATACAAAGAAGTACCAAGAGAGTGGGAGTTGTTCAGCCTGGAGAAGGGAAGGCGCCGGGGAAACCTTACTGCAGCCTTTGAGAACATAAAGGGGGCCTGCGAGAAGTTCAGAGACAAACTTTGTAGCAGGGCCTGTTGCAATAGGACAAGGGATTTTAAATGTTTTAAAATATTTTTTAAAACATAAGAGGGTAGATTAGATATTAGGAAGAAATTCTTTACTATGAGGATGGTGAGGCACTGGAACAGGTTGCCCAGAGAAGTTGTGGATGCCCACGCCTGGAAATGTTCAAGACCAGTGGCAGGGCTCTAAGCTACTGGTCTAGTGGAAGGTGTCCCAACTCAGGGGGTTGTACTAGAGGAACTTTAAGGTCCTTTGCAACCCAAACCATTTTGTGATTCTCTGATTTATAAGCTCTCAGGAATATTCATAGCTGTCATGAGACCTGTTACTGACTGCCAGGGTAGATGGCAGTGAGACAAATTCAGTATCTGAGATATTCCTCTGTGAAGCAATAGATGAAGAGTGGGGAAAGGGATAAAAATAAGTACTGCAAAGGTAGTGGTTAGTGGAAAATATGGTTTGGCTAAGGAGAAAACTGTCCTTTGCAACCAGTAAAGATCACAGTAAAGATCAATTTGAACCTTAAAACAAGGAGAGGCTTTTTTTTTTTTTTTTAAATTTGAAAAATCAGCCAGAGGCAAAATAAGAGAAGAAAAATAGTAGAACAGAGGTATAGTGAGCTCCTTTGACATGAATAACTGAAGAGACCTGCCTAGGAATTAAACATTGAGGCTGAGTGAGCCAAAAGAAGCAGGAAAATGAAAACGAGCTCTGTAATAAAACTCATAAAACTTGACACAAAATTAATGAGTCAAAGTCCTAAAATCATGAGTCATTTAAGCACTGAGGTTTTTCCAAGGATGAAACATTTTTTAGTGTCTTTTTCACTATTAGGGAAATGGTAAACAAACTCAAGATTGTTTAAGGTTCAAGAAGGCTACTTTAAAATAGATTTAAAACTTCCCATCTGGCTGACCATGGGATGATGTCTGGAAGGCAATTGTCAGACCATGGGATGATGTCTGCCACTAACTCTTTGCCTGCCCCTTCCTTTGGATTGTTCCTTCCCCACCAGCCTCAATTACCTCTCTGTCACCCTCTGTGTGTGCTCCTGGCTGGCAGCCCATGTCTCCTCCTTCCTTAATGCCTCATATTCTCCCTTTGCCGTGCTTCACTTCTCTTTCGGTTTTCATAAAACCCCTATACCCACTTATCACTTGAGTTCTCCTTAGAGCCTTCTGCATCTTTTTTGGTTTAATCACCTCATTTCTTTGTCCTCGCTTTTCTTTCTCCAACAGCCGTGATGCCTAAGGACATGCCAGCTTGAGGTTTTCTCATTGCTCATCCAAAATGGCTTTCAGCTTTGAGTCTAATTAAGTTGTTATTACAAGAAGACAAACACACAGAGCACCCCCTTCTTCTTTTCCGTCCAAGAACCCAGCACTATGAAAATTGTAACAAAGAAGTGAGATAGTAATCATGGTGGTTGTGGTGTAATGTGCTGGTGATATGAACTGTTCCTGAATACAGTGGAAAATTTTATTTTCTGAATATTTTCTATTTTAAAAAAATCAGTGTTTCAGTATTAACTTGATGTGTGGTCAACTTAAAAAGAATTGAAAGGTATTTGGTTTGCTGTGATTGATATGTGTAAAGAATTTTGTCCCAGGTGTTTTTTGTGGATGTGTTTTAAAATGTGAGTCTAAAAGGTTCCTGATTCCACTATAGCCAGAATACAGCAGTTATAAAAGGGGATTGCATCTCTAACTTTCATTTCATGCTTTTAATGAAAGGATTGATTCAGTCACTCTCTCCATCCCTCCCTCCCTCCTTGATTCCCTCCCTCTTCTTTCTCTCCCTCTCTTCCCCTTGCCTTTCCCTGTTTCCCCTCTGTTCTCCTTTCTCTCTCTCCCTCCCTCTGCACCTCCTTCAAACCACTTCTGACTGCCCTTTCTTATATTCTCTCTGGTCAGAGAATATAACCAGGTGTTGGCTCTACAGGCTGCTGTTCTTGGGCCATCTGTGCTCCACAATGTGAAGCACAATTCCTGCTATCTTCTGTATATATAAGAAGGAGGGTCCCCATAACAAGGAGACCAGCTCCAAAGAGGTGAACTTAAATGTTTTCGGCCAACCAAAGGAAAAGTCTCCCTAGTAGTTAGGAGATTTCTCATTGGTTCCAAATGTTTGCCTGTTTAAACAAAGAAGAAAAAGTGAAGATAATTGTTCAAAAGGCCTATAGCGTATCGTGTATATGGTGCAAAGCCAGTCCTCAAGTTGGGCTGGAAGACAAATTTGCTGCTCTTACTCCCTGTTCTCCTTCTGGGACAGCTCCACTGATCTGCTTTGTGCTTCCCCAGCAGCTGTGGGTGCCTGGCAGATCCAGGCACCCCCCTGGTCCCTTCTGGGGACACAGGTGCTGTGGTGCTTTGACTAGAGGATCAATGCACAGTAGCAGCTACTGAGGCATGAAATAATTTGGAGGTCTTCCTGCATTTCCCACTGGAAGGGCATGTAGGTGTTTTGAGTGGTTTACTAGGGCAATGATTTGTGTGGAATCCAGGCTTCACTCTGCACCTCTTAATCGGGGGACTTTAGGCATGACAAATTCTTCTGCCTCCTCTTTTTTTCATGGTTAAGGCCATGCCAGCCAGTCTTATTTATTTGCCTTGCCTATAGCCAAAGCCTGTACTAGTGATCGATTTTCTTTTCTGCTGCTTATTGTCTTTCTCGCCACCAATGCAAACACTCTCTGGCCTCTGCTAATGCTACTGTTATTTATTCATTCCTTCACAAAGTATAAGAGAGATACCATTAATGTTAAATAACATCTCTTTACCAGAAAGATTTTTGTTAAAATGAGTCACAGAGTATTTAGTACCATGTGTGTGGCAGACAATACTTTTTCGTTTTCTTTTTATTTAAGGTGTACATTTGACTACTCCTGCATTGGCTTTGTTTTCCCCCTTGTTAGAAACATCCTGGTGGAATATAAAAGATAAAACCTTTTTTGTGAAAAAGAAGATGGATTCTGTGCCTTGAAAACAATAGAAAAGTCCAAGGGAGGCTTTTGTAATTTGCTGTTTGAAAAACTGACTAATTTTAAGGCTGATCACATGCAACTGAGCACACTGACCTCTAAAACACTTGAATGGTTCAGCTTAGGTGATAAAAATTCTTGATCTTCTAAACTGTAACTTTTTAGGGGCTATGTTCTCCAGAAGTGAAAATGGGTAATAAAAAGCAGGTCCTGTTGCTTAGCTGATGACTGAGTGTGAATAGAAAGTGTTTGCAGATTTCTCTCCAAAAAGGCCTGGAAGAGGGTGCTGTGTATTTGTCAGATGCCTTTTAATTTAACTGCTGAGGAGTGTGAACTTGCAGAGAGGGCCAGGGATGCTGAGACAGAAAGGATGGAAAATGCAGACAGTGAAGGACATCTCAGGGCTTCCAATAATAATATAAAAAGGTGCTGGAAACCTTAAGAGAAGTTATTCTGGAAGAAGATGGCTTTGGAAGGAAATTGTGATCTTGCTGTAACCTTTCTAAGAGTTAGAATTATAATTCAAAAATTATTAAAATTTCAGGAGGCAAGAAAAGCTGTAATTTTACATACAGGGTATGAAACTGAGAGCAAGGAGAAAAGAGGCAAGTGTAAGAACACACTAAATTATAAGTGTAAAGTTTAATAAAACCCAAAGATATCTAAGCACAAATTATTTTTTTGTGTGTTAATCCTATTTTCTTTCTTATTTGCATATAAATTGCACTGATTGAACCTGAGATGCTTTAAAAATTGGTGCAGTTGAGCCTGGTTAGGTGTTGCTACCTGCATTTTAATGTCTTGTTTAGGCTTGAAAGAAGCCCTGTTAACTGGGCAGAGCCAAGCATTTTTGAGTTTTATTAAATCCGTAATTTATTTTGTATCAAACATGAATTTAATTTGTATTCATGTTTGTTGTCAAAATAACTCAACTTTGTGCCTGGAGTTGCTTATTACTGGTTTGATTCTAATACTCTGCTTGGTATAAAGACAAATGTAAAACTTATCACTCCCCAGAAGTGTGTCAAACTTGGGAAGCAAAAAGGAAATCACAGGATTTTTAATGTTATTCTGCAAATTAGTAGTTTTATACATGCAGTGGGAGAGGTGGCAATTTCAGAGGAACTTGACTGAAGGGAAGAGATGTTTGAAGTTTGGTGGGAGTATGGGGTGGGAAGATAGGCAGGATATGTCTTGTGGACAAAAAAGAAAGATGGGAAGTAAATGAGTTTATTTAAAGGGTGCTGAGACTGATACACTAATAGAACGTAAACTGAGTAGGAACATGGTGAAAAGCTCTATCAAATATTTACATTTTTGATGTTGATCTTCAGGTAGTACATAGTGTTAAGATGACAATGGTCATAGAAATAGGGTTGTGATGGACTTGAATTTAAAAGTACATGCATTGCTTAAGGAAATGATAATTTAGGAAGAACCTTTGTCCTTTTTTTGGTATTTATTTCATCTAGTTATTGTTCTCTCAGTTTCCTGGTTTTTTTTTTCATTTGCTTATGTTCGACCTTTAAAATTGTTTTAATTATGAATAGTAGTCTACAAGCAAGTCACGACATGTACTGCTATTTTTCTTCCTTAAGACATTTCTGCTGTAGAGGCTCATAACTGTTGTGGATGTCAAAGCCTTCTGGGAAGCATGATATGAATTTTATAACCCCTAGACACCAGTTACTTCAGATTGATGGGGGTACTTTTGATGCCAAAATCTGTCAAAATCTCATTAGGTAATTCCTTCACTTGTGTTTTTGTAGACTTTAAATGCTTCTTCTGAGGGGGCTTGTTTAGCTTCTCAACTGTTTTGTCAATTTTTGGAGATTGTTTATGTGTTGCTTTGCTGGCCGTAGACTTGAAACTCTATTTGTGAAAATTAGCCTGTTCAAACATCAGTGCACTATTTAATTGCAAAGCTTTATATAAAAATATTTAAGCAAGCCTACCCTTTTAGAATCTTCTTGTAAATGTGAAGTGAGAAGAGACTTTATTAAATATCTTTGTTTTTTTAAAGATAGGTAGATACCTAATTTGTTTTTAAAAATTGTCAAAGCTGGATTGGTAAGTCCAAAGTCAGTGTTTGGTAAAAGTCACTGATTCTTTGTTTAATATGATTCCATATGACTGGAAAGATTGAAATGTTAAGTAGCGCATTATAAAATAACTAAAAGCTGTTGTAAGGAAATCATAGAATAGAGTGATTTAGGTTGGAAGAGACTTAAAGCTCACCTAGTTCCAACACCCCTGCCATAAGCAGGGACATCTTCAAATAAATCAAGTTGCTCAGAGTTGCATCCAACTTGACTTTGAATGTTTCCAAGGATGGAGCATCTGCCACCTCTCTGTGTTCCAGTGTTTCACTACCCTTATTGTAAAAAATTTCTTCCTTATATCTGCCCTCTTTTAGTTTAAAACCATTACCCCTTGTCCTGTTGCAACAAGCCCTACTAAAAAGTCTGTCCCCAGCTTTCTTCCAAGCTCCCTTTAGATACCGAAAGGCTGCAATAAAGTCTCTGCAATCTCCTGTAGAGACATAAAAGCACACCAATGTAATCCTGACTGTTCATATATGGGAGTAGAAAGAGATTATCCTTTTACCCACTACTAGAAGAATTATTCCCAGCTCATCTGACTTGGCTGTTCAGCTCGGTGCCTTCAAAGAGAAGTTCACATTGACTGGCATAGAGGGAGGTTTGTGAAGGAGGCTTAGTTCACCCATATGAGTTTGATTCCCTGTCAGAGAGATTTCGCTGAAATAACTGCATTTCATTCTGCATACAAAGCTGTAAACCTTGTTTAATTGCAGCCAAATGATAGAGATGTGAACTGAAAAGCAAATTAATTACCCACTAACTACTGAGTGGTACCTTGTGCACAAACAGAAGGCATTTATCTCATACCATAGATGCATCTTATAATAAATCTGACAGTTACGGCTTTTTGCCTTATCTTTCCCTGCAGTGTCCATAAAAGTGTTTCTCACTTGTAACAGATGGTCAGAGCACAGCTTTGAAATTTATCTGGAGATGAAGCCCTGTTGATTCCATTAAAAGTGAAGAATTTTCATGCAGATGGAGGCAAAGAGGGATTTATTGTTACAATTCTGATGATGAGATATTTCATACAATGCCTTCCTTTCCTTTTTACTTGCAGGTGATGTGCCTTCAGGATTTTTTTGGCGATGATGACATTTTTATTGCATGTGGACCAGAAAAGTTCCGTTACCAGGATGATTTCTTGCTGGATGAAAGTGGTAAGATGTATTTTTTAAATGTTTACATTGAGAGTAAAGGGTGGAGTTCCATAACATGCTGATTAAACCAAAGCGGTATCACCTGGATTGATTTCAGAAATAGAATAAATATTTTAATTCTAAGTACTGAAAATAAGAGAATTGAAAGCAACAATAAAGCTGTCTGGCTATTGCAGCATAAAATTTGATTTCAGCCTGAATTTCATATATCGTATGAAAAATTGTGTTTGGTGGAATTCCTTTTTTGTAAGGTCTTTCATGTTTTGCCTCTGAATTTATTCTGTTTCTTTATCATAATTTCTCAGGCTCCCAGTACTTACCTTTGAGATTTAGTTAATGATTCACAGGTAATGTGATAAAGAAAGATAGATGCAATTCTATATGGAAGATAAATATAATCAGCGAATACAGGCAAAGTCACCTGAGAAATTCAGGGAGTTCTCTGTTTTTCAGAGGCTGACTAATAAAATAATGAAATCAATGTATGTAATCCTCTAAGGAAAGTGCATGTTTTATTTTCAGATACCTTTATTGTTACAAAGATCATTCCTGACTTAGGAATCACAGTTATAAGGAAAAAGAAGAAAAAACTAACTCTAGGCTTTGTGCATTTAAACAAACAAACAAAGCAGCCAACAACATTGCATTTTTTTTTGTGTAGGATAAGACACAGCAAAAGTTTTATTGCCCCTGCACTCTTTCTTAGTCCATGTTATCTTTGTAATCCATTGGTCTCAAAATCTCTCATATTTTTTCAACCTATCAAAGGTCTCAAAGAGCACTTGACTGAAAAATCAGTCAGAGAAGATTTTGCTCCAGCAGTAACCACTTCACAGTCATTATGTGCATATCTGTTTAGCTTCACCACGTCATCATGGGTTTTGATGCAATTATACTCTCACAATTCAGGATGGTGCAACCATATTTCTCTGACTAATCCGTGAAGCTGGAGGGCTTCTTCGTTTACCCAGATCCAGATAAATGCTTCACTAGCTTGGGTAGGAGCAGAAGGCGGCAACTTGCACAGAGCTGACTCTGTGAGTTGAAGGATGACTCTGAAAAAGGAGGCATCTTCTGGGCACAGAACTGGCCTTTCATGTCAGGGACAGACAGAAGCAAGAACACATTCTGCTTTTCTCTAGAGGACCTTAAAATATGGAAATAAAAATCAAAACAGAGCACCAGATCTGCTCTTTGCAGTAATGAAATTGCTGTGGTTGCCTCTAAGGCAAAATGTACTAATGGTGAAAAAGTAACTTTAGCCATTTTTAGGATGGGAATTAGAAAGGTGAGGGGGACATTTGAGCAGCAAAGGAGTTTCCCAGGTGGCTTTGTGCCCAGAATGGAGGTCCTTGCCTTTAAGGAGAGGAGACCCAGGTAGTTAACTGTGTAGTCTGGATTCACTTGTTTCTCTTATCTGAAAGATGACACCGGTGGCTGCTCAGAGTCTACTCACAGTGAATCCTGCAGCAGTTTTTCCAGCAAAGACGCAAGAAATGCTGACAACAGATTTATCTAAATCCCTTTTGGAAATGTGTAGCTGGTTTTTGGAGGTCTAGTGTCAAAGTACAGACACAGTCTGACTCTGCTTAGTCTTTGTTTGTCTGACATATCAGCAATATCTTTCTCTGAAACTTTGGTGCTTAAAGCCATTTTTTACTGATCTTAAAAAAAGAGAAATCCTTAAAATCTATGCTGAAAACACAACTTGAGCTATTTGTTGTAGTGTTTGCTTTTCCATCAGGTAGAACAGTATTCAGTGAACATTGACTTTTTTACTGCAGGAGTGAAGAAAGGAGAGAAAATCAGATTTCACACTATGTCTCTAGTTCCTTTGAGAAGTGTACATCAACTTTGCTCTCTCTTTTTCAGGAGGTTTCGTGTCAGAGAACTTGTTTAGGTTGCTTGCCAATAATAGCTGATGTACCAACAGATATGCATCTAGTCAGCCTTCTCTGGGCAGGAGGAAGAGTTTGTGCAAGCCTTGTAAAGCCTGTCTCTGCTTCCCTGAAAAGCATCTTGGGGCAACACTCTGCTGGTTTGTCAATACATCCCTCCAGTATTCTCCAGTTTTAGCCAGATGATGAGAATAACAGTTAAGGTATTGCAGCAGCAGTAGTAAAGAAAAGCAAAATTCGAAGGTGAGAAAGAAAAGCAGAGAGAATAAATATATAAATAATCAGGGTTCTGGGCTTTTGGGAATCAATTCTCAGGGAAGAAGAAAAAGAATGCCATTGTTTTGTGGTCTGGGTTGAGAACTCCTGATACTAGAGGTGAGCAAGAGGCAAAGTTTATGGGGTTGGGAAGCCAGTCACCTGTACTGGGATTCATTGTAACTAACACTAGGTAGCTGCATGTAGGTTGGTACCTGGGACTGAGCCATTCCCAGTAGATTTCTTTCCCAGTAAATAAAACTTAGACTTACTGACCAAGTAGATGGTAGATGCTTGGTTGACTCGGTTGAAAGTGGATGTTTCGAACAGATCATGTGAATTATGCTCCAGAAATATCTGATTTGCTTCTGTAAAGGCATCTATATGCCTAATGTAGCTGTTCTTGTCTACACTTTATGTTTTTAAAGTTGCTGAAAAAACTTTTAGGATGAGATTAATGTCACCCTGTCAGAAAGGAAAAGTCTAAAATCTCATCAGTTTGCATTATTTCTAGTCATCTTTGTTTCTCCTTTTCCCATGGCTTGCCCTTCCCTTTGGATAGGAAATTCTAAAAGCCGTAGAATCAGAAATTTAGAAAAACCAGTCTAGAAGTCAGTGAATCAATCTCCCCATCTAAATCTGGGATTAACATTCATATATAATTTCTGGTGTACTTGTCTAACAAGCCCCTTTAAAGCCTGTGATGAGCAGGAATATGTATCCTCCCAAGACATTCTGTGCCAGTGGTAAAGAAACTTCTTAAGTTTTTCAGCTGTCTTCCCCAGATTCCCTTGCTATAAATGAAATCCATTACTACATTTCTTATCTACTTTGACCATGGGAAACAGATGATTCCTTTTCCTTTGAAAAAATTTGTGGGCTCATCAATTTCCTTTTCTTTAGGCTGAACAATTAGTTCAGCTTTCCTTTGCTTTGACTTCAGGCTCAAGCCTGCCCTTGAATGAGGGTGTATGTTCCTTCTTTATATCATCTCCCTTCTCTGTTTTATGTCTTTCAAGAAGAGGCATTGCATATCCCCTTGGCAATCAGCTAAGAAAAGTCAGTTAATTAGGGATCCATCAAAGAGAAAAAACAAGCAGTCCTCACTGCACATTGCAGTTTCTTCCCTGCCTTGATGTCCAGATGGTTTTCATGCTAAACACACTGTTTATTGCATGAAATGCAGAAACTATAGGCACCATCCCCGTCACAACTCCTAGCAATCATCTCCGTATCTGACATGATCAATAGACACGATAGCCACACACGCTTTCATCATGAGAGCTGCAGATGGGGCATAAAGATGCATGTGAGTGACCATAAAATTAAGAAGTAAATACTTCTTGTTTGTCAAGCATCAGTGGTGATGCTATTTTCGTAGCAAGTTTTTATGGGATATGTAAGCACAAAAGCATTATATTAACGAAGCACACATTACAGCAGCTTGTAAGAAGAAAAATTCCTCAGTGTAGAGTATGGCAGTGACTGCTTCAGGCATTGTTGGCTTACAGTTTTGGAAACTCTCCCAGAAATCCCGGGTTTTCTTTAACTGATGGTTGTTCAGTTTTCAAAGAAGAGGTCAGAGGATTCCTTTCAATAGCCCTTAGCTGTGTGTTGGCAAAGATTAAGGTTTAAGGGCCACTCTCACAAAAATATTTGCAATCAGCTATTATTTAGGCACCTAAATAGGATTTTGCAATGTGAGTAACTCATGAGATTTGCCCTAATTCAGAACATTTCCTTTGCTTATACAGATATTTCTTTTTCAGCACTGTAAAATAAGACATTTTTGAGGCTGGCAGTAGTGGACTTAATTTTTTTAAAATTAAATTATTTTTTATGTTCTGTTAATGTTTTCTGAGTGCTTTGGAAGCTTGAGAGTTGTACAGAGTATGGCAGACTTCATCACGTACTGAGATGCATCATGTACAAAAGCTGCAATCTCAGCTGGCCAAAGACAGTGTCTCTGCCTCCAAGCAGAGTGTAACCAATATAGAATGTCTGGATGTGAAAACAACTGCAGATTGCTTGTCAAGAGCACATATTACTGTTATGGAAACAATGAGGAGAATGACTCTCTTTTAGGGGAAAATTAAGACTGGAATCTTTGAAACCTAATTTCACTTCGACTTTGCTGGCCTGTGTTAGTCCTCAGCTCAGCATTTCTGTGCCAGCAGTGTTACTGCTTCATCTTGCCAGCAGCAGACAACTTGCCAGGAAAATCTGAGTCCTGTGGTGTCCACACACACGTGCGTGTGTGCATGGAGGCATGCACATGCATCTGATCCAGTAACGGCAGTTAAGGTCAGGGGTATCGTGTTTATCCCTGTTAATAGCTGTCATGTTTCTGCAACCTTCATTAATCTGTCCTTCCTAAAACAGGCAGGAAGGGGAAATCGGTTATAGTCCTCATCTACCCTGATTTATAGGACAGAGACTGATGTGTTAAGCAGCTTTTGGCTGGACTAAGGAGTGGAGAGCATGCTGGCTGACTTAATCTGCCCCCATCAAAAATTCGTGCTTTGGCAATTGGAAAGTAATGGTAGGTTCTGGGGACTTTGCGATACAACTTTGCTTTCAACAGAGGCATAAATATAAAGTGTTCCACTGCAGAATGATATTTTCAAATGTCAACAACTGCTGGGCCTTGGAAGCAGATATTCTGTGTACAAGGAAGAAACAAACTAAGGCAGGAGAGGCCGGGCTCTGGCTGGATGTACCATTTAGACTAATGGTTCAGAAAATGAAAAAGGAAAGAAGTTGTTTTTCCAGTGGATTTGCATCCAATGCCCCCTTTATCTTCCTACTCCAGGACCTCAATTTTCATCTCCACCCTCTCTTAGCGCTGTAGGCAGTTGCACAGTACCCTAAGCTCCCTCTCATTTGGCACACGAGTACTCATCCTCATTCCCTTCCTAACAATAAGTACATTAACAGAGTCTCTCTTTTATCCAGTAGTGGGACGTTCTGCAGCTTTCCCCAAAACTCTTACCCCTCGCTGAGACCACCCGTGTCCAGCTGTGCTGGAAGTACCTCCCTCCCTAGGCCTGTGCACCCAGCTTGGCTCTGGCTGCCTGGAAGTACTCGGCCGTATGGCAGCATGCGAGTGACTCACTTGTTTCTGTCGTGTTAAGCTCTTAAAAGGAGGATGCTAATCTTCAGTTAAATACTCAGAACAGGCTGTTAGCGTGACCGTCAGGTGGCTGTTAATATAATATCATGTGGCGTTCATTAAATAAAATCTGTAGTAACGCTTGAGTCAAATGAGCTGCTCACATGAAAAATGCATTCACAGAACTTCACTTTTATTCTATGCAGCGTTTCTCTTTTAATATATGCCTTTGTTATAGGTATATTCCTGATTACATAAGCCCACTTCCTTATCTGTTGTCTGCAAACTTGCTTTCAATACTCTCCACTGTGTCTCACAGGTCTACTTATTTGAGACATTGCTTCTCACCTTTCTGCCTAAGCATCTCTAGCAGAGAAAGCTTGGCCACTTAAATCATAAATCTTTGCTCCCCCCCCAGCTGGCAGATTTATAGACATGAGTAAGGGGTGTTAGAGCTTTCAAGAAGATGACATATGTGCTTTCCAGTCCAGATTCACACTGAAATGCATGTCCCTTACCCCAGCTCCTCACGGAGTTGGTTACTCCCAGCCATGCATGTATGTGTATTTACATAGTTATCACTTTTCATCCATGTTGCAGTGAAGAAGTTGCCTGTATGTATAGCCAGGAAAAATTGTGGTCACTTACAGCCCACAAAACAGCCATTGAAACTGGCCAAACAGTAAAACTGCAGTTAATGCTAATTCATTCTGCTCATTGAACCAAATGTTCTTCAATATGTTTTCTGCAGTATTTGCTTTCCCTGATGTCTGTTAAAAATAGCATGAATGAAATGCTATCCAATAAGCTAGAACTGGTGGAAATTCCCATTTCATTTGCATAATGAGGTTTGAGTGTGCATATTCCTTCAACCTTTTTCAGCAGTAAAGCTGATTTGGGATATAAAAGTGCTAAAAACTTTGCGCACAAAAATATCAAGGATTTCCTCGATAATATTTACATATTAATAAATTGTGTTTATGTTGTGAATTTATAAAACTTCAGCTTGTTTTAAAGAAAAGAGAAATTGTTATTAAAAATAATCAATATAATTATCTTAATGTACAAGGGAATTTAATCATAACTGCTAGTGTTATTAAATAGTAAATAAGAGACTAGACAGAATATTTATTGGTTTTGTATAGCGTGATATTTTTGCTCTTTCGTTTTAATTTTTTCTTGTAACTTCTTAAATATTTAGATTAATCAGGTGGTCCAGGAGAACATTTTTCTTACAGAACATTTTGAGCTATTTTCTCCAACTGTGAACATCTCAGTTGTATATCCAAATGCAGAAAGTGCAATTCCAATATTTATGACCACTTTTCTAAAAGAATTTTCAGTTCTGGGGAATAAACACAGAAATTTGATACACAGAACAGGGTAGGTCTTGGGACTGAAGCTCTTACTTTGACTGTCTCAAATATATTTTTTTGCCATGAAAGTTGCTTTTTGAGCCTTTGATGATATTCTGTGGTTTGTGTAATATCCCATTCTAGATCACAGGTTGGGTTTTGAGCTTGTCTTTTCAGTCTGATCCTCAGAAGATGATAGCTTCCAAAATAGCAGCTTACTTTCAGTTCTTTTTAGGAGAGATTTTTTGTTTTAGTTTTCCAGTTACAGTGATGATGGAAGTAGAAGATAGTAGCTGTATATTATAACCTCCTCCACCAAGTTTGTTGAGTAGATTGGTGAAGAGCATAGAGAAGTTTCACATCAGAAATGTTTAGAAATTGCCTTTCCCATATGTTTATCTTTGTGCTTTTCTTGTCTTGTTAATTAGTCAGGTAAAATGGAGCATACAGTCTCGGTAATCTTGGCAAGTACATTTGTACTTTTCACAGTTTGCAGATCCTTTATAATGCTGGAAACTATTAGAACCTGATCAATTTGTGAAACAGTGTTGTGTTGCAGGGGATTCTTTGGGTGAGCAACATAGTCCCATTACAAATTTGTATGACACAGCTTTGAGATGAATAGTTCTTGTAGCATCAGTGCTTCGTCATTCAGTCTGAGAACCTGAGCAAACTGTGCCATCTGCTAAAGTGTATTAGGATGTGCCCTGGAGACCTGCCTGTTTGTTGGGTGGCATGGCTGTACCAGAGATTTTGTATGGGGATTAGACTCATCAGCAGTAAAATTGGACTCACTTGCTAAATTGGCCACTGTAATTTTCTACTTTTCATTATAGATACAGGCCCTATACCTGGAGTTTTGCCATGTCTTGAGTAAGTATGTGCACACTTTTTTTAGTGCCAAAGCTGTGCAGATTCTTTTATACTGGCAAAATATTTTGAAAAGAACATAATTATTAAAAATCTGGAGTTATTTAGCTTTTATAAAAATGTACTGAAGGCATATGAGGAAAATCTATTCATCCTTAATACTCATTAAAAGCCTTTTTAAAAGTCTTATCAAACATAAACTTCAGCACATCAGCTGAGAGAGAATCAAGCACAAACTGCAAAATATTTCAAAGTGATAAAGTCAGAAAGCAGAGTACACCAGTGATAGATATTCATATTTCTATATTCATATATATTCAGTGAGATACTGTGTATACAGACACAAATATATCAAATATAAAGGCCAGTGGAAGACTTCTGAATAATGGCTGTGTTGGTCTGCACTGCAAAACTGGCGGCTCACAATGTATGCTGCAAGAGTGGTTTGGTGCTGTTATTTTTAAAATGCAACCTACAGAAATTTCCCGTTGAAAACCTCAAAAGTCTTACCTGACAGCTCAGGTTGCTTCTGTGAACACTCACCTTGGAATAAACTTTTTTCGGAGCATAGCTCCCTGAAGGAGAACTGGATGCTAATAATATGCATAAAGTAATATAAGGCTGAGCAATCTTTAGGAAGCCTCATGTTGCCATGGAATTGAACACCCGTAGGTGGTAGGTCATGGAGCTCTGATTTGGCTTCTTTATTCTTCAGTCAGAGCTTTTTACAATTTTATTCCAGAGGAACTGTAACCCTGTTTTTTTGGTTTTTTTTCTTTTGAAAGAAAATCTTCTAAGGACTTCAAATTTATTAAAGCAAGAAGGAGGCTAGCCTGAGATTTCATTCTTTCAACTGAAGGATCTTGTCCAAGGGTAGTTTGTAGAAGATTGCTAATTATTCCTAATGGAGTGGAGAGTAGTTAAAAGACAAAGAAATTTAAGTTGCTTAGTCTTTTCTCGTACTCTGGAACAGAAAAGAGAAATTTTTTCTCAGCTACTTAGAACTGTTAAGATTGTCTAGCAAAAAAAAGAAGAGAACTTACAGAGTAAGGCAGTTTCTGATGAGGACATCATGTTCAGGAAGAAAAAAAATCCAGGAAGAGAACAAATTTGATGAAGCTTTATACAAACTATTTCTGTCTTAAACTGTACATGCTCTTTCTGTTTTGCAAGCACATATTGATGTCTGCAGAATCAGTGACTTCAGAAAATGGAATAGATTTATTTTTGCATAGCAGTTGCTGTATACTGCAGAGCTGTAACATAGGCTATATTCTTTTCTGCTTCAAAATATAAATTGGGAAACCATGGGAAATATACAACAGAGAGCCTAACTCTGGGATCAAGTAAATTTCTTTAAATTGACTTTAAAAATGGAATTTTTAAATTATTATTTAAGCATTTAATAATAAAGACAAACCTGCATAAATAAAACAGGATACTTGTTTAAAATCACTTTGGGGAGGACCTCTCTCCTGAGATTCTGGTGGGAGTCTTCTGGGATCATAGCTCAGACTAGATGCAGACAGATAGCTATAATAGTTCATAGCAGCAGGAGAAATTCTAACATATTATGAGATGCATTAAACTACCTAGATGCATATTACAGACAAAATGCTACTAATGCTAACTGGGCACATTTATCTATTTAGATTTAGTGCTGTTAATGATACTACAAAAAAAAATCTGTCTTAGGAAGAGCATTAGATGTTGTAATTATATATTGATTTCATTTGTGTTGACCAGAAAACTAAACCAGTCCAATAATTAAAGGTTTTATTACATTAAGAGAGAGCAATTTGAAAATTCAAAAGAATTAGCCAGTGAAGTTCATTAGACTTAAGAGTTTGGGGACTTGAACGTGTGAGGAGTTTTGGAATTTCAACCAAAAAGCAAGCCAAAAGGTATCCTAGGTTTGCATCTATCCAAAATATATTGGTAAGGGTCCAAAGTTCAGCTAGCAGAAAATGGAAAACCTAAATAGAATTGCTTAGTAAAGATGTCTATCTGTCTGCCAAAACCTAGCAATGGAAATAGTAATGTAGTCATGTTTGCAAAAATTATGCTGATTTTGAGTAAAAGTTTTAGCCAGATGTGGAGATTAAAAAAACTACAAAAATACAACAAACAAACCATCACAAACTGAGGTCATGATACAGTGTAGTAATGACAGATCTATTATTTCAATTTTTTGTCTTCTACATTCAGCAAAAAATAAAGATACATCATGGGAGAAAAGCCCCCTTTCTAATCAGAATCTTTGGAGAAATGAAAATTACTGTCCCAGAGAAGAATGAAAAAGTTGAGTCAGTTGCAAAATGTGTCATGTACAAGTAAGACCTGTCACGGTTCAGGAAAAAACGGGTTTGTATAGGCTGTTAAGACAGTAACAGCATTTAGTGCTCAGCACCTTCCTGTGAAGCAAATGCCCTGATATTAGTAAAGCTTGTCTGTCATTTTTTGTTGATTTGAGTTTCCATATTGAATAAAAATAGTCTCTTTGAGTTTTCAGAGAGGACATCAGCCTGTGAATAAACTCATGTGTAAACTTAAAAACACTCCTCTGACTCTGAAGTATGCTGTGGTACACCGAATGAAAGATGATTTCATGGGCTATTTCCAACCCAACATGCATTTTCAATCTGCAATTATTTAAACTTTCTGGGAAGAAAAAAATCCATCACTGGGACTTAACACACCTCAGTAAGTGTTGTGGTGTTAGCAGATGTTCTTAGTAAAGCCACATTTTCCAGATATCCCACTGTTAGCCTATTGCCAGGATGACTCAGCCTGTTTACTTTAGTTTTATCTAAATAATTATAGTAAAATTTAATTGCCTGAACCAGATAGCATTCAAGGAGAACCCATTAATATTAGAGGCAAAAGCTGCCTAGGGATTTTTAAATTTGAGACAGCTCTGGAGTCCTTGACACTTTTTAACTTGGGAGACTTAATTTCTGGGTTTTCTGTTGATAGGTAAAGCAATGTTGCGATAAGTCTGCTTGGTACTGTCGTGGAGGTTGAAGAAGCAGAAATGTGGGTGGTCTGGCAATGGTGTGTGCCTGTAGATGGCAGGTGGGTTTTGTTTCCCACCTTGCAGGACAGCTCATGGTATGAAGCATGAGAGTCCAGGTGTGAATATTGGTTTAACATCAGCATAAAAAAGTACTTTGCTTTAGTAACAGTGCTGTCTTTAACTCTTTGGTGCATGGGGATTTATCTATAAAGAGTAACTGTTGAGAAGATCCATACTGTAGTAAGTTTGAATCTTCAGTTTTGCCTTTTTTCCCATATCCATTTGTAGATTCCTTTGGCTCTGGTTGGTTTGATATTTTTTCTGATATTGCAGGTCAATATTTTTTTCTTATGCGTGTGAAAATTTGATGAAAACATTCAAAACCATTAATATTTGACACTGTAACCAATCTTTTTTTTTTTTTTTGGTTTTTTTTTGTTTTTTGTTGAGGGCCTCCCAAGTATTGTTGTTATTTTAAAAAGCCATTATAATACCAGGTGGTTTAATTTCTTCAGACAACATAAGTTTATGATTTTGTACTTCAAAAATTTCTGCCTGCTAACTTTTAAAACTCTTATTACAGGCAGATTTGAGACATTACCTAGAAAAAAATCAGTCTGTAATATTTTTAATTCCTTGAGGTGTGTTAAATAACTTTATGTGCTGCAAGAGAGCCAGCATGTGCCTCTTTAACTTTCTTTAAAACCAGACCTACTGCAGCAGACACTTACATAACAACTTGTGTTTAAATGGAACAAAAATACAGCTTTTATAACTCCTTCACTACTTTTTAAATCAATTTTTTAAAAGTTTAAGCTCCTTTTCCTACCCATTGCAAGTAATCTACACCTACTTACATGTTCCTGCCAACCCAAACCAAATTCATACCAGTTACACACGTTAGAATTTGGAATAATTGCATTCTTTGGCGAAGTGTGTGATTGGTGGTTGGTAAATTGGTCTAGATTTGGATACAGCTTTTTATAGGGAAGTCAGAGGCATGATGTAAAAAGAGCCTACAGCCACCTCCACAAAACCCACACCTTTCCCACTGCCCTGGGATATAATACTCTCTTTTAGATGGCTGGCTGGCTGGCTGGCTGATGTTTGATGAAGGGCAAGATGAGAGGGAAACCTGCAGGAAATGCAAAGTAAATATGACAATAGTTTCATAATAAGTACTGTAAGTGCATAGCAAGGTAGCACAGAACAGCCAACATTTTTGACAGGGTTCCAAGATACCTGATATTCTTGTCATGGGCAAATCTGTAATTATAGCTTAAAGCCCTACACATGGATAGAGCTATATGAGGTACCAGAACCAATGCCTTCCTGGTAGACGAAAATAATCTGATTCTTACTGGCGCTGGTCCACATTTTCCACCTCCAAAACAAGCGTCCTGATATTTTGCATGCAGGAATGCAAGACATATGAAACTGAAGAGGTAGGAAGCAAGAAGGTGCATGTGTCTACAGTCTAGTAAGGAGATGCATCAGGGACAAAAAGCACTTCCATTCAGCTCTTTGCTTCCAAGGATAGTTTGCAGTGTCCATATCCACCATCCCTTATAAGCAAAAATACACAGGCATTAAACATTAATTGTCATCTGTTTAAGTAAGTGTCCTAATTGCCAGGTAATGGAATGAAGCACCTTTGAGGGAGCTCTTGCTTGCTCGTGCTGGCCCCATTGACTGGCATGGCCATATCCCGTGTCAGTCTGTCACCTAAGTGGACCACAGTCTTGGGAATCCATTTTGCATCCGTGAAACCATTTTGAGAGTAAAGGAACCTTAAACTTTGAAAATGACAATCCACAGCCAGCAAACTTCACCCTTTCTTATGTCACATCCATAAACCAAAATGTCATAGGCATAACTCCTTAATCGCACCAGTACTTTCAGTTTTGTGTTTACAGATATCTTCGTCATTATTGTCAATGAACTTAGACATCTCACATACATGAAGTAAATGGTGATCTTCAGTTTGTACAATGCCTGGTTTTTTTACTGAGAGCATGTGAGTGAAAAGTGAATTTACGGTTACTTTTACTTTTAAAACCAATTCAAGAATATCCTTCATACTGTGTGAAATAAATATTTTTCTCCTAAGTTCCTAAATTTTTTCTGGAGTTTTGTGATCTACCCATATATTTCTCATTTCTCTGTGAGTTAGACAGTTTTGTTATTAGTGCTTTGTGAACCTATACCAAATTGAAAGTAATTTTTATTGAAAAAAATTAGAATAAAAGTGACTTAGGAATGACCGTGTTTCACCTCTTTTAATCACATTTGTTGAACAAGAATGTCCCTAAAGCAGATATTTAACTATTCTTAAACTCACTGGGACATAAACATTGCAAAGAAGGATTTCCTTACAAGCTGGTATTGTACAGACAGTCCAACAAACCTTTGTAGGTAATTTGAAGAAACTTGTGCCTAAGCACTGAAAAAAATAAAACTAAAAGAGTCCAAACCCAGTACAAATAGTGCGCTGTTATTCCTTTTCTGATTTGTGGCATTTAAATATATACTTTACTCTTCATCTCCCCATTTATGCCTAGAGTTTCCAGAATCTGGATCAGTTTGAAAAATGCAGTGTGCATTTAATTTTTCAGAACTTTTTGGGCACTGAAGTAGCAGGTGGCCTTATTAAAAGACATAAAATTCTTACTGTGTTGTGCTGGTGTCTGGTAACTGGTCTGAAGAGCAAAGTAGCTTTGGAAGGAGCAAAGCCTTTGTCCGTTAATGTCAGGGTTGAGAGTTTCATAAAGTGCTTCATGAGTTGATGTATCCACAGACTCCTTATACTTGAACCATGGTTGTTCATGAGCTCTATGCTGAAAGTCTTATAAAGTACTTAGTGTCTGGGCTCCAGAAATGTGATAGAAAGTTTTCAGTCATCTCAAGTGACCCCAGAATTTGTGGAGAACATGCTTTTTTTGTCATCTCAGTTCTTTTCCTGCGTCCTCTCTTAAGCATAGCCTTCTCAGCCCCAAGGTTTGGCTCTGAGGTCAAAAGGGTTAACTCCCATTGCAGAAGTGCTGATGAAGTTTCCTAGCTAAAATAAGAGTTTGCTTGATGCTGTGTATTTGTGTTGCATTAGAAGTAAACCCAATGGATAGATTTTTTTTGAGACTGTGCATTCCTTGGATTTTTATTGTGTTGAATGCTAATATAACTTGCATTGCATTGTGCTTTAACAACTTGCATCTTCAGTGAGATTTTGAGTATTTCGTCTTGTTACTTTTATGATGTCATTATTTCTGACTTTGAATTTGATCCAAGTGCTTATTAGGTATTTGGAACTTACTATAGGTGACAGACGTTTACTGATGGAGATACAATTATATATATCAGGAATTGCTTGTAGTATGGAGGTACAATAGGCCTTCTTTGAATGGTTTAAAAGTAGCTGGAGTTCATGAGTACAGTGAAAAATAGGAACTTTGTAAGATGAGTGGGATCTTCATAAATATTTTTTATGTCTCTTCTTTTTAAAGATAAGGGCAAATGCTCTAGCCTGAGACTGTACCAGGCTAATTCTCTTAAGATCTAATACACAAAATCATAGGATCTGAAAGACCATAGAGAAACTTGCAATTATTCTTTTTGTTGCAGTCTCTTTCATAACATTCCTTAAGAATGAATCCTGAGTGCATTCATGATGCTGGAAATAGATAGGTCTTGCTGTAACAGGAAACATGAATAAGGAAGTTCACTGATTGTTATCAAGAAAAGAGAGGCATATCTATTGTTAGGAATGGAAACTCTTCAGGGGATATTTACCAGCAACTCTGTTTATGTTACTTTTTCAAATGATATTGTTGTGGTTGAATATAAGTGAGATTTCCTTTTTACAGTATGTAGTCTCCATTAAACTACAGGAATGTTGTTGTTGTCCCAGGATAGTTACATACCTGTGGAGTGTTTTTTGCTTTACTATTGGAAGTTATAAGGCAGTCACACCTTCACCAAACTCTCAAATGAATGGCAACATACCACTTTTCTGTGGTGTATGGCAATACCTTTATCTGTGTTTTCACGTTAGCTCTTCATATACTCTATATATTTTAATCGATCAATGAATGTGACTTTGTGATAAAGTTGTTCAAGAAATAATGGAATAGAATAGAATAGAATAGGTCCGTAGGAAGGCTGTGAACTGTCCTGCTTTCCTAAGAGACCAAGCCTCTGAAAAATGCTTTCTGCTTATATGGTAAATTTGGGGAAAAAAGTCAGTTGTAGACATAATTCGAGAAAGAATGTCCATGCTGAATTAGATCATGATAGCATGTTGGCTGTGGCAGAGATTTCAGATGAGCAGTTTCTCTCCTCACCAGGTAACAGAGAAAATCTTTTAGGATACTTACCTTAGAAGCACATAATGGATGCTGTCTGAATGAGATTAGAACATAATTCTCCTTTAAATGACCCAGAAGTCTCTTAAGAGAAACTACCTTTCATCGGAACAGTTCCTAATGTTACCTATTCTTCCACAAGTATTCCTAACTTTGGTGGCCAATTTTCACCATGTTGTCCAGAACTTTCTTTTCCTGTCCTCCCACACACATATGAAAAAGACTTCCAGGACTTGTAAGACTTAGGTCTCACATCTTTCTTCACTGATATTACTTAACTTCCTTCTGGTAATCCTGATGGTGCAGTTAGGTGAATGGACAACAGAAAATAATCAGTGATTAACATGAGAGGAAAATATCCGTCTCCTCCTTTTTAAATAACCTGTACCAATATTTCTCAAAACTATTTAAAGCTGCTTTCATGTCTTTATCTTCCCTTTGGGAAATAGTTCATGATGCTACACTGAGTTCACAATGTCCTGTTTAATGACAATGGTACTTTGAAATACCTTTACTCACACCCTGTACAAATTCAGGCAAATAGGAATATTTAAATTAGACACTGGCTTTTTGATGTCTGTGTTTTTCATGTGTTGCTGACATGAAACTTTGGAATCTTGGCAGCATAGAATAGTTTGGGTTGGAAAGAACCTTCAAAGCCCACCTAGTCCAACCCCCTCCCGCCAATGAGCAGGGACATCTTCAAATAGATCAGATTGCTCAGAGCCCCATCCAACCTGACCATGATTGTTTTCAGGGATGGAGCATCTACCACCTCTCTGTGCAACCTGTTCCAGGGTTTCACCAGCCTCATTGTAAAAATGTCTTCTTTATATCTAGTCTAAATCTACCTTCTTTTGGTTTAAAGTCCTTACATCCTGTCTATATTTCTGTATGGTTCTGTTCTGTATGGTTCTTCTGTATGGAAGAAAGATGTGCGACCTAAGTCTTATGGGTGAGTCCAGGAAGTCTGTTTCATGTGTGTGGGAGGACAGGAAAAGAAAGTTCTGGACAACATGGTGAAAATTGGCCACCAAAGTTAGGAATACTTGTGGGAAAATAGGTAACATTAATACTTCCTTTCTGTCGAATTCTTCACAACAAAGATTGCACATTTTTGTGGGAGTGGTTAGCACCTCATAAATGGGAACAACTTCAGTAAACTACTAAACACCTGTTTCCAGGAGAACAGGAAAAATGAGAGGAAAAAGGATCCTCAGCCCAAAACATGATTTTCTATCAGTTTAAGTGCATTCTTCCTACAGCAACATACACTTGCTGTGCATTTATCATTAGAAGTAGCATTGCTGTCAGGCCTCCTGCTTGGAAAGTGTTTAGGTGCCACATATTATGTCTATCAGAAGTGCCTAACTAGGCAGAATATGATTACCATCCTTGCTAGTCTAGTTGAAGCTGGCCTCATTTTCTTTAAAGTTGCCTGTGATCTGCAAACCCAGTAATGAAGAAGGAAAAATTAAATGAAATGAAACAGTAATATGTATCTCCTGGGTATGTCAAAGCCAGAGAGCACTAATTAAAATCTCAGACTTATATATCTGATCCTTCGGGTATGAAACAGTGCATAGGTTAGCTAGAAACTGTAACTTCACAGATAAACAGGGGCAAAATGAAAACATAATTGCCTGAGGCCAGTTGAATTGTGTTTTGGAAGGATTTTATTTGAATAGATGTTGGTTTATACATCTTAATATATTATCTGTGCTGCTAGATACTTAAGCTGTAAGATGCCAAAAGATTACCAAATTTGGTGCAGCAGTTACTGGTGTGCTTTATGCACAGTGTCGAAGCTGCGCCTTCTTAGAAGGTAATCCCTCAGCCATGGAACGTGCCCCATCTTTGCTGGCTCATCTCATCACAGGACAGGGGATAATTCAAATTGTTTAGAAATGCTGGTTGGAGATTGATGCTCAAGAAATTTTGTGCTAATAATTTTACCCTCTCCTTCTTACCTTCCAAGTTTCTGCAAAGGAATCAATTAGTTCACGTGTTTTCCTTTACCCTCATGTTGTAAGGACCCGAGTGGTAATGCGTGGTCTGTGATAGAGAAGGGCAGAAATAGAAATAATGTGTGGAAACAGCTAAAACTGGACTATTATGAGAGTAGATACACTGTAAGGAAAGAACTAAAAATACTTTCTGGATAGACATACGCATGTGTGCATACACAAATGGGAACAAAACTTGCATCACCAGTATACAGATTCTGTTGCTGGGGGATTTTATTCCTTTAATGATCTATTGATTTTCACTTCTCTTTTCAGAAGGTTTTTTGCAGTTTGGTTTTGCTTTGCTTTTTAAAGATCAGAAGAAATTTATTTCTTGACTGTTTAGTATTTGGTAAAATTTTACTATTTTTAAACATCCCTTTTAAAATAGACTATGAAAAAAAAATTAAAATAAATGTTTTAACTAAAAATAAAAAAAAACCCAAGCAAAAAACCTGTCCAAATCCAAAACACTATGCAGTGGTACTGTATGAATATTAAATAAATCAATCTCGCAGATGTAAGGGACTTCAAACTATGTTTTCATATACATCATTATTTGACTCCTGCAGGGCTTCCATATGACTGTTTCCTCCTTCCTCTGCTGTCCCTTACAGGACAGCACCAAGAGTACAAAACAGTGAACTCCAGGTCACCTTTCCACACTGGAAAAACCATAGCCCCAGACTGTGAGAAAAGGGAAATTGGAAAGAAAGTTCTGCCTCTCACCTGATAGTTCCAAATGAGAGGTGCTCGGTGGTGGTTGCACAACGTGGCAGACCCAGCCATGCAGTCAATGAGCAGAATCTGTAGAGGAGATGGATCCTCCATGATGCAGGCAGGATCTTCAGAAAATATCTCTGTAAGGTTTGAAGACTTTTAAAAAGGTTTTTAATCACATGAAAATGCTTCTAGAGGTTTGTATTTTGAGCATGCCTTTGCTTTTCTGCATATCTGTATTAATCAAAGAAAAACTGAACTTTATCAGGCATTTTAGAGAATCAGTTTGGGGAAAGGTCCAATTCTACTTCCTTCTGGTTTCTTTAACCTGAAAAATAGTGCACTTTCCCCTCACCAGCTCTATCTTTTGGGAATCAGTTGAGGACTTTTAAGTTGGGTAAGTCACTCTGAGGACAGACAGTAAACATGGAAGATTTCAATTCACATTTAAAGTGTTCATGAAGATTTATAAAGAACTGATAAACAACATTTTATAATGGGAGGCGTCAAGCAGCTTCAACTGTAATATTGAGCTGAATGTTCAGTTGAAGTGAACTGTTATGTTCCACTTAATGTAATCTCAATAATGTGTTTTGCAGTAGAAAGGAGGGCTCATGATGCGCTGTAGGCAATGTTATACACGTGAGTTGTGAAGAAACAAAAGTTGCTGGCACCAAATATCTTATCTTTTAAATGTGGCAATGTGATAAATATGAGTCAGAGAACAGAATAATTTGGTGTTTCTTTGTACATCTCTTGACATGCACTTCATCAGAAGTACAAAATTTTAAAATTGCTATTTTATTTTTAAAAAATATTTTAAATAGTGCTACTAATTACCAGAGCAAGAAAATCATTGCATATTTTACACTGGGATCTCAGTAAAGCACGGTGTCTGGAGAATGATGCAAAGATGCCATCTAGGACTTCTGCAATCATTAGCCTGAGGGCTTAAGTCCTCACAAAAGTCAGGTGCTTGGAGATGTCTGAACACATAAACCCTCAAAGAAAAAAAAAACCCAAGACAATACAATAGAATTTACTAGGCATCCTTTATGCCAAAGAATTCTATGAAAATGTTAAAACAATTTCAATGTGTTATCAAAACCTAGGAGTATGAGCTGACTTTTGTAAAAATAAAGAAAATAAATACTTGTATTATTAAAAAATTTTATATTTTATGACTTCTCGGAGGGAGGAAGAAGTTTTAGCTTGATGTTTGAACTGTTCAAGAAAAGGTCATTTTAAAAGCAAGTTACATTGAGCTAAAAGCCTTTGAAAGATGTAGAAAATAGAAGATAAATTAGAGATGTGCAACTGATGTTATTAAATCTGAGGCCTGAAATAGAATGCAACCCTAGCATTTCGTTTTCAGCCAATAGACATCTTTGGACTGAAAAAGTAAGTTACATCTGTCCCTCTGCTGAAATTCTGTCTTTCAGAATTCTGTCTTTCAAAGAAAGTACCCTTTCTTTTCATAATGCCAATGTATATGTTGCAATATGACATGTTTGGAACTATGAAAACTAGAAATTAGCTCCATGGTGAAAGGAAACTATTTTCTAGTGACATGTGATTGCTAATGGTAACTTCAGCAAATATCTGTGGCAACCCAGAGCATTTAAAACAACACAAAAATGTTGTTTTAGTCATTTAGTCAAAAATGCTATAATAACAAGAATAAGAGTGACAAATAACAGTATAAAATGTGATGCTTGCAGCTTTCTTGACTTGGAAATAAAAAGACTAGTCTTACACTGCGACTCTTCCTTTGCCAGGACACCACTGTTCTCACAGCTGGCATTGGTGGGCTTTCCCCTCACGTAATCATCTCAAATTCTCTATATATTGTCATCTGCTTGTTCTCCAGCTGCAGGCTCAGCATTGCTTGTGTTATATCCAGCCCCTCAACTGTGATTTCTCAGGGGTTCTTAATTGTCCGTTCCTGGCTGGATCACAAAGTGTCCTCTGCATCCTTCTTCTCTTTCACCCTTTTCAGATTCCGCACAGTTGATCACACTTTCCACAGTAACTTCTTCACAGTTAGCTCCTGTATTTTCCCCTCCCAGTTTCTCTTCCTACTCCTTCACTGCTTCAGTGTATCATCACAAAACCAAACAAAACCCCTGCCTGTTCCTAGGGGAGAGGGGAGAGAGGGTAGAGATGGAATAAGCCTCAAAATGTGGTAAGATGCTGGTAGACAGTGTTTTTGCTTCTGGCTGAGTTGAAGATGTTCTTCAAAATTGTTACTGAATCAAACCTTCTGTGTCCTGGGGCTTTCTCATGAATGCTGTTTCTTAGACCACTTCATTTTAAGGTTTTACTGATATTTGAAACAAAAATATCCTGTGTTCCTTTCTTTTTACTGACAAAAACTATTGTGTTGCAAATGTGAAAATAGAATTATAGGGATATGTATTTATGTTAATGGGAGAAACTATTATATCGAAGTCTTTCAATGTTTTGTTTTTTTCTTCTTGTAACTCAAATCAGATTGAGTCTGTTATTTTTTATGCTTTGACTTTGATGGTCTTATATATTAGGAGTGACCACTAGGATTTCCTACTTAGGATGGCTGTACTGCTTGTGGTACAAGCAAACTCACTGTCAAAAAAAGAAAGCTTGATTACAAGTTTGGAATATTTGAAGAGGGTGGTATTTAGGCACTCTTACCCCTTAAATAAGACTTATTTCCAGATTTTATTTTTATCTCCTCTTCAGAGTAAAAAAAAGAAAAATCAACATAATTAAAAACAGCCCTAAAATATCATTGCAGTAATAGGTATAATTAATATAAGAAAATATGGAAAAAAAATAGGAAGTCTTATTAGAAGGTTTGTGTATGGTCAAATATAATCCAAGAGGAACATGATCAGCTACTATATATTGTCATAATTCCTTCATGGTAACTCATTTTAAATCAAGATGTTCAAGCTGAATGTGTGCACTGAAGTGTGCATATTAAACATCTGCTGTTTAAAAAAAAAGTCTAAAAATATTTGGAGAGGGAAATAAACTGTGAAAAGTCTGCTTTCTGTTGTTTTATCTTTTTAAGACATTTAGCCCTGTAGATCATTTATGCAAAATTCCTAGTATACCAGGGCCATTTAATTATGGAAATCATAAAATCTAGGATATGAGATATGGTATTAAAAGGAGGCTTTTTGCTAAACCAATCCAGCCAGTTTCTTTTTGGTACTCAACATGATGTACAGGTAGAAAGTTACAGACATTTGAAAGATATGAGTGGAACAGTTTTGTAAAAAAATATGGGAAAAAATGGGTAGAACTGGGTTGCTTCTTGTTTTTTTTTTTATAGCATGCTTTGAGAATAAATTTTCTATACTGATGCATATGCTAAAAGAATCTTTTGCTGCAGTCTCTCTGCATTGCTTTTCAGAATTTGAGGATGAAATACATAGCTCTGTTTTTCATACTGGTTTACTTGAACAAAGGTGCCAAATTACTAGCTTTTCGATCAGGTAAATTTGCAGAAAAAATTACCCAGCTTAGAGAATTTCACACTTTCCTTGGATGAGTGCAGGGGTTCTCATTACTGTGTGCAACATGGCTCATCTTCAGGTCATGCAGCTGGACAGTTTTTGAGGTGACCCTTACAGTGTGGATCTAGGTCTTGTATCTGATAACAGCTTAAATCAATTGGTTTAGTATTCTTTCCCTGTAAGCTGAAAAAGGGGAAACAGATAAGAGTGTCCCTTGTCTCCTTTGTTACTTAGTAGATTATAGAATAAATCCAGATAAGTGAAACATAAGGCTTTTGCTTTATGTAGGTGTTCTCCACTTCTATAGTACCAATACAGTAAAATCACCACATATTTTCCCACCCCCTACGTACAAAAGGAAAAAATAGCTTACGCCTGAGATGTAAAATTAATCTTGTGGAGATCAGCAGCACGTTGCTTTCCTTAAGTTCTATTGCTTCCATAGAGATTCATTTTCCGTTTCAAATTGCTAGGGGAGCCATAAAATATTTAGATAGCTACATCTGTAGAAATCTTTTGTTGCATACAATCGAGTCCAGATATAGAAGATCTGCAGTTAACTTTGGGGTCTGGATCTATGCAAACTTTAAAAAAAATAAAATTCAAAACTGTAAACCAGTGATAATATCTAAAATTAATGCTGTAGAACTTTCCATATTATTTAAACTAACTTTCAGATTACAATGAAATTAATTGCTCATTTGCCATAGTAATGAAAAGCAATGCATTGTATTAAACCTGAGGTGGATGTAGAGTTCTATTGATATAAAAAGCTTTCTCACCAAGCTGAACTGGAAAAACAATACACGTCTCTTGCATAACTTCTCCAGCTGTTATTATCTGTGTTACTTTCTCCGTGGTGTAAATCAGCAAAAGAAAATGTAGCGTACATGCTCTTGAGATACATAAACATATAAAAAATTGTGCAGAGATAGACAAAGATAACAGGTCAGACAAAATTCTTTACAGTCTCCTTTGAACTACAGTCCATCCTCAAAAGCCTTGACTTTGCCCTCAAGGAGAGGAGGTGCCGAGGATCCGCATGTTGCCGTGACAGTTGGCTGCTCTGTACTTCACCAGGACTCTGGTATCCGTGGTGGAACTTCACACATCTGACTGATACATGTACATTTCTGTCCTGAAGAAGCACAGTTATCCATTTGATTCCTTGACTTCCTCCTGTCCTGGCTCCCATGCAATAACCTCTCCTGTCGTAAGAGAAGTTTAATGTTTCCTGTGAATTTTCTTCAAACAAAGAGTCCATTATTTAATCCAGTGCACCCAGATGTTCTAGTTGGACTCTGGGAAGGGCTGGGGGGTGAAGAGGAAGTCCGAATCAGAAACAGTAAAATTTTCATAAATGGCTGGTTTTTTGTTACGTCTTTTGAAAATGGAGTGGTGCCCGCTGTGTTCCATAAACACGTGCGTTGCATTAGGTACAAGCCAATGCATTTCATTCAAGCACATCTAAATATTAGGGGGAAACCAGCATGAAGTTATGGTTGTAGGGAAAATTTATGGGGAAGAAGAAAGAGTTCTGCCTAGTTCAGTGAGTAATAACTCGATTGGTAGACATTTATAAGGTAATATTGAAAGAGCAAACAAATGTAAGTCATTTAATTAGGAAATTGAGAAAAAGGTAACAAGAATAAGAAAGGAGGAACTGAAGTAGGCGTGTACAGCAACAGCTCTAAAAGCATCTGTTGAGTTGCTCTTCATAATGAAGAATGGGGAACACAGCATCTGATTCACACAAGGTTTCTCTCAAGTTGCAGATCTCAATGGTTATGCCAGTGTAAAACTGGGAATTATGTGTCTGTGTGTGTCTGGCATGCTTTGTGTGGAAGTTCCGAGTGGATGTTTGTAATAGTTTGTCATTAGTGGATGTATAACCCTTTCTCATAAAATTACTATGTTATCCTCACCCAACATGAATTCAAATAAAACATATCAGTCAGTGTATGTGTGTATGCTACCACATTAATAATAATTTGCAGGATGATAGGGATTGTTTCAGCTGCCTAATTCAATATGGGAAGTCAGTGAGATCGTAAATCATGGAACAAATGATCTTTTATCTTAAAAGAGAGTGAAAACACTGCTGTTAGATTTATGTGAGTGAACACATGCTTTTGCACCTAGCTATTCTGAAAGCAAATTAGTAAAACAGCTTTCCATACTGGTGCATTTGAGTTTTTGGAACAATAGTTAAGATAGTTAAAAGAGTGTTTATACTTTTTAGGGGTTCTTCTCCATTTTTTTATCATCATATGATTAAATAAATAGAGTGTTATAACCCTATAAATTCCTTTTTTTAAGTCTAAATTATTTATTTGGTTGACTTTAAAGTTTGCGTATACAAGCAATTTCAGTAGCCTGAAAAGCAGTCTCACATCAGCTCAGATGTATAAATTGTGCATGTGCACATACGTAAATCTTCTATTGTAGGCTCAGCTAAGCCATGTTGCATTAACTCACTTTTACCATGCATATATGCAGATAATGGCTCTGACTCAGCTGACGCTCAGCAACTGGGTGAGCTGCAGTAACCTGATTGTCTGCTTGAGCCTCTTTTCTCTTTTTAAATTTCTGTTTTAAAACAGACATAACGAATTTTCTCATTTCTTTTGCTTTTGAAAAATACTATTTCTATTATGGGTCCATTTTTTTTGGTGAAGTTGGATCAGCCAGGTTCTGCACATTAACTTGGGGCCACAAAGTAGGAGGGGTTACTGAGACCTGTGTCCACAGCTGTGGCTCATGCTGCTGTGAAAAGAGAAGTCAAAAGTCCTTCACTGTTAGAGGCACGGGGAGAAAGACCACTCGTCAACGAGCTCAGCACAGACGAGCACTGTGGAGCCACGAAACAATCTCCTGCCCACATGGGAGTCTGCAGGAAAGGGTGGGAGGTTGACGGCTTTTTGGATCTGGCCCCATTTCATCTTAATCTGCTCTGGCTCCTGATCTTTTCAAAGTCTCCCCATTGTGCGTGTGATTTCTACTAAACACGCAGAGAAATTTTTAAGATCAAGACCATATGATATAGCAAGATTAATCTACCCTTTGGCCTTCACCTCTCCCTCCCACTGGGGGAGAGGTTTGGTTCTTCTAATTTGTCATGTTACTTTTTTCCTTCGTCTTCTGCCATCATTTTTTTTTCTCCTCATGGTTCACCTAAATTGGGGACTTTTACCCAAACACTTTCAGCCTATAATGAAGATAAATAGATTTCTTCATGTCCGCTACATGAATTTTGAAGACATCTTTGTTTATTTCACCCAGTTTTAATACGGAGAATTTGTAACTCATTTGTAGAATATAAGTGTTTTTTCACTTGTATTATATATTGTGGCTGAGTGAATCCCTGTAGGTCTGTGAAGCAGATGTGTTAGTACAGGCAGTAGAACAGCTTCATTCCTTCCCTCATCTTCTGCAATGCAGTCGAATTCCAAATTGTTATGATATGCATTAATTAAATATGAATAAATAAAATATCACCAGATAATGAAGCTGCAGTCCCCTCTGTCATATTAAATCATTGATGAGGTGCCTATGAGTAAGAACTGTGGCTGATGATGTCTTCTGCCTCGAAGTCTCTGATTGGGTTTTGGGAGCATTTGTGTAAATTTTTCCATTGTCCTTGCATCAGTAAGCAGAAAAAAACCCTTTTGCCTCAATAAAAAATATCTGGATCATGATATCCTCCTGCCTCACCAATCCATTCCTTTCATGCCTTCTGACACCTAAATAATAACTGAAAGTGGACCAGTTTTGTAGATAACAATTGTGTAATTCAACTATGTTATCTTGTTTTGTATCAGTATGTAATTTGCAAACTTGTTAGAATAAAGAGTTAGGTTTTTAGGAATAGATGCAGAGTACCTCTATTAACTAATTAACTATTTCTGTTTTTAAAGTCATATTTACCCCATAAAAATACTCATTTTGGTGAAGGAATGCAAGAAATAGTGAACAAAATAAAAATACTTGTTTGCACTTGTGTGTTTCAAAGCAGCCCAGATGTTAAACCAGCTATTTTAGATTCTACAGATAAGGTAGAAATAAGGTATGAATTCAGTATTTATGCTCCTCTGAAAATGCCTTCTGTCTCCATAATAGCTTTTGACCCATCTGAAACGTTACTTCTGCATCCATATCTATTACTTTTGTATCTATAAATATCTCAGATTTACAATACTTAATTTTAGACTCTACTGTTTGTACCGTATTCCTCTCACCCATGAGAGGTACACAGATTATTTAGTTTATAAGTTATGAGAAAGCAGATATTTGGTTTCATCGGATGTGAGTATTAGGAGAAGGAGCTCCTCTTTGAACAGTAAGGCAATTCACTCATCAGGCTGGTGGCTTTAAAAGATGCTGCTTATTTGAAACAGTTCAGGCAACTGGAATCCTATTGCCCTTCTTCAGCTGTTCCAGCTGATCACTTAATTTGTATAGCTCAGTCCATCAAGTGTTTCTTGCTCCTGGCTTTAGTCCATAACTGCAGTGGAAACGCCATTGCGTAGTCACGGTCTACAGAGTGATGAGTTGAGACTGAACAATCAGAGTACTTGAGGGTTTGATTTAATATGTTCTCTTGTGTTTTATCATTGAGTTTGCACTGGCTAATAATACTTGTATCCTGTTCCCAATATTTCTTCATTTTTTAGTTTTTGTTCCTTAAAGCAATGTCTCTAGTTCTCTGCTTTTATATGTTTGATGAACTGCACCTTCTGTCACATAAAGATAGCATGGAATAATAATAATTAGGAGAGAAATTTTCCAGGAGCTCATTGTTTCTCTTCCATACCTTCACAGAATTCCTGTTAATACTAGAGATGCCCAAGTGAGATTTAAATAAACCCTCTCACACAGTCAAGCAGCCTGTTGCAGGAGCACAGAAGTTAGGATATGCCAATTTACACTTCTGAGCTCCATTGTCCCAAAGCTAGGTTGGTGCCATTACTTAAGTTAATTCTACGATGATACCTCCAGATCTTTATGCTGCAGTCACAGAGTAAATGTGCCTCATTAAAAATTCCCCATTTGTTCATCACATTCTTTCAGCACAGGAAAACATGCCTGATCTACACAACAGAATTTTGGCATTCAGAATTACCTTTTATCTCCACAGGTTTGCATGCAGGCACATGTTAATGTGGAGTAAGCAAACAAAGCCCAGCTTGTGGCATCTAAGTAGAACCACATGCCACAAATCTCAGCCAGCAACGCAGCTGCCAGCAAATCCTCAGTGTGCACACATCCCAGGAGCAATGTCAGCAGCTGCGAGCCCAACAACGTTTCTGGCAGTGATGTTTTCCAGTTTAGGCCTTGCCACGCTTTATATTTCTTGCCCATCTGTTTGTTTTGCATTGTGTTACATCATCTCGATTGCAATAGTTAAATTATAAAATCATCGGGGGATCATACAGAGAGGGAAGCTGCCTTGTTCAGGTTGCCTCAGAGAGAGCTTTCTATTCATAGAAGTTAGTGTCAGAGAAAGTGTAGAGGCTTTTTTGTGGGAGGAACAGACATATGGGAGGCTGGGACTGACACACAAAACCATGGGGAGGTTAGAAGCAAATTGGAAAGTTAAGGCAAGGATATGTTTTCTTCAGTATTTCTACATTTCGGTTACGAAGTGGATTTATGATGTTCTTGAAGAGATTCTTGTGTTTCAGATATTGGAAGAATGGAAGTTAGGAATTCTAGGGATGTATTTTATCATTGGCATTGTTGTCTATATCAGTATTTTGTGACTTTGAACAACATTGTTGTCTGTATGCTTAAATTAGTGATAAGAAGTCACATTCTCTCAGCATATCTAGAGGAAGGTAGGAGTGTGTCCTGTGAATAAACCTGTTATTTAAGTTAAATTTTGGGTTGAGCTGTGTTAGGAATTTTCAGTATTTGGTTTTTTGGTTTTTTTTTAATATTCTTGTTAAAATAATAAGTACGTTTTATTGAATTTTCAAAGGAAATTAAGTAGGGTTTTTAGCATATTTATAGATCAGTTGGTAAGCATTGGGTTTACATTAGGTCTTTAGTGATAGTTGTTCCTTACCTGTTCAGAAACAGCTTCAGAGTGTTGCATCCTTTCCAAGACTAGGAATACTCTTAAATATGGAATAATCTCAAAATTTTAAATTAATGTTTTAGAGAAGTAAGACTTTAAATAAAAAACATATCTGAGAAAATTGTGGGGAACCCACAAAGAATAATGTGGCAGAACTTGTTAAATTAATTATTTGTTAATCTTTCATACTTGCTATATGACTTCAAAAGCAGCCCAAGATTTTGTCAATTCACATGACAGCCCTCTTCAGACACTTAGTAGGATACCAACTTTGTCTAAAATTGAAATTTATAGAGTTTCACATTTGAATTTCTTTAAAATTAATGGTGGAGC
Source organism: Callaeas wilsoni (assembly GCA_013398955.1). NCBI lineage: Eukaryota > Metazoa > Chordata > Aves > Passeriformes > Callaeidae > Callaeas > Callaeas wilsoni. The sequence continues at coordinate 221,885 of VWPU01014236.1, read as the reverse complement.
GAGAGATTTTTTTTTGGTCACCACCTTACAGAGCAAAAAATTACATGGGTCAAAGAAGTAAAAAAAATGAAGCACCCCTACAAAATGTGTACTGCATTTTTAGGGTTAGCATACTTTATTAATCATAGTAATGGCTTTCATTTCATGGAAGAAGGTCAACTCGAACTGGATTTGTCTAATATCAGCTAAATTTGTGCAACTTGCTAGTGAAATAAGGTTACAAAAAACAGTTCTAAAAACAACGACTCACTGAAATGCTGGGCAATATCATAAATGATACCTATAACTTTATAGGTAGAGCATAAATCATTGCTTTCAACAATAACCTAAGGAATGTATATAAGTATAGTCTTTTGATCCATAGTTAGCACTCCTCCTGTGCCCCTGCCTACACTCTGCTTGTTGATTATCATTTAGGCACTGGCTGCATATTAACCTCTTATCCTTGCTTCACATGTTTACGGTCCAGAGTGCTTCAGAAGATGGTGTAGGCTAATGTGGTTTTGATTGGTTGGCTTTTATTGTCCTTTCTTTTTTTTTTCATGACAGCTTTTCTTGAGCTACATGGAATGTGTGAGCTTTTCTGTTTTCATCTAGGTTTTTTCATCTAGACATGCCTGTGTATGAGCTTAAGAATGAAGGATGTACTTCAAGAGCAGATTGAGTTGTGGAACATGTAAATAGAGCCATGCCTTTTCATGAACCCTTGCATTACAAAATCAGTTTAGATCTGTCCAATGAAAGTAAAAAGCATCTAATCCATGAAGCCAGTAAGCAATGTTTTCTCTCTGTATGAAGTTTTGTCATATAGTTGGTTTGGAGGAAATGTGCATATATCTTAAAGGTATGAGACAATAATAGCCAATAAGGCTCTGAATTTTCTGTGAAGGAGAAAGTCTGTTTTTTTGAGATATCTGTTCTGCTAATGTCCTACTGAGAAAAATTCTAAAAGTTAATCAATCTGGCTTTTGAAGACAAATAAAAGATTTATATCTCAATAGTCTCCCCACTCAGGAAATGATAATGATTTTAATTCACCCATTAAGCAATCACTTTTCCCTCACTAAAACATTCTTTGACTTTCACTAACTTTTAAATTAGAGTGCATCTCCTTCTTTTACTTAGCTTTCAGCTAAATTCAGGCAGAAGTGCTGACAGTGAAAAAACTTTGGAGAACCTTTTATGAGTCATACTAAGAAGACTTAATCAAAAGAATCATAGAAGGGATCTGAGAGGTCCCATGGGAGGACCTGCTCTACCTAAGTTGCCTTTATAGGTTTCTGGCTAACCTGTGCATGTGTAGTTGTAGTTAGGGAAATTCAACAGTCCTCCACATGATCTGTTTAAGCGTTTCCTTATTCTTGCAGTTAAAAACAGGTTTTCTCATGTCTGAATTAATCTATCTTTTGGAAATGTATGATCACTTCTCTTTGTCATATTTATGATACAACTAATAGTAGGAATTTAGTTTTTTTTTATTTTGGCAGCCTATTAAGTATTGAAGGCTGCTGTTTTGTGTCATCACTTCTTTTTGGAACTAAAGATCGCATTTATATTAGTTCTCCTTCATTATTCATATTTCCCCATGTTGTAATATTCCTTAGTATTCTCTTAATCCTCTGAATGTGAAGTCCTCCTGTTTATAAATGGGAAACACAAAAGTTGATTTGTTGTGTTAGCTAACACTGCAGTACCCCTGGGAATTAATTCAGATGCGCTCCACAGAGGTGATATCCTCAGCAGGGTGATAATTACGTGTGCTATAGTACCTCAGATTTAGCATGTGACCCTCTGCAAAACTTATGTCCCTCTTTGCAGAACTGCTGTTTAGCATTTATGCAACCGACTGTTGTAATGATCACTTCAGCTTTTATTCTGTTGCTTATTCTTTTGTGGTTCTTGCATCTTGAGAGATACGAGTTGAGTATCTCAACTGGATGAAAACTGTTGAGTTTTATCTGTTTTTTCTGATGACTTTTTGCAGTTTCCAGATTTATATTGTTCCACAATGCCTACAGCTTTACCTATGGCAGTGTTGTATCAAGATTTAAAATGCATGCTCAGCTTATTAAGACAAATAAATATTGACTAGACTAGGATCAGAAAAAACCTCTGGTGAGTTTCACTGCTCATTGTCTCCTAGTTTGACAGTAAACTACCCTGGTTAGCTTTTCCAATGCCCATCTTAAAAGCAATTTCTGTAGATGGTATTTTCTTAAATTGCAGCTTGAGTGTCAAAGTTCTGAGCAGAAAGTCTATCTCTACTGTCTCTTCTGTTATCCTTTATAGGAAGACTACTTTGACACAGTTTATTCTTGACAAAACTATTTTGACTGTTGTATATAATTTTAATATCTTTTAGGCTTCAAATATTTTGTTTCCTTTATTGCTTTGTATTGTCATGGCAACAAAGAAAGGTTGAGCTTGAAAGGGACATCTAGAGGTCATCTGGTCCTGGGTGCCCAGGATCAGGTCTAGATGGCTTTTGAATATCCCCAAGGCTCGAGACTCCATCTCTCTGGGAAACCTGTGCCAGTGCTTGATCCATGCAGAGAGAAAAGATGTTTTCTGCTGTTCAGAGGGAACCTCCTGTGTTTCAGTTTGTGCCCATTGCTTCTTGTCTTGCCACAACCAAAAGGAAAGGAGCTTGACTCTGTCTTCTTTATACTCTCCCTTTGGATAACTTTTTTCAGTAATCTCAAATAAGAGTGTCTTTTCTGCAACTCCCAGTTTTCTGGTGTGTCCCAGTTTTAAAGATAGGCATTTGGTTTGACTTTTTCTCTGGGATCTTTACTTGTCCTTCACAATTCTCATAAAATAGTGTCTGGTAGCTCTGAGTTCCTCTTAAATGTATCTCTAAATATTCTTCACATCTTGCTAATTTGAAAATTTTATCTAAAACTCTCTCAAATTTCTTCTCTTCTTAGTGTATCTTGTCTTCTAGTCTCACTGTTGCTCAAATTCTGTTGTCTGCTTGATTGCAGTTAGTCTTTTTAATTTAAATAATAAAACTCCCCACAACAATTGGCTTCTCATATTCATCTGTTTTTTAATGGATATTTTATATTTCTATATCCCTTGTTTTGTGCAAGACTCCTTGCTAATCTAACTAATTAGCTGTGTAAGCCATGGGACTTTGATTTGTGTTTAACTGTTACAACTATAATCTTTTTCCCAATATAGTGTACTTCATTGCTTTGAAGAAAAAAAGGCTTTTAAAACTTTATACTGCACAATAAAGTTGTTAGACTAATAAGTGCATTATAAGCAGGAAGATTTAATTGAAAAAAATCAAAGCAGAAAGAAGAAGGTCAGTTTAAATACATATTTTCTTGCTCACCACAAATGAGTTATACAGAAAAATCTGTGACTTCAGGAGACCTTGCTAAAATGTATTAAAAGTTAACTGTTTTGAATGGATCTTTCTCAGTAATACCTTTAGCTGATACTTTCCATGTGAAGACAATGTTCTGCAAATGAGGGGTTATGTTTGTACCTGTGGAAAGGGCTTGAGCTTGTAAACTTCCAGAAGAGTAATTTGAAATAGTAAACAATTGAAAACAAGTTGTACTCTTCAGACAACAAATAGTAATACCAGAACCCCAGAATTTGTTGGACTGCAACATTGACACTTCTCTTAGACTGTAACTGAAAAAAGTATATGATAGAATGCCTGTGTACTTGGTGCTTAGGATGGTGTTAATATTTACCATATGGATTGGATAGGAGGTCTGCTTATTCTCAAAGTAAAGAACAAAATTATTTTAATAGGTAATAGGAAAAATATTACCTCTTTGTGCTGAACAGGAAAGCAAGCCATTGATCTTGATGAACAGAACAGATAAGAGAAAATTGATTTGTACCATTCTCTCATTTAATCTCCAATTGCATAAATAAAACAATGCCAAGAAAAATGCCATCCAAACTGTGTTGAATTTTTCCTGTAGCTTCACCAGTGTTTTTTGAGAGATATCTGTTGTTAGACTATATGCTCAGTAAACAAGCTTTTGTCACAGAAAGAAAAGTCATGAGCAAAGGCATGTCACATTTCTTTGTTTCATGAAGAATAATGTGAATAATGCTGAGGCCATAAATAAAAATAGTACAGGTGGTTGCAGTTGTACTCAGTTGTGCCATCTTAAACATTTCCAGTTAAAAGTAGCTTTGTGATATTTTGGTCACTGCAGCTAGTGTGGTAAATCTGCAGAGGTATAGGGAAAGGGCACTGAATATAAGGGCAAAATAATGAACATTTATATCAGCATTGGAACAGCTTGGCTGAAGTATATTGAGCAAACAGTGATAATTAAAATGTTTGGGAACAGAGTGTGCGGCAAGATACACAAAACATACATGTCAGACGTGTGCTAGGGGTATGTTTTAGCTAATGACAAAATTCTTATTTCAACTCAGTCTTCAGGTATCTTAAAAACAGTTTCTGATTGTCCAGTTTTAATTTCAGAAATTAATATATTACCCATGCAAGTTCATTCACATTAATTCAGTCAGAAATATTTCAGAATCACTTAGACAATTGGGTTTTGAAGAAGTCTTCTAGTTTTGTCTGCCTGCAAATGCAGAGCTGGAAAATAATTAGGATTGTGCCTTGTCAGAGAAGCTGTTGCAGTGATGAAAAATGTTTTTTCAATCCTTTTTTCCACTGCTGTGGGGTGGAATCTTTCATGATAGCAGATTTCTTTTCTTCTGTAAAGCAAGATTTACCATAATGTTGTTTTTGTAGACAAAATATTAATGTGGAGGTTTATGTGAGATGAATCTGACAAAAAGGTTAGCACTTGGAGATGGTGGGGAGATAAAATCTACTTGTACACAGTAAACTTACAAAATACAGCAAAATCTTGTGTTAATGTTTGTGTTAAGTAAAAAAGCCTGTACCCAGTCCAAAGATACTGCTTCTAATTAGAGTATTTTCACCAAAACTCAAAGTCTTTCATTTATATCTGATAATTCACAAATAAGATTCATCTTTTCTAACTTACTAAGATAGGTCACAGAAATGAACATGTTCCAGTGACTGTAGAAGGACCGTGGGGTGAATAGTTCAGTTTATCATATTTTTAGCTATCTAGCACTAGATGAGTTCTATCCTCCAGATAGTGTCTTTAAGACAGGAACATGTTTGAAGAAAAAGTAGCAAACACTTGAAGCAACATTTTGATTTATATGTAAAATCTGTTTACCTCTTCTGGTAAATACTTAGACTTTGGTGAATTTAGAAACATTTGAATTCAGAATCTGAAGATTATACATTAGAGCAGAATGAGATATTAGTGATAATATGTAAATTCACAAATACATTCGTTATTTCTATCTTAATAAGGTATTTTTGGAGTAGTACATACATCTGAAAACATTCTTAGCTTGGGTGAAGTGATTTGTGTTCCTAAGACCTTTCAAGACTCTCTATTTTATTGATGTGTAATAAGGCATAGATGGATTTAATGGTTTGTATTTTATTGTATATACTTACCCCAGTTTCAGAATTGGAGAATGATTTTTCATGGAAAAGAAAATTGAACTGTTTCTGTATTTTATACCCCAATCAAAGTATATTTCTTTGCAGAAAAAAAAAAGGAGATTTAGGTAATTGCTTCCACAAGTATTTGGCACACAGCTAAAATAAAATTCCTAATCTTTATCATGTGTGGAAGACCAGTTACTGGGAAGAAATCAAATCAGAAGATAAGAGGTCTCAAAACCCTATGCATTTACAGTGACATAGAGCTTAGTGCATGGGATAAGACTTTAGGATTTTGCATTCTCTCATACATCACCGTCCATCTGCATCTGCAGTGTGTTCAGGAACACACTGAACAGGAAGACATGCAGAAAAATATTAAAGTAGGCACAACCATGACGATAGAAGCTTTGAAATGACTTAAACCTCTGTGAAACACGTTATATCCCTTTCATTTTTGGAAACTGCATGATAGTTACCCTTTTGAACATGTTGTAATTGCAAGTCATAGCTGCCAGTGATTGGTCAGTTGGGTAGGGTGAATTTCAGTGTGTATCAATGCCACTAGACAGGAGGCTACCATTTCTCTTGCTGAAGAGAGTGAAACTTACTTCTGCAAACAGAAGATTACTGGCATTAATTGAAGGCATGAATGCAGCTGAAAAGTAAAATCTTATTAGCTGCATTAAGAACTAGCAACATGGAACAAATTACCTTTAACATTAGAAACTAAAATTGGTACTGCATTTGGGGTAATGATCCACTGATTGGCCTGAGGACATTGCTAGTGACGCTGATGTCTTTAAGCAGTGGTAAAAGGCACCAGCCTGAGGCTTACAGTAAAGTGGCTTACCAACAACCACAGACATCCTTGATCCTCCCCCCTTGCTTATCTGCAGGATACAGCTGTTGCTGAAACCAAGCTAAATGTTCTCGTCTTAGAGAAACAGATTGGCAGGGATACTGAAAATATAAAATCTATTCCCTATGCACAGACCTCAAAGAAAAGCAAAACACAGCAGAGAGTGATATTTTTGCCCAGAAAGAACTCATGAAGGCCATACAGTCAACTTCTGAGTTGCTGACAAGTAAGCCTTTTTGATCTCGTGGTAATTTAAATAACTTTTCACAGTCTTCTCTAGAAGCACATTAAACTTTTCCATTTTATGACACATTTATTGCAGATTAGTTACTCTCTGCTGCTTTTTTTGCCATTGTAAAATCTAATGAGCGTAGAAGCTAATGTAACATTTTGGAAATGAAACATCATGGGGCTGGAGACTGCAGGCGTTGTGATTCTCTATGTTAGCATCTATTATTTACCTCATGTTTATATTTTATCCATTTGGCAACAGGAAGGGTCTAGAGCTCACAAGTATGTATGTTGGGGTCCCTCTTGGTTCTGACAGTTGCTGCTGCTCATTGGCACCGCTGTACAATCCCAGTAACTCTGTTTTCCTTATCTTGTCCCTACAGTCTCAATTATGTCAGATTGTAGCCTTGGGGTATTTTCTCTTTTTTTTCCATCAGCCCTATTGGTAATGTCCAATAAAGGCCTCAGAACTCTGTGGTAATATTCCATACTATAAAGGGACTGCAGTGTTACATTGTTAGCCTTGCTGCTGTTAGTCTGTACTTCTCTCTTCTGCTTTATAGCTCTGCAAGTAGTTATACAATAGAACATCTTATTGCAAGATGTTTTCACTGGAAAAGCATTCTTATTTATATCATATTCTGAGTTGGAAAACAATAAAGCCTGTAAAGTTCAAACTGTAAAGTTGACCTTCTTTTGTCTTGCATTACCATGGGTGTCATCATTTTGTTCCTTTAATCTCAGTCAGTCAGTGGTGAGAGGAAGGACTGGGGTTTCATGAAACATTTCTTTCCTTACTGAACATAATATAGAAACACTTGGTGTTTCTTCTTAACTAGGAATGCCATGCCCACATGAGTGATAAAGGCAGTATAGCTCTCTTCTGTCAGGAGTTCATATCTATTTCTGATACAGTTTTGGCATCAAAAGAAAATTGGGGGAAAAATGCTCTTTTGTTTCATGGCTTGCAGAGGACCCATTGTATAGCAATCCAACTACTGTTGATGAGGAGAAGGTATGTATTTATTTGCTCACCAGTTTAGATTCTGTGTAGAAAAGATGGTTTCAATGAAACATGCATTTTTGTTTTGTTTTCTCTATACACACAGAGCTCTCCTACAGCAACAGGCAGATTATGGTAATGTCTTAGAGGAACAAGCAGTGGCTGTGTGGTTACTGAGTGGGATCTTTGCCTGCAGTAAAATTTTACTTTACAGGCTCAATGTGACAACAGAATCGCATGCATAAACTGTTCCTGGGAGCTGAGACCTATTTACAACAAGCAACTTGGTTACATTCTGCCCATGACTGGAAATCCTTTTAGACTCTGGAACTAGTCTTGCCCTAGTCTTTGAAAGCATGAGTTGCTCGAGCTTGGGGTGTGCAGCACTGAAGGCTTTCCTACCTGGCTCTCCACAGGCCATACCATAGTCCATGTCCTTTATGAATAAACTTGTAAACCTATAGGAAACGTTGCACTTGACAAGTTTACCTTAAAGAGAATATATGCTCATTTGAACTGTGACCTTTTAAAATTTCACAACCTGAATTATTTTTGAGAGGAACAAGAAAATTGTGCCAAAGAAATTGATAATTCAGCTTAAAAGGTTTTATACAAATAGAAAAATAGGGGAAAAGAGAGTATTTCTGTGACATAGACTAAAAAGGACTCAGTAGAGACAGCGAACCAACTCTGCTTAGCATGTGTGAGGCCACATGTGGAAATACTGTGTCTAGTTTAAATCCCCCCAGTTCAAGGAAGAGATTATTAAATTGGAGGCAATTAGAAGAGGACCATCATGATGGGGGGTAGCTGGAGCCCTTGCTGTGTGAGGAGAGGCTGATGGAGCTGGGATTGTTCAGCCAGAAAAAGGAAATTGCTTCAGGGGTACCTGCCAGTAGCCTCCAATGTCCATGGGGCAGCATCTCTTCTCCATCAAGGTGGTGGAGTTAGGCTCCTCACAGTGATGCTTAATAAGAGGATGAGTGGTGATAGATACAAATTGAAACAAAAGTTTTAGACTGAATATAAAGGAAAATGTCTGAGATGTCAGCCTGACTGAAGTCCTGGTAGACAATATCCACTGCTATCCCTGCATCTGCCAAGCCGATCATTTCATTGCAGAGTTACCAGATTGGCCGAGCATGACTTCCTGTTGGTGAATCCATGATGAGTACTTCTGATGATTTTCTTGTCCTTTCAGGTACCTTGAAATTATTTTCATGATTCATTGATCCATCACTTTCTCAGGGACTGATGTGAGGCTGACTTCTCTGTAGTTCCCTGGGTACTCCTTTATGTCCTTTTTGAAGATAGGAGTAAGATTTGCTGGTGATGGGGTATACAGAATCACCCCATGACACTCTTCAAATGGCTGTCTCAATCATGATTATCATTCAAAGACAACTGAGTGACTTCATGATGACATCAGCACCTGCAGGGTGCATCCCATCAAGTCCCATGGACCTACATATGTCTGTTTTGCTTAAGTATTCTCTCATCTGATCCTCTTTCACCCAGGGTAGGTTTTCCTTTCTCCAGGCTTTCACCCTACTTCTGGGACCTGGGTTTCCTGAAGGTCGGGCTTGCTAGTGAAGCCTGAGACAAAGAAGTCATTCAATACTTTAGCCTTTTCCATGTTCTGTGTCATTGGGGCCCTATCTCATGCAGCAGTGGGTGTGCATTTTCCATAGTCTTCCTTTTGTTCCCTCTGTATGTAAAGAAACACTTTTTCTTGCCCTTGATGTCTCTCATCAGATTCAATTCTAACTGGACTTTAGCTTTCCTGCCTGTGTCTGCATGCTTGGACTAGTCTGTATATCTCCCAGGTTACCTGTCCCTGCTTCCACTTTTTTATGCCTCCTTTTTATATTTTAATTTGGTCAGCAGCAATGTGTTCATCCATGCAGACCTCCTAGCATTTTTGAACATCTTCCTGCTTGCTGAGATGGACATTTGTGGAACTTGGAGACGATCCTTTAAAATTAATCAGCTTTCTTGGGTCTCTCTTCTCTCCAGAGCTTTATCTAATGGGACTCTTCCAAGCCGATACATGAAGGCTCCCAAGTCTGCTTATCTGAAGTCCAGAACTGTGATCTTGCATTTTGCCCTCCTTCAGTCCCTTCACAGTACTGAACTCTCCTATCATGGTCACTGCAGCCTAGGCTGCCTTCTGCCTTCACAGTCCCAGAGTCTCCCTTTTTTTTGTGAGTGTCAACAGAGCATCTCTTCTTACTGTTTTTTTCTGCCACTTGGAATGGGAAGTTGTCACTGATGGTCTCCAAGATCCTCTTGCACTGTGTATGCCCCAAGTGGGTTGAAGTGTCCCCCAAGTCATCCAGGACTATGAACGTGAAGCTACTTCAGGCTTTGAGCAGGAGACTGGACTAGGCATTTCTCATGTCCAAACTGGATTATCCTATGATCCTGTGATGCTTGTTTATTTCTTGGTTTATCATATGATCATTTGCGTTTCTCTCCTGTGGAGAGAGATTGTTTAGCTGCGAGAGGTGACTTCCTCTCAGGGCAATATGCCATTAGTGTGGGGTTACTCACAGGTCAGGGTCTGTATGTAGCCCCTCAGGATGAATTGCAGATGAACTGCGTTTGTGTGGCCAAGTTTTGAAGGTGGAAGGGGCTATAGGGGTTTGTGCCGGTTTGGACACAGATCCAAGAGGAAACAACCCGAAAAGGGCGTCTCTGTCTCTCTTTCTCTCCTGCCTGCCAGGCAAGCAGGCCCCAGCAGCCCCTCCCCCATGGGTTTGGGAAAATAATTTCTTGAATGAAAGTGAAAAAAAACCTGTTTATTTAATAAACAGAGTCCNTATTTTATTTAATAAACAGAGTCCCCCCTGCAGGCATGGGGCAGAAAAGTATATTGAAATCCCCTTCCCTGTCCCCTAAAAGAGGCTGGTGGATTTTAGAGTTCTTTCTGTAGGTAAGACTTCCCTGCTTCCCGCAGTCCTATGGCCTGAGGCCAAGGTCCGGGCTGGGTCCAACGATCCCCCTTGAAGGGTCCCACTGAGCATCTTAAAGATGGTAGCTGGTCTTGGACAAAGAAGCAAGCCGAAAACAGTCCAAAAAGGAACAGAAGCCACTGAGACAGATCTCAGTCATTTCTCAGCTGAAAGCCAAAAAAAACTAGAGAGAAAACTCCCTCTCTAACTCCTAACTGGCAAAAGCACTGTGCGGAGAAGTATGTAAATGTCTAACTGCAAGGTCAAACTAGCCACTTTGAAGCATTCCCTTGGCTTCTCCCACTCCCCTTTGCAATTTAAAAGGTACGGTAAAGATCAAGCAGGCAATGGGGGATACAGTATTGTCATAAAATCACTCCAAGACAGGGTGGCTTCTGTGAGAAGCTGCCAGCAGCTTCTCCCATGTCCGGCAGAGCCAATGCCAGCTGGCTCCAGGACAGACCTATCACTGGCCAAGGCTGGGCCAATCAGAAATTGTGCTAATGCCTCTGTGATAACATATTTAATACTCTGGCTGTTTTCAAGGTATTGAGAGAACCCAAATGAGTATAATACTTGTAATAGAATAAGAGTTAAGCTTTAGTACAGAGCATGAATTGCAAGAGAGGGATGTAGATAATTGTTTCCTTTACGTGCTAGAAATAGGAAAGCTTTTTAGGTATTGCATAAAGTAGCTGTTTTCTTCATGGACGCTTAAGTTCTTCAACTAAGCAAATGATATATTCTAGTGGGTTTAGCTTGATTGGATCGTTCTGCTTTAGTCGTGTTGTTTGTTGACCATTAGAATATGCAGTTCCCTTTCCCAACTGTTTCCTGTGTATGAGGCCTACACTGGGATTACGTCACAGTTTTAACAGGCTGTTAGGTGTTTGAAAATTTTACGTCTTTGTTTACAGGAAGATGAAGAACCTGTTTACATTTGCATTGTATATGGTTTCTGGAGCAGCTGTTTATGCCAATAAATCAATGTAAGCTTACTGGTGTAGTTACCCAATGGAACCCTAATTGAAAGCTTTCATCTGATTCCTCCTGTTTTCAGTAGATTATTTCCTCTTAGAGTAAATGTTTTTCTCCATTTCCACTGATTGTTCAGTGTAAAACAGAAGTAGTCGTCAATGAATCACAAAAAATGTCAACAGAAAGAAATTAGCTACTATTGGGCATTAGGAATGTGGAGAGTTTGGGAAGAAAAGCTTCTTTGGGAAGACCAAGGTATTTCTCTGGTCCTCTCAGCTCTCAGCTGTGCTGGATGTTTCGCTCAGTAATGCATCAGTTCTTGCTTCTATTTCCTTGAACAGCTTGATGAAAGATGAACAGTTAGGGCAGCCAAGAGAAATAAATTTCATTACATCATTCTCGGGTGTATATGTTTAAGTTAATTAGTTATGCTCAATTTTATTTCTTTGTTCTCTAATCTGTCTAAACTATGTTACAGGCTCCACTGATCTGTGAAGACTAAATAATGTGCAGGCTTGTACACAGTCTTTTCTGACTAGGAAGAAAAAGCTTGTTTATTTTTATTAATCTCTGTTGAGGAACCTTAACCATAGGAAGAAAATAGGAAACCAGTCTGATATAGAACTAAATGTTTACTGATGTATTTTTAAACAAGTGAAGTGTACTGACATTGTCAAGTGAAGGTAGTATAAACATTGCTGCAGACTTTTAATTGTATATTGACTAAGAAGTGGATTTTTTTTTTTTCCCAGCTGTATAATATGTCTGGTGATTAATCTAGTATCCATTAGGATTGCAAGACATCAGTGCTATGCACAATAAGTTCTTTCATCCCGAGGCCAAGAATCATTTTGCAGGCCTAATGCAAGGATGCCTACAGATCTGTGTGGGTGTACATAAACTCTAACCTGGACATCTTGTAGTTTTCTCGAGTGGGAGGGTAATTTCGCCTCTTCATTGATTTTACTGATGTCTCTTATGAGCAAGTAGTGCCATTTCCCTCAACCTGTGATGAATTGTGTGTGCTATACAATGTGGGCTATTGCTCACCAGAGGATTAAGCAGGAGCAACAAACCTGCTTTATTTTCTTCAAACCTTTCATCAGTGGAAGACACTTGCATCATCTTGTACAATTGTAACATTTTGATACGGAAAAGAAGACTTCCGGTTTTTCTGGAGGAGACTGCCTAGGCTGACAAAAATGCTTACATTGCATCTGGATTGTTTACAGAAAATTGCTACATTACTTGTACTGAAATCTTCAAAAGCAAAGAAGTTTTATGAGTAGTCTCAGCACTGTTAAATTAAGCTGTCCTAAGTACCTACTGTAACCATGGTATTTAAAAGTCTGGATTACTGCAGCAGTTCTTTGTCTGGGATATGGTACATACTGTACTTGGATTTTAATGGAGCCATTTATACAGATTTTATATTTTCTCATAAAACTCCTCAAGGTGAATGAAAACAAGCGTGGGCTAAATGTTTTCACTTCTCAGTGCTCTTTCTGTTACAGAATCTTGCTGACTTTCTTAATTGCTAACTTATGCAGTTTCTTTGTCTTCTAGAATGTCGGGTGGTGAAATCTACTTCCTATACCAAAATAGCTTCGAGTTCACGTAGGAGCACCACCAAGAGCCCAGGCCCATCCCGACGCAGCAAGTCTCCTGCTTCTACTAGCTCAGGTAAAGCAAGCAAGCAATCTTTCTTAACAACAGCAACCATTCTGTTCCAATAGAGTGGGCAATGCGCTTAAAATTCCACATCTCCGTGGAAAAACATTGTATGTATAAAACAGTTGACAGTAAAAATTCACTTGTTTTCTCAGTGGCATCTGAGATCAAGCATCTTCCCAATACAAGATAAAGCTTCAGCATCTTATGTGTCATACTCCGACATTACAGTGGCTCAATTCACTTTATTTTTTCATGCATGCTTTTGCTTCCAATACCTAAACACTGAGGAAAAAACGGTGGTCTTTGTACTAGGAACTGAATGAGAACAATGCAGAAAGTAGCCCAAGTTATGCAGCATAAGATTTGTGTTGCCAAAAGGTTAATTTCACAATCTTTTTTGTGTTTTGTTTCTGAGGGAGTGAGGAGGAAGTAGTGAGGAAAGGATTGATTAAAGACCATGAGGATATTGAGAAAAGAAGGGCAGGACAGAGAAAGAATGCAATTACAGATGTGAATGTGAGGTGCAAAGATAGCTGAGGAAGAAATGTCAGAATTGACCTAGCAAGCCAGTGATACAGGTTGGAGAAAACACAGCAAAAAGCTTTAGACAGTTCTGTCTGAAGGGCCTTGCTTTGGCTACCTTTGCAGTACTCCCACTAGATAGCTGATGACTAGGTCACCCCTGCAGCTTTTTCGCAAACAGAACAAATAAATTAACAAAAAAGTGCATTAGATGATTTGCCAGTATTGCTGCCTGAAGGTACAAATAATCCTCAATGTGAGTTGATTGAGTAGACTCATTCAAGTATTTGCAGCATTGCTTGTGAATATAGATTTTGCAAGAGACAAACATTAGAGCTGTCTGAAAGCCACCTCCCGCTTTCTGCCTCAGTCTTCTGCCAACTGGAAAGCAAATGGCAAACTGAAACCTGCATCCAGCACCACAAGGTCTTTGTGGGGAGGTGGTGATCAGAATGGCACAGTGCTGGTTTCAAAGAGGGTAGGGATAGACCAACTGGATTTATTTTTTTTTTTTTTAACTAAAAGACAAAGGTAAGAAAAAAAATTCTTGCCCTGGGAAGGAGGAAAGTGGGAGACACATGATGAGAGACAGAGGCATAGATGTGGGTAGTAGGGCTGGGAGGCAACTTGCCTCCTACACATCTTAGAGAACAGCTGAGATATGGAAACCTGAAAAGAGGTAATGGAATGAAATATCAACTGTGAGGAACAGGCCCAGAGTAGCTCTTTCATAAACATGGTAGGTTACTTTCTTTGTAGCTAGGTGGAACAGAGTTAAATTAAACTTTGGCAAGGGAGGCCCTGTTTGGTGTGTGAATGTTACAGACTCTGGGGTTTTTTTCTAATGAATTTGTGAGTACAGGTAATGAACACTGAACTGTGTATGCTCATTTCTATGTGAAATAACTGTCCTGCTATGCATAACAAATCTATGGGATTTCTATGGGACTAACAACATTTTTTCTGTGTTGAATATGTGATACCGTGTTAGTTTTGGTCCTGAAAGAAATAGTACCCTTTTTACTTAGAGATGCTGGGGAAGTGTAGGTAAGTAAATCTTAACTTCTTGCAGTTCACCTCTGTAAAGGTCTGAGCAGATTACGTTACGTACTTCAAAAGATCAGGAGATTATTTTACAGCCTATGGAAAAAAGAGAATGTTTTTACTATACTACAATAATAATTAACGTATCATTAAATTTATATCAAGAAATGAAACAGTATAGTGAAAATATTAAAAATGCAAGCCATTTTGGATGGTGCTGTGCTGATGATAGATGTAAACATCTTAAACATTTCTTATGTGAGACCAATACATTTATAGGAGATTGGCACATGTTAGTTTGTCAAAAGATGGTCCGTGACCTTACCTATTTGACATAACCATATGGATGCTGTAATTGGATTTTCTTACAGAAAATGTTGAACAAAGCCCTTCAGGAATGTGTGGGATGCTGATAGAACAGTTTGTCAACTGGTAGAAATCTGGATGAAGAACTGGCTGAGGGGCAGAGCTCAAAAGATTGTAGTGAATGGCACTACCTCTGCCTGGCAACTGGTCACCAGCAGCATTTCTTCAGGGTTCAGGTCTAGGGCCAGTTTTGTTCAATATTTTTATTGATGATCTAGACAGAGGAAGTGAATGCACCATTAACAATTTTGATGATGATAACAAGCTCGGAGGTGCTATCGACTCTCTCAAGGAACAAGATGCTTTGCAAAGGGATCTAGATAGACTGGAGCATTGGGCAATGATTAATAGGATAGAGTTTAAGAAGAACAAATGCCAGATTAAACACCTAGGATGGAGTAACACCAGGCACAAGTATAAATTGGAAGAGGAGTGGCTGGAGAGCAGCCCTGAAGGCAACAGGCTTATTACAAGTCAACTGTGTGCCCTGTCATCTGGGTGGGCAAATTGCATCCTGGGGTGTGTCAAACACAGCATCACCAGCCAGGCAAAAGAGGTGATTGTCACAATGTATTCAGTGTTGGTGTGGCCTCTCCTTGAGCACTGTGTGCAGTTCTGGGCATCACAGTTTTATGAAGGTTGGCAAGGTACTCAAATGTGTCCAGAGGTGGACAATAGAACTGGTGAAAGGGCTGGAAGATATGTCCTATAGGGAGCTGCTAAGGACTTTGGCTTGTCTTGTGAGAAAAGGAAGGGCTGAAGAATGACCTGATTGCTCTCTATGGCTTCCTGAGGAGGGGAGGTGGAGATGGAGGTGCTGAGCTCTTCTCTCTGGTATCCAGTGACAAGGCATGTTGGAATGGTTCAAAGCTGCACCAGGGAAGGTTTAGACTGACCATTGGGAAGCATTTCTTTCTGAGAGGATTATCAAGCATTGAAACAGGCTGCTCAGGGAAGTGGTTGAGTCAGCATCTGTGGAGGTATTTAAAAGATATGTAGGCATGGCACTGAGGGACATGATTTAGTGGTGGACTTGGCAGTGCTGGATTAACAGTTGGATTTGATGACCCTAAAGGTCTTTTCTGGTCTAAACAACCCAATGATTCTATACATAGGAAGCATTCCTTTACCAAGAAATGCTATGTGGTTGGTTGGATGCCAGGTGCTCACCAAAGCCACTCTAGTACTCCACTTCTCAGCTGAACATACTGAAATTTTGATCAGCCCAGAGCTGGTCAGGAAGTTGTACTAGATGGTTATTAGGACTAGTTATTAGCTAGATGGTTAGTAGGACCCTTCCAACTGAACTGTTCTATTCTATTCTATTCTATTCTATTCTATTCTATTCTATTCTATTCTATTCTATTCTATTCTATTCTATTCTATTCTATTCTATTCTAAATTTGTTAAGCTTAAAAAGGATAAACAATTGAAAGTGTTTCTATCGAATTTATTTTTAGTGGTGGGAACGGCTCTGATTTGGCTGTCTATATCTCTAGTGTTTGCTTTATGCAAAAGCAAAACAAAATGTGTGAATGTTACATTGAGCCTATTTCTAACCTTACATGAGTACTTAGATCAGCATTACGTTTATACAAGGAAACAATGTTGTACTAAGCACTTGCTATCAAGAATTGTTTTCAAATCACATAAAGCTAAAACCAGTCAATGATTTTTTTAAAAATGCAATTTTATATTAGACATTGCATTTAAAAAAACAGCAGTAGAAAGAGCTACATTCACTCTTAGATTGTTTAAAACAAAACTCAAAGTTCTCCCATTAAATGCAAACAATATGTACAGATTTCACTTTTCTGCCACCCAGGAAGCCTAAAAATGCTGCTTATTTCTTGGAATTATGTACCTGTGACAGCAGCAGAATAGAGAAATTGCCATCTAGCACACATATGAGCAGATAATTTTTTTCCGTGATATCTACATTAAACATCTCAGTACTAGAGAATCTCCTGAATGACTTGCGCACAGCTGGAAGTTATACTTTTGTTGTCGTGTTGTTACTGCTAAATGTATGTACATGTATTTTTATTCTATGTTTTTAAACTGCTTTCAATTAACCTGTAAAGTACTCTTAGGGATTTTTCTTTCATTAGCAATAAACATGGAAAATACTTAAGAGAAAGAGGAGATTCTTTGCTCAGATCAAAGGCAATACATACATATTACAAGAAATTAAAGGTATATCATTTTGTGAAGAGTTTTGTGATAGAACAAAGTTGAAAGAAGTAGGAATAAAAGGGCTGGCAGAAAACATTCTTGATAGTGTACTCTTGACAAAAAGCTAAGCGAGGTGTATGGAAAAAAAAACGTGTTGCTAATTAGAAAGAATATGATTCCTTTTGTTTCTTTTTGGTTCCTGCTGCACTTCGAAAAGTCTGCACATTCTAACTGCACAAAAGGATCATATGCCTGCTTCAGACTTGAATTAATGTCCATATCAAGATAATACACATGGATAATTACATGGGCCAAAAAAGGAAAGTTCCATAGACAAAGACTATGTTAAAGAAAATATTAAAGTCTCAAAGTTGGGTATTAAAACTGATAAAATAGTAGAATGAAGAGATATCCTTGAGTTACCTTTTATTCTCTTGTGTACACATCTGTAGTATGGTATAGTCTTTAATGCAGATATTCAACAGGATAGCTAATTTGGATTCATCATATTTAGATTTAATGAAGGCAAAGTCTTTGGGCCATCTTCCCTTTGTTAGAGAAATAGATGTATGAATGAGGCTAAGACATATAGACAATCTATTCTGGTTTAAGCACTTTAATGCCATCCTCAACAACTGTTTCCCTTCTTTGACACAGAATTTCAAGTGGTCAAGAATTAAGCCAAACTTTGGCTTGCACTCAATATTTATAAATTCAATGAAATTCATGAGTTCCTTTTTCCGAGCAAATGGTGGTTTGAGGTGATAAACTTTCCCAAATTCATCCAACTTCTGAAGTTGCTTACAGAAATTGAAGGGGTTATTTTGCGGGGTTGGTAATTTGTTGTTTTTCTGTCAGTGTCTTGTTTTTGCATCTCTACATCTGGAACAATAATATTTTACCAAAACAGGTGCTTTGAAGATAAACTCAGTAATGTTAAATTATTTTTGAGGAAATTCTGCCTGAAGGCCTTTGCTTTCCATTTCAGTCTCACCTTGTTGTGGTGACCCCTGACTCTCTGAGGAGCAGGCAAAGGACCTGAGTATCCCCTCTCCTTGGGGGCCACCAGCCACTGGCCTAGAGAATCATTTCCCTCGTTGTCTCATCTTCTGCTGGGGGAAAAGGACTCCTAACGACAATTCCAATGCTCGTAGATGACTTTCACCCTTTGCAGGTGCCTTTTGCCCTCTGTTGCCTCTAAAGGCAGCCTCCTTGGCAAGCCTCAAAGTCACGTACCATAACAGCACTGGCAGGCTTTGCAGATAACATGACCATGTGAATAACATCATGGGAACAACAGGATAAAAACCACTGTCCCACAGGCTCTAGGACACACTGCTATGGCAGCACAGGGCTAAGTGGGGAACCTGTGAGTGGAAGGCAGGCTGCAGGGTTGCAAGGAAAGACCCTTAGTGAAACCAGAGGCTACAAAAGTGCTCAGGGCCACAAAGGTTCAAATCTGTGCTCTGGTTAGCTGAGGGCAAAGTAAAATGCATCAGTCTGTGGGAAACACACACTCCCTGTCGTTTCTTGAGCTATACAATCTACATTGAGCAAAAGGACTGCATCTGCCTTTACACCATTTCTTGGCACATTTCAAAGGAATGCATGCCTTTACATAGGTGGTGTTCTCCTTTTTTCCATCCTTGCTTTTTCCCTTCCCTTTTTTTTCATAACAGGGCATATGTTTAATGTACTTATATTTTCCTGATAGCCTCCCTGGCTCCTGAGAACAGATGCATCCTATTTTTATATAAAAACACAGAATAATTTTTTTCTTCCAAGAGTACAAGCAAGCTAGGAAGCTCTGTGTAAGGGCTGACTTCTCCATTATTATGTTTTCTTCAGTTTGTTATTTACATCTGACAGCATTTCAAAACAGTACCACCAGACAGAAATCTCGCTGCAGGAGGATTGCTTTCTGGCTTTTTGCAAATCCATTTGAGGTATTGTCTGCTTCAAAAGGCTTTCAGTCTAAATAGAGAAGAGAAGCATGGAGCAAGGCAAAGAAGAGAAGCAGAGAAAAGATAGTGTGACCTCCTGGGCAGGCAGAAGGCTGAAGTCTGATTCCAAGTGCAATGGATAATCCTACCTCTATTTAATTTTCCTGATGTCTTCTTAAAGTCTGTAAACCACTTTGATGTGTTTTTGTTGGCATCAAATAGTATTTGATAAAGGGTATAATAAAAGAGACTTTTAATTTCGGTGAGACTGGGTACCAGCCCATTGCTGGTGACTGAAAATTATGAATGTCTGATGGCTATTCAGTAGCTGGTGGCTTCCGTCCAGCTGCCATTTAACACCATTGGTGGCAGCTTCAGTGCGGGTGAAGAGGTAACGGATTCAAAGAAAGCAGCAACACTTACGTCTTCATCATCGTTATTTTTAATCAAATCCAGAGCAGCATGAGATGACTGGAATTACTGTACCATTGGTCCGTTAAACTAAGGAAAGATACTGCGTTTGGGTGAACTCTGCTTTACCTTCTGAAATTCCAACTCTAATTTTCAGGACTTGCTCTCAACAAAAGTAGCTACTTTCTTTTTTTTTTCAGTTTGAGCACCTTCTTCAAAATAGTTTACTTCTCACTTTTTCTCCCCGTGAGCAATCTCCTGTTTCCCTCAAGTTATCACTCAGAATATGTCAGATGCTTGAAATCTTATTTGCAATAGCAATTGGGGTGTTAAAATTTGGTTTTAAAAAGAGTTCTTTAGGAGTTTGGGTTATTTAGTGTGACATGTGACTGTTTCAAGAATACCTGGGTTGATATGTACCTATTCCAAGTGACAAAGGGAACGTATGTGGGGAATGGATAGAGTAGGTCGCATTACCAAGGACTATTTGAGGAGTTTTCTTTAAATTGTACCTGGGCAAAGAAATTGTGAAACTGCATGTCAAACTAAAGCCTGATCAAAACTGTAGATGTTCCCTAAAGAAAAAAATGGATACGGAAATAGGATCTTATGGAAGTCTTCTCTAGGTCAGATGCTTGTGCTTTTCTCTGCTAGTATAAAAAAAAAAAAGGAAGTAGAGGTGTTCCTCTGCAATAGGGTATGTTTTCATTTAGTCTGATAGTTCATCCTTAGGCTGTTATGCAGAAAAAACCCTCCTTCAACCACCTAACTCAAGGAAGTCTTTTGTATCCCAAAGGAAAAAAGCATGACGTATCATATTGTCTTTGGCGAGGTCACATGTCTTTATTCGCACTGTTACAGGTACTCAGCTGACAGATTTTGTAATAAATACACTGAAGCAAAATTTTCCTAAAGCCAAGAGCACACACCCATGGGAGTGATGGAATCATCCTGCGGACCTAGGGATTTCCAGATGATTTTTGCTTTGATCTTGACTTCTTTTAATTTTTTATTTATGGTGTTTGTCTTTGATACTAATCACTGAAAAATTAATTTTCATAATTTTATACCCTGTAACAAAAACAAGAGTTGGTAAGAGAAGTAGATTTGGTTATATTGTGTAGTTTCACCCTCTTAATGGATGAAAAGTTAAATGCTAAATGAAGAAACGTGCTCAGAAATTGTACTCTGTTCAAACAGACTGATTCAAGAATCCTAGTCTTTCTAGTTAGGTAAAACAGTCCAAAAGACAGATTTTCATTAAATCTTATGTACGTGTAGATGCTCTCTTGATTAGGTACTACATGAAATTAGCAGGCAATTTCATTGATATCAGCTGAAGTGCAGAGGAAAAAAAAACCCAAGAGGCACGTACCTTCTGACACTACTGGAAAAAACAAATACTGGTGAATTCCGGGGAACTGCATTTTCAAGGCAGTCTCCTTTCTTCTGAGATATAAGATAGCTCTGCAATATCTGTGTGTCTGCAGCACTTCTCTGCTTGATAGTGCAGACATAGGTGACTTTGTGTTGAAGTGGAAGAGCCTGTGAGGGGTTTACAGTCCCTGCTGAGCTCTGCACAGCTTTGGTTACACTGCATGGCTACTGCAGGTACCAGTGACTAACAAGGACTTGTGTTGGTGGCTTCTGGGTTGGGGAATGTAAACCTGACCTGTAGGTCATCCTTTCTGCTGACATTTCTCATCTGTTGATCTGTTGATCAGGTGAAAGTTCTGTGTGGGTTTGTCAGGCCTTGTCTTCAGAGGGATGTTCTACTTTTATCTGCTTAACTTCTTGATATAAACTCTACAAAATATTGAATCTAAAAAGGATAGTTTAGCACCAGTTAAAATGAATGCAGTATTGTTATCTGGGTTTTTTTCTCAACCAGTTGCATGCTAAGGTAGAACCTCTAAAGCCTTGTCTTTACTGGGGAGTCATGCTGAGGACACTTGCTGATGTGGTGCTCTGTACATTGTCTTTTGGTGTTAAGACAAAAATGACAAGATGTACAAAAGTAGAATACAAAAGCAGAATGAACAAAAAGGCAAGATATGGTTTATTTCCTGTTTTGTAACTACATAATCTTAATGAGACAAAAATGTTGTTTTGGAAAGGACAGTGAAAAACTACAGAAGTAACTGAGGCAAGGTCAAACAGTGGTCTCAAGTTTTCTGCTAACAGTTGCTGAATATGACCTACACATGTTGTGACTTGTGTAAATAATTTTTTAGCTTAACTTTCCTATTCATAAGTGGTGGCTGCAAAAAAAAGCCTGCACTGTTCCTTTCCCTTAGTCTTCTCTTTCTTCTTCACGCACACTTCTGTGTTTGGCAAACCACTTTTTTAAACACATTGAGTCCTCTCTATGTATTTTAGAGGACAATAGAGTACAATATGCTTGCACATCAACAGGCAACTCTATAGGAGACTGATTTTAATACACTGCAGTGGTATTTGTGGCTTCTCAGACTCGCACTTGGTGCTTTAATTAATTTTTTCTTGCTTTTTGTTTCTATTACTTAATGAAAATATTCCCTATCAAAATTTATTTATTGGAATGCCATCAAAGTACTTTTTACTTGCAGAATTTTCACTAGTTTGTTATCACAGTATTATTCATAAATATTATCATATTTATTATTCATATTATCATATGAAAACCTATTTTGCATTTCTCTCAGTAGATGCTGGTATCCAGCTTTAGCATTCTATTTTATGGGTTTTTCCACCTTCATGTGTGTGCCAGGTGCTGGAAAAGCAAATACAAAGACTGGTCCTTGCCCTGTTACACATCCTCAGCAAGAGAGGACAGTAAGGAAAGGAGTTCACAGCTAAGAGGTTGCATACATCTGCTCTGAGCAGCCACAATAATTTTGTTATTGTTGCAACTTTTTAATACATATCTCACCTGTGAAATTTTAAACTGATAAATCTTTTTCACAAGACGATGGGAGGGTGCTGTGTGTTAAGCTGAAGTCTGTGACCCCTGCCATTCTATGAATAAAAATGACAAGAAACCTCTTGCCTCACTCAATAAAATGATCAATCACAACAGTGATTTACCAATTTCATATGTCTTTATCTACATCAAGGTTCCCTCTAGGAACATGTGCTGTTTCAGTCAGTGAGAAATGCAGTGCAGATACTGGACAAAAATGCATTCCACCTAGAAATGGGTTTTAGGGCAATTCAATGATCAGGAATGCAGTACTATTATTAAATATTATAGCTTTTATTCACTTATTTAGTTGTTGCCATGTTTTCTGGGCATGAGCAGCTTATGTAAGAATGGTGTAATGATTGTAAATGGAGTTCAAGAAGGGGGTCAGAATCACTGCAATCTCTTCCTGCTACACAGCACCTAATATCACCTCTATTTGCAAACTCAGTATAATGACTCACAAGCACAGGAAGCCATAAACAAAAAGGTAAAAAAGAAGGGCCCCTACAATGTACCGGGAAAATATCAGAAATTACCATTTCTGTCCTGTTGTCATGTCTGTCTTAAGGATTATATTAATAATATCAGTTGTAAGAATAACGCAATTACAGTAATAGCAATATATATCTCCAGGTATGCAGAGCATCCAGAAGGATTCATCTTGCTCAGCTTTGGAAGTTTACACTGCAGTGCATGCTCCTAGTAGATTGTTCATCAGGTCAGGTTTAGATGGTTGCTTCAGGGTGATACGACTTGTGTTATGAGAGCAGCTTGGTTAAAATAAAGTCTAGAAAACTACTTCAGGTGTAGAAGCCAATACAACAGGTGTGTAAAGATTGGTAAAAGGAATCGCACCTCCAGAGCTAATTGCCATCTCCAGAGTTTCCTAATCAGCTCTCCATGGGGAGTCCTTGTAAGCTCTCAAAAATCCTGGTGCATATTTTATGTACTTGCCACCTTTATTTCGGATATGGGTGAGGAGGTGAGCAAACTTCACTTAAATCTGCTAAATTCCTCAATTCATTAATTGTGCTCTCGATTTCACATGTTACAGATGGCCAACATAAGCACAACTACCATAATTTTCCTTTTAAAAAGTACAATTGAAGAGAGCATTCAAACTTAGCTTAAACACTCTGGATACTCTGGTTATGACAAGTAAGTAATTTTTAGGATTTATAATACTTTGTTTTCTCATCCTAAATAGATTCTCATCAACATAATATATGTACATCAGTCTGAACATAAGTCAATAGTTAAATACACCATTGCATCTATTTGTTTGGTTTCACTGAGTAGCCTCAAGTTTTTGTCTTCAGGACAGAATGATTGCTATGGTAATTCTAAAAAAACCTGTTGTTGAAAGTTATGGGGAAAGAGTCAATCTATAAAGAGCTGGAGCCGGTGCCTAGTGTTACAAGGTATATTGAAATGTATCTGTTATCTTACATTTTCCTATGATAATAAGACCTAAGAGTATCTGCTTGGTTTAAAGAGAAGGCAGAGCACTAGTCCTATTACTCAGCAGTCTTTAGGACTAGCTCTGTGTGAATATGAGTAGTTTAATGTTCATTTCTACATTATGCCATAGATATTTAGAAGATACCTTTTACAACTTTACAAGATTGAGATTCCAGAAAGCTCATTTTTAATGTTCTCATCTTGCTCTTTTCCTAAATTATTTCAGTGCTATCGGTAATAAATTTGGTTTTAGTCACTGTTGGACAGATCTGTGGGGTGTTTTGCTGAATACTGTATGAACATACGTACATACATATGCATGTGCGTTCCCCTACACTTAGTACAATATTTGAATGAGTAGTGATATATGCAAACCATTGTCCTCTGTATAAAGATATTTTGAAGCCTAGATGAGTGGAATAGTTTTCTCTAAAAACAGCCTGTTTAAATCAAATTAGTACATCTTGTTGTTTCTATAGTTATGCAAATATATTGCACCTTTACTCTAAACAATGCCTGGCACAAAGTGGTGTTGAGATTGGATCACTCATAGCACCTAAGCAGTATTAAGTGATCATTCTTTATCAAGCAGTAGAATGTGTTTTATTGATGTGTGTGGTGGGGTAGGTATACATGTTTCTTCATTATAATGTGTGGGCCCAATATTAGCCAGTAAGAACAATGTATTATGTAAAAAGTAAGAGGAATCTTTTAAAAATGCCTACTGTATTATCCAAAGGGATTAGCATTTGCTAGATTGCCAGTCAGCCAAGGTTTTACAAGAGTTATTGTCATTTTGATTTTCGGATGAGTCATTTGGTACATTGCCCCCAAAGGCACCTCATTATGATTCAGTGCACAGCATATAAAATTGCTTAGGCTTTCGGGGCTCCATGGAAAGCGAGTGGGGGTTGCGGTGGCTCAGCGTTGTGAAGCAGCAGCATTATGCTTAATTGACACCTTTGATGTAGCCCTAAGACAGCACCTGCACCTCCCACTGCTGCTCTGAAGACGTCAGCCTTACGCAGAAAAGGCTTCTGCTTATGAATCCTGCATCGCATTCAGCTCACTCCGTGAGCAGCCCCAGCTATCCTTAACTAATCCCATTGCTTCTCAGTTTGGCTACAGCTTGGCTTAGGACAGAGCAGGAATTTTGCTGCTTGCTGTTATCAGGTTAAACAGTCAGATTCTGTCCATGTTAGAACTCATAGAAGGTAAGTCGAATGCCTTGTTGATGTCCTCAGTATGTAAATATTCTCCTAAGATTCAGAATCTGGGAAGCTGATTGTCTGTTCCTTTTATCCTGGCACTTACAAATGTAGACTGTGATAGAACAGTTGCTTGTTGAAGAATATTTACATGTATATGTGGTACATGCTTCGTAGTGTTTCTGTCAGTGTTTCAATGTGAGTATTATTGATAGCCTCTCGTGTGATTACTTTGTAGTAGAATTCTGTCCTCTGCTGGCATTGTTTTGTTAATTTATTGGATAATGTCATGTGCATGTGAAGATGCTTCTGTAAAGATAGGCACTGACATATGTGAAGAAACTTGTTTATTTGAGTAAGTGATGCTTTCTTGTAAGTCAGACTGGAGGAGTTATATCCAATTCATTTGCCTCTAGAAAGCCCTTCTAGGTTAAGTCTGAGGTGATGTTTGGGTCAGATAGTATTGCAAAAATCTCTTCAAATGATTGAGTGAGGAAAAGCAAGCAGCTGATTTGTTCTTGCAAGCAATACTGTGTTTTATTTTTAGTAGGCAACACTTCAAGCCATAGTTAAATGGAATGAAAAGGTTTACATATTGTGTCTTTTAAGGTTAACAAAGCACCTTGTTTCCCATTACTTTCAAGTACAGGAACAATACAGTTTAAGAAAACGTGATCATGTTCTCTGCCATTGACTAAAGTCTTTTCAAGTTTTTTCATTATTTGCTTTCACTCTGTATAAAAAATAGTCTTCATGACACAAAAATGTAAGGAAATAATTCTTTTTTAAATTACCTTATTTAATGTTTAAAACATTAAGCAAAAGCAAATTAATCTGTTTAACAAAGACTGAAAAAAAAAAGTTGATTTAACTATTTTTTTCCTTTAATAATGCCTTGTATTTATGTTTTTCAATTTCTTGTCCTTTTAGTGAATGGAACCCCTGGTAGCCAGCTTTCTACTCCCCGCTCTGGGAAGTCTCCAAGCCCATCTCCCACCAGCCCAGGAAGCCTACGGAAACAGAGGGTAAGGAAATAAGGAAACTGATTTCTGAGCATGACTGGGGAGAATCCAGCATAGCCATTATCCAATAGCCTTCTCCCTTCTGATCCCTTGTGTGCGTGTAGAGCCATAGGGTGGAAGAGCCTGGCTGCAATCCTTGTGTTTATAAAACACCCTGAAGTGGAATACAGCTGTTCTGTGTCTGTCAAAATGCTAAGTATGCTGGTACCTGGTTTATCCTTGGGGGAAAAAACCAGGGGTTATTTCTCTCCTTTTTCAGAAAACTTTTTGTTTGTTTATTTGTTTTACTTTCTTTTTCCAAATGTTTCCCAACTGAAAGAAAATGTTCGTGTTGTTGAAGAAATCTCTCTTGTTCCTATCTCGCTGTGGGCATTATGTCACTTGCACAACCTACAGACTGCTTTGATTTTGAAGTAAGGTGGAAGAATGCACTGTGGAATTTAGCTGTGATATCACAGTCTTGTGCAGTGAAGATACTATCAGCACCCAGGCAACGTGAGGCTTGTCAGTCACTTTCCTGGACCAGAGTTGATAGTAGCTGTAGGTTCCCCTTAGTTATCCTGTATGGAGGAATCTACAATATTCCTAAGCATCCAGAACTAAGCTAGTGCCTATGTTACTGCTGTAACCCTCTGCTAACATAGTACTCATTCAACCCAAAAGCTCCACATGCTGATTTAGTTAATTGTATCTATTTAAAAGCAATAGGACAGATGTCTGTATTTTCTGCTATTTTCTAAGCTGTGGTCAGTTCTCAATGAAAGCATCCCTAAGGCAGTACTCTGTATCTCAGACTTGTAGTTCGAACACATGTTTTTCTGCCTTTTCAGTTTTTAAACAAAGACATAATTTATGTCTCTCAAAATAAGGGGATTTTGTACAAAATTGGCAGTGCTTGACTTTAGGAGCTGTTTCAGACCTGATTCCCCAGATACCCAGATCAAGAATAGCTGTAGCATGACATGACTCTCTTCTAGCCTGCGGACCCTTCTTCGTGTCTGATGTGTGCCAGGGAGCTGAGGAATTGTGCATGCCCAAGTCTTACCTCCGCCTGGGATACAGCTATGGGTTTCTGCCGTGACTTGTTTACAGACACGGGAGCCAGCTGTGATCTTGCAGTGTAGGGGCAGCCAGTGAGAAGCAGCTTGGAGCCTCAGGGTAGTGTCGTGGTTTTCATCATCCAACACACAGGGAGTAAAGATGTAAGTTCCAGTGGGTAAGCTGGTGCTAAAATCTTCCTGAATGCAATGTCTTCCCCACCTGTTTGTTCTCTCTCTCAAGGCTTGTTAATGAATCATTAATAAGTCACTGAAGAGGGAACAAAGAGTCTTCCAAATGAATTATACATTGGTGATGTGAGGGCGTTTGTTTAGATGGATGATTCCAGTTTACATTGGATTTGCATTTGCTGTAAGGCTGTCTCTTTTCATTGGTAACTTTCCTAAACTTTCTTTCTCACCACTGATGCTTCGCTCTCCACAGCGAAGAAATGTTTTTCTGCTAACGTTTGTGGATGGGTGAGTGGGAACCATGTGATCAGCACCATTAGACACCAGGGGTTTCTAGGCACAAGATTTCTGACTTTCAAATGTGAAGAGTAGAGCAGATGGGCTTCTTTTTATGTATAAGTGTAATAGGATCACCGAGTGGCAGTATTATGGACGCAAAGCGCTATGTAGCGGTAACAAAATCAGACTGCTAACTGTAGAGAAAATAAATATTGAAGTGAACTACAGGAGAGATAAGACATTGTTAGGGAGTTGAATTCTCTTCTCCAATATTTGTATTCAGTCCCCGTGACCTCGGTAGGGGACCTTTCATGCTTGTCTGGCTTTATTTTAGACAGATTTATTTTTTTTACCTGATGAAACATGGAATATATTCATGTAAAAATAGATTGCAATCATGCAAAATGCATTGCAATAATATTATTTAGGTTACAAAATCAACTTCTCAGAAGTTCAGGGATGGAAACTTAACACTCAGTCTGAGAATTTATTTCATCTGCTTTCATGTTTAACTTGTGAAGTGAATGAGTTAGAAGTTCAGAGTAAAAACATATGATTGTGTCATTAAAGGTTATAATGTGCATTCCAATGAGTAAATAATGCATTAAGCAGTGCTTGCAAATCATAATTTCCTTGTTACCAGTATAAATGGTGCTCTGTTTAGTTTTAGTACCGTCTTTTGTCTTTTTATTTAAATTTTACTTAGAGGAGAGGTTATTTTATGTACCATATTGTCATGAACCAAATTTGAACCCAAAGCATTTTGTTTTGTCTTCAGTGGCATCAGCTACAGGGCTGACGAGTCAGCTGCAGGACAAGGTTTATTCCCTAGGACGTTGTTGAAGTGCTGGTGTCATGTGATAGGCATACTAGGGAGAAGAGATGGATTTAAGTTCCCGTCTTGTCCCCAGTGAGAGGTGAGGTGTTCCTGCCCTGAAACATGAGTGTTGGCTGCTGTAGCCATGATCTGGGGTTGAAGGTGATGGCTGGTTTTCTGACTGCTCTGTCTTTCTCTCTTTACTTGCAGTTTGAGGCAGCTACTGCTTTAGAACTGAAATAAGATGCTGGGTCCTGGGAACACCAGCTCAGCTGCGTAATTTGGGGTGCTTTGTGCCACTCTCTGTGCAGTTAGAGTTAGAGGGAGTTCCTGTTCTCTCATGCCATCAGGTACATGGGATGCCACTGGTAGGTACTGGGTCTGGAAGGCGATAGGAACATTTCTAGCCTAGCCTGCTTCACCTTGACTTAACTAATCAATCAGCTCTTCAGCATCCCCATCCAGTGCTATGAGAGGGTTGTAGGCTTGAGACATCACAATGCTGAGGGGTCTAGGAAGGCTGCCAGTGTTTTTCCTGGGAAGTACAGGTGAGAGGAAGTCATGCTTTTGAATTCAGAGGCACCAAATCAAGGTACTTCCACGAAAGGAGGGATTTCTTCCTGGGAGTAGTAAAGACCTGTGGAGTGCATTAGGCAGCCTAAAATAGCTATTAATCATCTTACTGACATTTCATCACTCACCTTTTAAAAAAATAAATTCTAGCCTTCGAAGGAAGGCTTTCCACTGATGTAAATAAAGCCAAAAATCCTGCTGTGGTACATACTCAGAAAAACAGTACTCTTGTAACACTATACATAAAATTTTGTACCCTCAAAAGCCAGAATATAAAAAGATAAATTTTATTCTTTCTCATTTGCATATATATGTGGCTGAGTTGTTTCCAGAAATTCAGAAGTCAGTGAAAGTTATATTTTTATAATCTTGTGCTAAACTCAGTCTATATTTGAAGAAAGTAAGATTTGAAAGATTAATTTCATGGGCGTAATTCACGAAGTTGAAAGTGAACTAAGAACAATTTATCAGCTATCTTAGCTAACTGTCAACCAATTTTCAGCTTCTGAATATTTTTAACTAGCAGGCAGTATGCTATAGTTACTCTTTCTTGAAGTTTAATTATTCCTTTATTCTTGTATATGAAATTAAGATTCTAGTTTTTAAATTGTTATGAACGTCATTATGTTTGGGGTTTTTTTCCCAGAGGATTAATAAATTTGAAATTCAGGTTTGAAATAGCAGTTTGAAGTAGAGTTACTATGTTGCACACAAATGTAGTTCCTACTGCAACAAAGTGCAGTTAACTATGCAGACTCAGAAAAGATCACATGGCATTTAGAAAAAAATTTAAATATATTTTCTATGTTCCTAGAGATTGCAACCTACAGAATAAAAAAAGTTAGATTTAAGGTACCTCTTGACTGATTAGACAGGCTGAATTCAACATATATAAGGATTTTTGAGTTGTATGTAGCCAAGAAGTCTGATTCATTTAGCAATTTTTGTCTTCTTATAAATCTCTGCAAAATAATAAATAGATTCTCCTCATAATTTCAAGAAACAGAGCTCTGTGACTAATTATAGGCAAGGAAAATTCTTTCAGAAAGGAAAATTTTTTAAAACTTTCAAGTATTTAAAAGCAGGTGAAAAAGCAGAGAAAATGGCACTGAAATCTGGTGAATGATTTTGCTTTAAAGCTGTCATAGAGTTTTGAAAATACACACAAAAATATTCTCTAAATATTAAAATTCAGAAATGTCTTCTTTGTCAGTTCCAAATGCATATTTTTTTATATTCAGAAGCAAGAGCAGTCACTTGGGAGATA
The DNA here is from genome assembly GCA_013398955.1 of Callaeas wilsoni. Classification (NCBI taxonomy): domain Eukaryota; kingdom Metazoa; phylum Chordata; class Aves; order Passeriformes; family Callaeidae; genus Callaeas; species Callaeas wilsoni. Next base: position 191,443 of record VWPU01014236.1, on the reverse strand, counting down.
CTGTTAAAAAGTTTGGAGTGTTACCCTCTCTAGCAAATCAAAAGATTTTTTTTTTTCTGTTGTACATATTGGAAGTTCCCAAACTGTTTATTCTCAAAAGAAATTTTAATAATTAACCAACTAGTTAGTATTCAGAATAAGATGGTCTTATCTGTTTAAAATTCTTCTCTTGTCTAGATTATTCACAACAAAGTAGAAATGTATTAAAGGTCTGATTTTCACTCTGCCAGTCTAATGTCTTCCACTCTGTGTATACACTCCCATTGGCAGAATGAATGCAGAATAAGCATTTTAGGGAATCAACCCCCCCTTTACGGTACTTAAGTCCATTTTACATCATGCCTGCAAGTAAAATATAAACCTGCATTGATTATTGAGATCCTTGTACATTTGAAATTTGCGAAGCATTCATTTTATCTAGTTCTTTTTTATAGTATAGCCTTCAGATTTGTTAATTTCTTGTCTCAGTTATCTTATTGTGATTAAAAAAAACGAAACAAATCCATCCAAGGTCAACCCTAAAGCTGGCTCCATCAGCTTTCCCATTCTCATGTTTTCTTGTACTTTGTCTTACAGGATTTTTTTGTTGCAATTTGTTCATATGTTCTATATGGAAAGGATCCCCCAAAACACCTTAAAGATATCTGAGAATGGCTATGAGATGTGCTGGGCACCTGCCCAATCAGAACCCCTCTGAACCATCAGTTATGCTTAATTCACCTTAAAAAGACAGTGCCCTCTCCTCTACCAGTTCTCTTTTTCAAACTTTCATTCCGTGGACTCTGTGTCTGGATGAGGACTGTTGTGCTGTGTAGGTGGGGTAGGGCAATGTATCATCCCATAACACCTCTGGCACTTGAGGATTGTCTGATCCGTCAGAGGATCAGAGTGTGTTGAAAGAATGAAGTGGATCTGTGCACTCAGACTCTCCCTGTGCTGTCGTGAGCTGGTTGCTTGGCTGTCGGCAGAAAGAGACAGTGATGGGGAAGTGTAAAACAGTGATGGGGACAGTGTAAAACACGCTGTCTTTTTATACATACACACGGACACAGAGGAGCTCTGCAGAAGGGATACCTGTGTCACTACGACATGGGCAATGGCACTATTCAGTGTCAGCAGTCCAGGCCTCAAATGTTGCTGGATCCATGCTATGTCACCAGGGTGTGGCAAGTTTTTATTACCTTATATAAGGTAAGCGCTTGCTCTGCCACTCTGCCACTGCAAAACAGCCAGAAGGGAAATACATTCCCTTTGAGATTAAATTAATGTTTCCAAGTTTCCAAACCATTAGGAGACTCTCCAGAATAGACAAATTTTGTTTGAATAGTGTTTAATAGGAAAGACTCAAAGAAAAAAATAATTGCCTCTGAGAATATGTCGTGCATTGAAACTTCAGCTTTATTTACTAACCATCTATTTTTTGATTAAAAAATAATAATATGACATTAAGACAACAATATGGGTATATAGAACATTTGTATTTTGTGTTAAACAATGTCTTCTGGTCCACAGTAACAAAAAGAATATAAGACAGTTGCAGTGCAACAAATCAAACACAATAAACAAATCTATACTGCACTTCATCTTACAGGACCTGTATCGCCCACTCTCTTCGGATGATATGGATTCAGTAGGAGACTCAGTGTAAAAGAGAAAATGGAACAATGTTTATGGTTTGTGATTTGATGAAGGTTTAACATTTTTAAAGAAAATAGCTGCTAATTTACAGTAATAGTGAATTGCACAAAAGAGTTTTGCATATTTAATATTAACAACATGGGGCCAAATTAATTCTAGTGTGTGGGGGTATTTTTTGGCTTTATCACTGCATTTTAATGCAAGAATTTGTAATGAATGAGCCATTGAATATGTCCATCAAATCCAGAACAGCATTGTGCATACTTAAAGGCACAAAGATTGGATAAGGTGACTATAACGCACAAATCCATAGTGGGCACATTTATGAATAGCACTATTTTTATCATCTAAGGTACTGATTATATGTTCTGTTTTTTACCATATGTATCTTTATTCATTTTGGTATGAACAGTTAATGAGTACTTTGCTTTTACCAACGAATAGGTAAAATGCAGAGAAGAAAAAATCTGCCATATTAAACTGCTTGCACCACGCTGTCTGATCCCAACACGCACACTTGGAACACTCTAAGTTTAGTCTTTTCATCTAAATGAAAAGAAAGTGAAGAAATCCTGTGTGGTCACAGGACAAAAGTAAATTCTTTCAAAGCAGTGTTCAAATTCTCTTCACTAGGTTGCCATCTGATGACTGTAAACAGAAGGGTGTTCACAGGCATTATGAATGTTTTACCTGGCAAGAGCTGTTAATGCTGATCATCCATGTGTTGCAAGTAAATAGGGACAGATTTCTGACCGAGGAAATACGAGGGCCTGCTGGCCAGCAGCGTCATCTGACATACATATGATGACACCTTTTGGAAAAATGTGTTTTGCCTGAGAAAGCAGTTGATTATTTTCACTCATGTTAAGAACGGGAACATCATTTTTTATTTGCTATAAGAAGCCATTTTGTGCATTTTAAAAAGAAAGCCTACAGAAATGGTGATACTGTAAATCATCCTCCTATTGACCTAATTTTTCTGTTTTTGCAGTATCTAGAAGTGCTCTTTTTGTACAGCATGAATATGCAAAACTCCTTTAGTGTTAAAGTAGGTCGCGCATTATAACCAGTTGCTTAACAAATATCTACTAATTTTTGTTTGTTTTCTGCTGCTTTATTGTGAGAATCTTAGTCTACTTAATTTACATAATAGCAATATTTCCCATTGTATGTTGTATTTAAGCCCATAGTGTAGTGATCACACGTCTGCAGTCTCATACCTTTCCTTTCATTTTCTCAAATACTAATGATGTAAGAATTAGAAATCAGTGTGTTTCTGATTCTCAGCAAAAATCTATAGAGATTATATTTTTGAGCTACTTAGTGATGATTTAATATATATTGAAATCAGGAAAATTTACTTAATTGAAGAAAAGGTTTAGCTGCCACATGCCAACTTCTAAATGTAGTGAAATAATTCCTTTAGACTGATTTGTCCATAATAAAATTCAGCAGATGGAAAATGTTGGCATGTGGTGTTATGGCTTCACTGTATCAACATCATTTTCTTTACAGAGGATATTTGCAAAAAGAAATAAAAGGGCAGCAGAATACAAAACTTACCTTCTCTGTTTCCAATACCTGGTTCCAGTATCACCTGGAGAGAAAGTCATTGATCTGGCAGGTTTGCTGAAGCAGTCAGGTCATTCCCTTTTGAAATGCGTGTTTTGCCATTCCTGCTTCAGACTTCAATCCAAAACTGTTCCCAGCCATAAGAACAGTCCATCCTGCACCCCATACCATAATGCTAAGGCTGCCCTGTTCTACTGAAAAAGTTCACAGCTGTGAAGTTACTTGCATTTTTGGCTGTTACGAGGGAATATCTTTGCAAAATGTATTACTTGATCCTGAGAAATGCATATTATATAAAAGTGCTTTGGGATCAGTTTCCAAAAATTCAGGCAACTTGACCGGATTGAACAAAATACTTACTGACATTTTGAAAATTGTTTTTTTCCTGTAAAGAAAATAAATTCCAGGAATTTTACTTTTCCTCCCTTCTCCCATATAGGCTACTGCTGCTTTAGGCAGTTTATTAAGAATGTTCTGCGCAGGGAGCACAGATTGCCAGCAAACCTGAATCCCACGGCTTTGCTTAGCTGTGGAAAAGAAAAATGGACCTTATATCAGTAATTGTTATCATAGTGAGTTCTCCATCAAGACTGTTTTAAAAAAGAATATGCTAGTCCATAACATTTAATCATTTCAACATATGACTTGTATTAAGGGGCTATTCAGGGGCATGACGTATCATTAATATTTCATTTTAGGAATGAAAGTCCCTTAGAGATTGAAAAGGTACACTGTTTATAGACTTTGAGATCTTTTTTTGTGTGGAATGTAATTCCCGTTATACATGAGCAGAAATTAAATGTATCTTTTGAACAAGACCAGAAGATTTCAGTTTATGGGTGAAACTGAAATTGTGTTCCTTGATGCTGTAGTTCTGCTTGCAACAGCACAGGTTTTAGTTTGTTCCTAGATTTCATCAACTGCATAAAATAATGGAATAGCTTAAGCAACTTTATAGTGTTTGAACCTCTGATAGTTCTCTGTACGCTGCATTATTTGTGCCTACTCCAAGGTGATTATGATGTAGCTAAAGAGTCTTGTATAGATTGTGAAAGCTTTGCTTCCCTTTAAGCTTTATGAATACTTGTGATTATTTCCCTAATGCTTTCTGCAACTTTGTTTTGTTTTGTTTTGTTTCTTAAATCTCTTTTCTTCTTTTGTGCAACAAGCAGTTCACATGTGAAGCACAGAACGTGTATGTTTATATTTATACGCACATGCACACGTACATAGATTAATGACTTTGGAACCCATGCGCTGTTACGTCACATTTGTGACTTTAAACAAATAAGTGGGGAAAATGTTTTAACAGGAGGATGCTCGTCTGGTGGGATTCACTACAGCTCTGTTGAAGTTGGTGGAGCTGCACCAACCATTACTTGCTGAGCAGCTACCCCAAGGAATTCTGTGCAATTTTAAGAGATCACATCTAAAAACAAGGGCTAAGTTCAAACTGACCAGAAGTTAGTGGCAAACCCACCATTGACTCCAGGGTGGGAAGGATAGAACCTTACGCACAAACACATACACACAGACAAAACATTAATCCTAAATTGAAATTTGAAATTTGAATATTTGAAATGGTATTCTTTTGACATGTTCAGTCTTATGCCTCCTCTTGAACTGTACTGTTCTGCAGTGCATTAAGTCATGCAAAATTAGAAGTTCTTTTGTTGAAATCAGTAAGATCTTTAACATTCATTATGCAATGTGGAAATTGCTTTCCAATTTGTAAAATAATTCAGCGACAGCACATTATATTTAGTTATTTTTCTCTTCAAATCATTTTCACAGGGCATATTTGGCTGAAAGATGAAAATTCTGGGGTATTAATATTGTGGCTATAAATGTATATTATGAGAAAGGATATATAATGTTCAACGTCCTAGAAGAACAACTGGATTGAGATTGTGTGGATTAAAAATTGAGATAAATAATAGTGTTTTCTTCTGCAGTTTCATAATTCACTCTGCAGTGGGAGCTCTATATAGTGCATATGTTACAAAAACTGCACTCTGAATGTAAAATGAATTAACAGTAATATAGAAAAGAACCTCTGATCAATTCAAGTTTACTGTTTCTGTCAAAAATGTAGAGAAATAGACAGAAAATCTTTATGGTGCTAAATTACCTCATCACTTAATGAATGCATAGATTAATGTTGTCTGTGCTTTTTCTTGTATCCAATTAATGGTGCGCAACCAAATACAAGATTGGTTTTTATTTCATCTTCACTTTCAGTTCTATCTGCTAGTGACAAGAGCTTGTAACTATGAGTGATGAAAAGTAGCTTTACGAAGCACAGCCAGCAATACCTTTACATGCAGAGCAGAGCAAGCAAGTGGTTGCCACCCTCTTTGGAAATGGGTGTGCTTCCCCCAGGAAAGCCCTTCCAAGCAGAAAGCAGGGGCTGCTGAGCAGAGCAAGGGCTGCTCTGAGCTGTGCTTGCTGCCATGGCACCTTTTGGCCGGCTCAGCTTGCCTCTCTCCAGCTGGCAGCTGCCCCTAGGCGGGCTGACCGCCGCGAGTCCCCGCGGCAGGCAGTGGGTCCGTAGGCGACACCTGTGTAGTGTCCGCACACGCGAGCGCAGGGCTGAGCACCCGCGCGGCGCGCCCATGCTCCTGTGCGGTTTTGTGTCCGTGATTGCGCATGGTGATTATACTCGAGTTTGCTTAAATTAACCCTCAGCAGTGAAGTATGAAGAGAGCTGTACTATATTCAGCGTGTACTTGTTGTCTGATGTTATATGGGGTAATTAGGTTGTGGTTTGCCCTGCAATACAGTGTTTTGGAATTTGGACTCTAGTGAAAGAGGAGCTAACAATGTTTGTGCTAAGGCCTCTTTGTTTTCTTAGTTGCACTATGATATTGTAAATATTGGCACATTTACAACATAAGTTTAAGACTTTACAAAGTTATGCATACAATTATTTTTTTTAATGAAAAGTGCTTGGATATTTGCTTTTAAAAATATACCATTTTTGTATTAATGTGATGCAGGAAACCAAAAAGAAAGCTGTTGATTTATCAACAAAACATGTAAAACTTGCAAAATAAACACCGATGAATGTTTTATTTCTTATAATCAGCTGAAGAAAATCACCTTCATTTTTGTGCCATTGTTTCATCATACTGTATTGTACTTGTGTTTCATATTTGACCATGTCATCCTGGTTGCAATTTGTTATTTTGCTAGATTTAACATTAATGTAGATTATTGTAAGTGATGTAATAAATATATATTAAAAATACACACTGTTCAGAGAATTTATTTTGGAAAAATGATTAACAGGCTTTAACAAAATACTCGCAGTTGGTATTGCTTGTTCATTTTGGATCAACATTGTCCATCTAACCTTAGTGTAAGCATATTGGATTCATGCATCCTAATGGGTTCCCTTAAACAGTGGATGCATTCATTGTCTTTTATTAGTAATAAACTCTGGGCTTTAGTGTGTAGATACAAAAAATGCTTCAAGAAGGAATTTGGTTTGTAGTGGGTGTTGAGAAGACAGTAAATATAACTGCCTTGAATTGCTTATGGGTAACGTTGTGTGCACATGATGGGATAGGTTTGAAGTATGAAGTGGGAAATTAGTAGAATATCCAAAGCAAGGTACCAGCTGCCTACCAACAGCTGAGCCCCAGCAGCACTTCTCCTAACACAAGTATTAAGACAAAGTATTAGCAAATTAGCTTGTGAAAAGCTAATAGTAGTGAAACATGCCCGGCATGTTTTAAAATAAGTACCTAATTTTCTGATACATCTTTCCACTCTTTACAAATGCATATCCACATATCCATAGCCTAGTTTTATATCATGTTTGGCAGGGGTGGAGGAAGAAAGATGTCACAATTTCTGACATGTCATCTGCCAGCCTGATGCTTCAGCTGATGTTCATACACTTTCCTGGAGGGAACTGTGGGCCTGATAAAAGTTCTAGTTTTGAAATGCTCTTGATTGCTGGTAAATAGGTCTGCCTAAAAAAGGTGTACACACATAGAAAGGAAACAATATGATAGAAATGGGGAAGAGTAGAAACAAAATGATTGAGATTTCTCTCTCTACCAAGAAACAGTTAAAAATACTAGGAGATCTTTTAAAGTACAACTAAATAGTTTAAAGTAAAGTGGTTATTTTGCTGTGCCCTTAATCAGGTGAAAGAAATAAGAACCTCGTTTTGGTTGGCAGCTTTTCAATTTTTATCCTGTAGTTGAGTGGAGAATTTTACCTGGGCATAACTTTAGAGGAGGTGAAAGGAAACCTTCACATTGCGTCACTGCACATGTAACTTTTTATGTTAACCACAATAAGGATACAGAAATGACAGTAATAACTTCCGATACCATGAAGCTGATGCTTCTTTCTTTATGTCATCAGTCTTTTCTGAATGAAAATGCAAAGGCTGAGTGAGCCTAGCGTTTGAATTATGGCTCAACTTTGGAAGCAGCTGTTAGGAACCAGAGGAGGTTAGATTTAAATTTATTGTTGAATACCATGTAGGAAACTATGTTGGTCTTTCTGAATTGTCTTGTTACACAAATCAAATGAGTGTATAAGCATCCAGTGCTGCAGCAGAGTGAGGGGATCTTAATAAAACAAAGTGCTCCGTGCTTGCAAATTTAACTTCAGTCTGTCAGCTCCATTTCCTTACAAACTCTCCCTTTTGTCCCTCTATCCCTCAAAGAAGAAAACCAACACAAGGCCCTGGTAATACGCCAGATAATTGCTTGTGTCATTTGAACTTACCTGTTCTCCAAGCTAAGTAAATCCTCAATTGCATAAATGAAAAACAACAACAAAAAAATCACTTCCCTGTGTGGGACCTCTCTTAAGTCAAGTGTCTAAAAAAAACAAGGCAGGATGCAGAATTGTGAATAAGTTTGTAAGCAGGTTTGCATACATTTTTTACTGCTCCTTTCCAGATGAAACAGTTTATAAATAAATTTGAATCTGATGTGCTGGTTTAGTGCAGTATCCAAACTGGAAAAGAAAACAATTGCATCATTTCTCTTTCTATACATTGAACTCCATTATGTTCCATTCTTTCAGCATGAAGACTGTGGATTTCATGTTTCTTCATGAAGTAATTTTTTTGCCAACTCTGTACTGTTTACATGAAAGCTTTTTTCCCCTTGTCTCAGCTGGCTGGGCAAAAAAAATGTAAGGTTAAACCAAAGAAAATCAAAAACATTTTTCACTGGATATAGTTGGGAGAGGGAATTTCAGTGTAACCCTTTGCTTCTCTCTAAGTTGAATAATAAAAGAAAATCAGTTTATCTTCTTGAAAGTTACATCAAAATGTATTACTTTACTGTTTTAAATCATCTGTCCTCTGCTTTTGTTCTCTGGTGATGTACCATTTTGCTGTTCATTGACTCACTTATTTCTTGCTTAACACTTACATATTACAGGAATTTTTTGATCCCTTCAAAGTCTTTCAAAGCTAATAGCTGCCCTGGACGCTTGTCTTTATTTTACCATTATTCATGATCATCTTTAGACAAAGGAACTGAGTCTGTCAGGAAATCATGACAGCTACCTTGCAAAGATTTTTTTTATAACTGGACTGAACACTAGCATGCGCTCCAAAAGAGGTGAGCGCAGTGGCTTAACTGATTAGTTTTGGTTTTAAAGCTATTTTTCCTTACTGAGTTGAACTTCATCTTACACATATTACTGACATGCTTATCTTTTTGTAGTTTTTTTAAAAATTCTGTAGAGTCCTTTGTATAGGGACAATCTTAGGAGGTGTAATTTAAAGATATTAATAATTCCCTTCTCCTGAGCCTCCTTCCTGAACTTACACTTTCTTTACTGATTTTAATCCTCACTTCATTAAGCCCGTTTCTAAAAGAGTAGAACTCTGCATGAGATCCAAACTTACTGTTACACCTGTGTGATTTTCTGTTACTCACATTTCATCCAGATGCTTCCTTCATACTAGAAAAATACAAAGGAAACTATTGTTGAGAGACTTTGTAGACTCCACATGCGCTAAGAAAGGTTTTGAGAGGTTTAGAAAACAGAATGTAGTGTTGGAGTTTAAGATTCAGGAATCTGAATTGCACTAACAAACTTCCTAGTCATACTAGTTTGTCTCTTTTCATAACTGCTGACACTAGTACTCCACAAGAATAATTCCTGCTGTTTATTTAGAGTGGGATTTTAAGATTAATTTAGGACAAAGGTGAGTATCAGGAGAGAGACATTACAGTAATTTTTATTTTGCTGCCTTTTTTTTTCATGAATTTAGCACAGTTTCTGCTGAGATACAAACTATTTACCAAACAGTTGCTAAATAAATCTCCCAGTGAGACATGGCTGAAACTCTATAGTGCTAATGTTTCCATTCACATCAGTGAGGTGTGTGGTGTGCTGGCCATCTGTTATATAAACCTGAATAGGATCTGAAATCCTTACACCAAAGACCTGATTTTTTTATGCCATCGCTTTTATGAAGGTGTGCCATAAAACTGGCCATGTGCTGGCAACCTGTGCAACTGGACGCCTTTAAATCTGTGTAAAAGCGATGACAGTCCAAGCACCTCAGCATCTCTTAAAATTAAAACAGCTAATTGCGTTAAAGTCTGTGTGTTGAAGAGATTATACTCTTGCTTAGGGTTTGTTTTTTCCCCCGCCCCATCTGCAAGATCCCTGATGGGGTCCACATCTGTGAGAGCAACAGCGCACACAACAGACTGCCTCACGATTGGCAAGCCAACTGGAAGGAGCACTGAGACCCACAAGGATTGCTGGACCCGCAGGGCTTTTAGCTTGTGAGAACAGCGAGCTAATTAAACTCTAAATAAATGAAATGTCCTTCTAGCTGAAGTAAAGATAAATAAATAAATGCCTGCGTGTTGTTGGAGAGCACTGAATAAAGACGAAAGTATTTGTGTCATGTTTATCCAGTAATGTCTCTTGAATTGTGAAAGAGGGGCCACCAGCAGACTTGGTGAATATATGCAAATATCCAGTTCCTGATTTATTTTCGATCTGTTGTTTTAATAGGAGGGGTTCAGCAAAGGTAATGAAAAGTATCTTTTTATATATTTTTAAATAATTATTTAAAGTTTTAAAAGTCTCAGTGTGTATTTTTAGCACACCTTCCTCGCTACTGCTTCCTTGTCACTGGTGAGTTCTGCCTCTGCCTCTGCACCAATGCTTTGCAGGCAGATGTCACCAAAGGGGCTGTATGCTTTGTTTGCAGACCAGTGGTATGGTATATGCTACTAATGCATCGTTTCAGTTCTTCTTCAGTTAACAAATATCATCTTTATATAGTGTCAATAAGAAAAGAAATAGAGCCACTTAAAACATCAGTATGAGATCAATTTTTTCCTTTAAATTTTCTACAGGCCACTTCTTTTTCAGTCTATTAGACTAAACCTAGGTTAAATACAGATCTAAGGAGTTTGCCTAAGACATATTTAGGAGTCAACTTAATTTCAGTTGTGTGTAGACTGTTAAGATTATTTGTATTTAAATTGAAGCATTTGCTAAAATGCTTTGTTGAAATGGGCCTTTGAAGATATCTAATTTTGGAAGGACTGAGCAATTACATTTCTCAGCTAAGCCTTGTTTTGAGGTCCTTGAAAAATTAAGTCCTCAAATAGAAATTTGAGTGTCTCTAGGCACACATTCTGAGAAGATGTGGCCGCTGAGTTAAGTATCGACTTTCACATCTCCAGTTTTCACAGATGAGAGCAATGACTGCAAGACTGTAAAGAAACCATCAGGCTGCTAAAGGAAGCTGCAATGCTGTGCAGTCAGCAGCCTTGACTTAACATCTACTTAGAAGTGTAATGTTACTATTTAAAGTGAAAAAAATGAAAAAAAATAAGTATTTGTTTAATAATCTGTTGAAAATCTAGCACTAACCTTTTTGTGTTTGTACTCCTTAAATGTTCTAATGATTCATTCCTGATCATAGAAGTAACAAATATTAAACATATTTAAATTGTAATTCTTTTCAGAAAATACTGTGGAGTGGGAAAATAAGTATGAAATTGGATGCCTGTTCTAGGAAAACAAACAAACACAGCAGAATGAGTAGAGAGAACATGTTTTTCTGCTTATTTTACAAGCAGGACTGTAAAGGAAACAATTCTCTCATTACATGTGTGTAAAAATAGGCTTTGAGACTGACTTCTCCAGGCATGAGAACTCCTAGCATTTCCCCGTTACCTTGATCCACATCTGCTCATTTGTTCAAAAATGAACCAGAGGTAAGTTTTTACTGGGATGTCATGCAGAGTTTAGCACAGGAATAGCACATATATAAACACGTCCTGACCATGAAAAAAGGGCAGCAATATCTTAGCAAACTGCATAAAATCACTCAGTGCTGACTTCTGTTGTCAAGAGGCAACAAAAACAGTCCAAAAACTGATTAATGCATTCTTCAGTTCTGGTCAAAGCTCAGAAGAAATACTTGGCTGGATGAAAAGAGGGAGCTGGGGTTGATTAAAGGAAACAAGGGCAAAGAATCTCATGGTAGATGGGATGTGCAAGCTCTCAGGATTATTTAGTGAAAAATAGGCCAAGTTCAGACTTTGTCTAAGTCATCTGACCTTAGTCTGTTGTGGGAGAAATTAAAAGTTATTCTGTTCAAATGAACTCAGCATAGTGGCCAGCTTTTAAGTCTGCTGACTGCCTTTTCCCTGGCTCAGTACTCAGCAAATATCCAAACTGCTGCAACTTTAGTTACTCTTGCTCCAGTCATCATCTGTGTTCTGCAGTGTCAGACGAGTGAAATAATTACAAAGTAGCTGTATTTAATTTGTAAAGTGGATTGGCACCATGGTTGTGGGCATCTAAAAACCTTGCAAACACTGATAAGGCAGTCATAGTGTTAGTTACATGAAGTACAGCCTGCAATCCATGTAATATGTAGATTGTAGAAGATAATGAAATACTGCAGCACTTTAAACATGTGAATGATGTGAACCCAAGAAAGTTTTAGTTTTGAAAATACTCTGAATATTTTTCACTTCAGTTGCAATACAAGGAAACTCTCAGTTTGGCTTTAAGTTTGAAGGGCCACTATTACATTTGTAGCTTTTTCTGGTTTCCTCTGAAGACAGGGGAATCCTGAAGATGTGTTTGTATAATTGTTACGCACCACAGGATAAAAGTAGCACATGAAATCCAGTCCACCTCAAATGTCTGTGTAGCTTCATCCATCTAGATGCATGATGAAGCAGCTTTCCTAAAGTCCATGCCTAAAGTCTGTAGGTAACTGACTGGCATTGATAGGTGCTTTGGAAGGCTTCCCTGGTGAGATCCTGCCTCCTATACTTCTGGCATCCAAGGTGGGTGGCTACGAGTTTCCTTCTAGGGACCACAGAGGCACCGTCCTCCCCCCATGAGCTGTACAGACAAGCTCAGGCAATTGGAGTGCAAGTACAGAGTCACTGCCTCAAGTGAGCTACCCCCAATCAAATGCTTTTATCAAACAGCAACCATTATTCACCCTGACATTTTATTTTGTCCATACATTACCATAATGATTTCTCCCTTCTAGAACAAAATTGTGGAGGATTTCAACAGAGGAGGGTTTGTAGAAGTGAGGAATTCTGCCCGTAACACAGCCAGCTGCAGACTTAGGTTCCTCTAGTGCGTGCTGGGTTAATAGGGTCTCTGAGAACACGGTCTCTGGCCTGCAGAGGGCGTACGGCTCCTCAATTTTCCCTGCCAAAATGTGCATGGAATAGGGAGAAATTGTTGGAGCATACATCAAAGTATTCTTGCATGCACATTGCTGCACTTGATGGATCAAGGATCTCTCCAGTAACGTGAGGTTAACAAAAGTGTAATTTCAGTGGAAAAATTTGGACTCTTCCCAAGCATCCACGTATCCCTTCACGGAAGTAAATTGATACTTTACATAGGGAACACTGAAGCCTCTCCGGGACGTGTGTCCAGCAGGAACATGCTGTGGGTACTCGTGCTTCTTAAAAATCATCTGTTTTCATTTGTGTCTCCATTTCCAGAGCTCCCAACACAGTGGCTCCTCTACCTCATTAGCATCCACCAAAGTTTGCAGCTCTATGGATGAAAATGATGGCCCTGCAGAAGGTAACATTTGGAGGCTGACATTTCAAAGCAGTCAGTGTAGTGATAACAGCAGCTGTGTAGGAAATGAGTCATTCTTCCTGCCAGAGAAGGTGGGAGCATTGCAGGCTGGTTGCAGCCTCTCAGCCTTAGCAAAGCAGTTAGGTTCACTCTGGATCACAGTTGATCTGGACATCATTCTTCGGGGGGATTTTTATTGCGGAATACTTGAGGTATTATTTCTGCAAGCATCACCGTGCTGACTGGCTTATTTCAGTATTTTTGTCTCATCTTCTGTGGTACTAAAGAACACACTGCAGTCCTGGAAATGGATAGTCTTGCTCCATGCTAAGGCTTTGAGCAAACTGGCTGAGGGACAGGGTCTGCTCGAGCACTGCTGGCTCACATGCACATCTACGTACGTGTGTGTGTATCTGTGCTCCTGTTGGAGAACAACTCTTCGTGCTGTCTGTGAATTCAGACTAACCCCAGCCTCCTTGTGCCCTAACATTCACTTCTAAACTGGAACAAAGGACAGAGAAATACAAAGTTAAACGCACTGTCTTAAAGAGTGTAAACAAAAATCACATTTCTGAGAGGCTTTTCTTTTTTACATTACAATATTTATATAGTAGTTTGTATCAGCTGCAGTTTACAGTCAGCTTTTAGAGGCATGTTAGGTATTTGTAACACTGTTTCAAATACATTTAAAAATAATGGTACAGGAATGAGCACTAAAACGCATTAAACTACAAGCTTCTCATATGCTTAGACACTGTGTAATGCAATTTTACCTAAACATCTGGTACCCAGGTTGCATGTGAGGTAGTATTATTGAGAACATTTGTTTAAAAACTAAATATTTGATATTGGGGGATGGGGAGAACTAGCAGTTAGCACATGAGGAGTTTTATGGATGTCTCAGTTTACAGGATGTAATAAAATAAGTGCTTGAGTGTTGGACTTCTTTGGTACATATATTTAATCATGCTGTGTCAAGGAGTTCCAGCCCTTTTTGGAGGCTGGTCTGCGCTTGTGCAGATCACGGAGGCCTTTTCGTAATTAAAAAAATACAATTTTGGTTTTGTCTTGGGGGCATATTGCAGTGGCAATGGTAAACTATATAACACTCAAATGGTGGTATGTTTGAGCCCCAGAAGTCTTATTTTTCATTATTGTTCTGCATGAAACCTGTTGAGTATATACAATGTCAGCAGCATGGTTTCACTGTACAGTGAGACTGACTGAATGCTTTCCAGGCTCCTAAACCGTGGACTTAAAATGCATGTTATGTGCAACATCTGTGTTTCCTTCACTAACAATAAAAATGTACTAATGATTCTTTCAGAAGTGTTGGAGGAAGGTTTCCAGGTTCCAGCATCGATAGCAGAGCGATATAAAGTTGGAAGGACTATAGGAGACGGAAATTTTGCTATTGTGAAGGAGTGTATAGAAAGGTGAGGAGGATAATATGCTTATTACTGTAAAAAATAATCATTAATGTCATGCTTTTTGCAGATCATATCTTTATTTGTAGAATACAGAAATGTAATAAGGTAGCGTCTCAATGCCGAATGGAAAAACTAATGTCCTCTCAAATGAAAAAAATAGTGAGTTCAAGGGGCAATCTATGAATTTAATTCTTTGTGGGGTTTATATGGTTTCTTTTCTGCTGCACTCTGCATGATTTTACCAGTTCTTTGTGTTAAATCTTTCTTGTTGCACTGAAATAACATCTTTTCTTGCAGTATGTTCTTGCAATTCTCCTTTTACATTAGACCAGTGGAACATTTCACATGTAGGAGCACTCTGTAAAGATGTCAGGAAGTTCTCTGTTTGTGGGGTAGTGGCATTGGTCAGCACAAAGAGGTAATTTTGGATCCATCTATTCTGCCATCTGACTCTGAGGTGTAGTCTCTTCCATATTTATTTTTAATTTAATGGACGTCTAACTCCTGCTTGCCTGCTTTGTGCCATTATATTTTCTCCTTCCAACTTTAGGAGCCTCACTGCAGACACCAACATCTAACTTCTTCAGCGACCTTTACTGTTAAGAGGTGAAAACAGCCATTGATTTTAGACATCTATTCCAGATTAGAGAAGTCACAAGTCACCTCAAGTGTCAGTGTTGCTGAAAATGTCCAGGTTGACTAGTTCATGTGTCTGTTTCTAAATCTGTTCAGGTTTGAATTGGCTCTACCCAACCTTAAGAGTGTGAAAAATAGGGAACCAAGCAGAAGTGCTCTAAGCAGAACTATGGTTGCCTTTTGGTGGTATTGTTAAAAGTAGGAGACTATGAGATGTAAAACACAGAAAGTATTTCACCAGTATGTGAAATAATTGTAGGATTGCTCATGTTAGATAATAGCAGTGCAGACAAAGAAAAAAGCTGCCAGAGCTGGAGATGTCCAAAAGAGAGAACAATAGAGATGTCAAGATTTGAGAGTGAAATTTCATGAGTTAAGTTTTCTATCCCCTATTACCATATCCTGGAGAGAAGACTCTTACAGAAGACTATAACCTCACCTTTGGGCTCAAAGAAAAAACTGCTTTTAGCCTGTAAGAATATGATATAAACCCTGGAGAGTGAGATTAAATCTCCTGACAGACAATGATAAATTAGCTTGGCTGGTTTTAAACTAGTCTCCTTGGAAAAATACAGGTCCACCTCTGCATCCAAAAGTGCAACTTGGAGATCATGAAGACAGCTGTTGGGGAAAAGGGTAAGAGTGGATTTCGTATCAGCTGACAGTGTGCTTGTGGGACTTGGCCAAAGCTCTGATGAGGCCTTTAGTGTTCTGCCAGAGTGAGTTCATGGTGGAGCTGGTCATCCAGAGGGTGATAGCTGTTCGGGTCAAACCTCAGGATCTGAACACTAAATTGTATGGGAACCTAAAGGAAGCAAAGCAAAACAGTATGAAAGAAAGAAACCACTGGAAAACCCTATGGAGGGGCATGACTGATGAAAAAGGTGGGTGAAAACACTTAGCTAAGAAAAGAGAAAAAGACAGCTAAAGGTAAAATGAATAGTGACTGCGAAAAGTGGATTATAAGCTAAAATAAAGAAAGGTTGTGGTTTTAATAAACTCATTCAGCTGAAAATGCCGTTTGTGCTGAGAGACGGTACAAATGTGCTAGTGTGCATGTCACAATTCTTTCCCAAACTGAGAGAAAATATGTTAACAAAATTAAATATAGGTCCCATCACACCTAAAATAATGCTGATTACAATATCCTTGAGAGCTTGAATGAAAACTGTTTCCTGTCCTCTTGTCTATCCCACTGGTCCCAGAAGTATCCAGTAACATGATGTGTCTAATGCGTATGTACTCAAATAGCAGGATTACCCAGGTATTCCCAGATATATAGTATTGTGCTCTGAGCTATACCATTCCACATTTCTATCAGAGAGCTACAACTTTGGGAGATCTTGAAAATTAAAATGGAATTATTTCTATTAGTTTCCACTTGTAAAGCAGTATACTCTTGCCATCACATGTGTGGAAGGAGAAATTAAAGACTCAGAGGGTAAATTAAACCAGTACCTGTGAAACTCCTTCAAAAATAGTCTATTCAGTCTTTTTAAACCTCTTTAACCACCTCACTTCAAAGTCTGATATGTCCATCATTTGCAGAGCCAGAATTAATGGGGTGATACTTGGGACAGGGGACTTTTCCATTTTCTTGTGAAGTACAATTCTTGTGTGCATTAGACTTCAAAGGAATAGCACCATGAGGTGTTAAGCAAGTTGGAATGGGTCTTGTTACACAAATTGACTGGGCACATGGATTCTCCTTCTCCATAGCTGTGAGATCAGTCTGTGAGCACTTCAATACATTCACAGGTGTTTTCCTCTGACAATGAACAGTCCAAATAGAAACCAAAAACCATCTCCAAAATTTCCACATGAGGACTTCTAAATCCCGTTTTGAGCATCTGTGAATGCACAGGCACACACTCAAATACATTTAATGCATGCGCAAATACAACAAAGATAGACTTTTGTCTCCAGTGCAGTGTAAATCTCTGTGAAGTTTGCAAAAGTTGAAAAGAGCCAGGGAATGTGGCACCAAGCCCTGTTATGAGCTAGAGATCTAACTCTGCGGTAGTACAGTGGGTCCAGACTTCTGTCCAGCCATAACATGTTGCCTTCTTTTTGTGGTCCCTTTTTATTGTTTGGAGTGAGGAGCAAGGGGTGAGAGGTGAGATGCCTGTTTCATGGTGACTTTCTGACATGGCCATGCATATTTTTTGGTGGTGTGTAAGTTGCAGTGCTGCTGACAGCCCACGGTTCTGCAGCTTTTTAGGGGAAAGGATTTACATTATCTTAGCTTTAATTTTCTTTTTACCAAAACAAAGAGCAGTCAGAGTTGTCATCTGCTTGTTACATATCTGCTCCAATCGTATGCATAATTTGTCCTGCGGTGTTTTTATATGTGTTCATTTTTAACTTTCAGATACTTTCAAATCCTGACATTTCCTCACTAGCTCAGATTTCCCAGTGTCTTGGAGTACATGGAGTCTCCCATGGCCAACAAAAACCATCAATTTCCTTTCTCATGACAGAAAGGAAGCATTCCTAGGGCAACCAAGCAGCTTGAAAGAGACTGCTATTGAAAGAAGCTATATTTTGTCTGAGTTTGAACCCCAGATATCTTAATTTCTAATATTTCTTGTTCAACCTCCTCCTTCTAGTCCCAAAAATAGTGTCCAGATCTCTTCCTGTCCCCTCACTGAGCTTGGACTGTAGCTGCTGAAGAGCAGCACTGGAAAGGGGCACCCCACATGCAGTGCAGCCCATTTTGGGGGGCTGTAGCATTAAACCCCTGTGTGGGAGAGTACAGGTAGAAGAAGTTTTTAATTTTTATTTGCATAAATCTTGAACAGATACACTGTAATTTTCCCCCCAATTCATAAACCTTCTTATCCTGTGTGATTTCTTTTAATTGATGTCCTAATAGAGACAGTTATAGCTCTTTGCCTGGCAACTTAAACAGAATGAATATTTTGGTGGTGTTTTTTTGCTTTTTAGTGAATTACTTATTTTTCCTTAAATTAAAAATTAGTGGTACGTCATTGCCATAGGAGTTCTCCATGTTTTAATATGGCAATGAAAATGCCTAGTTGTTTTCCAGATACAGTGCTTTCAGTGTATTACTCACTTTGCATGTCCTGTTCGACAGACTGAGCACACTTTTATACACATTAATGTCTCTGTTGAACATACTCTGTATCAGTTTAATGTATCAGTTTAACTACTGTGTTTTGTGAAATGAAGAATGAAAAAATGACCCTATATTCTTGAAAGGTTATTTTTTTTCTTAATTTTTAACCAAACATGCCTAAAGGCAATGTAATAGACATTTGTAACCTGTTTATGTTTGTATTACAAAATGAAAATATTTCAGTAAGATTTTTTTCTTAAATTATCCATTTTCCATTTAATCTTATAGTGAAACTGGGGCTTGTAAGCAGAGCTGCTTGTTTTCGTCCTTACAGCCATCTTTTGCTTTTGTAACTTAATTAAGAGAAGGAAATTGATACTGTTAACTTGTCTACAAGCTAATTTTTCTATGTTAGCATTCTAGATAATAGATAACTACATATATGTGGTAGTGATAAATATTATAAGGTTTCAAAGCAACACAGTAGTTAAAAGGAAATGTGTTCTCGTCCTGAACTAATTTCTCTGTAATTTCTTACTGTCTCCAGAACCTTTCACATTCTGCCTAAAAGCCAACATATTTAACTCTGCTAAATATCCTATAATTACTGAATACATAAAAAATTATTCCAAGGACTGACCTTTTTATCATAGCAGTTGTGACTGCAGATATGCAAACAAATGACTTTTCATTTTAAGTAAAAAGTAAGTAAGTGTTTTCTGTGGGTTGTATTTTTTGTAGAATAGAAAACAAAACTTTTTTGTTTTGAAAATATTTGAACCTGTGAACTCTGTATGGTATTTTTAGATAAAAATGAAAAAGTAATAACAATTCTCATTACAAAATGAAAGAAAAAGTCAAGCAGCTTTTTTTGTTTTGAAAATACTGAAATGTTTTCATTTAAAAAAAAGAAAAGTTTTATGTCTTTTTCTCAGGCATGCATATTTAATAACTTTGGCTCAAATTCACAATACCAGTAAATTCTAAGCTTCGTTTCTTAAAAAAAATGCATATTTTACTAGAAATCTTCACTACACTTATTGTACTCAAATGACAAATATAAACTCAACTGAGAAAAATATTCAATGTAATTGAACATACTTTTTTTCTTCTCTTTCCTCAGATCAACTGGTAGAGAATATGCTCTGAAAATAATCAAGAAAAGTAAATGTAGAGGAAAAGTAAGTACAGAAAACATATGAGACCAAAAGATTTTTTTTTCCAAGAAGTGTTTTGTGAGAGATCATTTCGAGAAGCTGTTGGTGTTTGTGTCCTTCCTGACACAAGGGTTCTAACAAGTATTAGAATATCTTTGGTTGAAGTCTTTGCCTTCCCTCTGGAGACTCTTGGAGTTTCGGGAGAAAAGGCTGTCCTGTGCTGTTCTAGGCGTGTGTGTTGATTCTCCAGTTGGTTGTGTGTGACTCCTTTCTCTTTACCCCTCTAATTATGTCCTCTAATTTTCATAGTTCCAGGTGTTATAGAAAGCAGAAAAATAATACAAATAATTATAACAACACTGGTCACTGTGTGTAAGGCATAGGTTAATTAAATTTATGTCAATTTTACACCAAGTGACTCTTAGCTTTTGAAATCAGTAACAAAAGGTTCTCCAAGAAGATGCTATCATGTTGTTAAATCTAAAGATTCTGCATCAGAGAAAATTTAAAAAGCTTTTCTTTTTCTCTCCATCAGAAATATGTCTTTTCCTCCATTTCTTTTTCTGTGTTCCGCTCTCTCTTCTTTCAGTTGCCACATTGATGTTTCTAGATATGTTCCTTCTGTATTGCTGGAGGCAATCTCTGTTAGTTTTTTCAAAAACCCCAGAGAATCCATGCAGCTCCCAATTCTCTCGGCTTTTTTCATTGTGAATTTCTTTCTCCTAACCCATATTCATTGAAGATTTTTTCATGTGTCAGGAACACATGATCCAGAATGAGGTATCTATTTTAAGACGAGTCAAGCATCCCAATATTGTACTTCTGATCGAGGAGATGGACATGCCAACTGAGTTGTACCTTGTCATGGAACTTGTAAAGGTGAGTATTTTGGAGTCAAGCTGCTTATTGTATCAAGCATATTGAAAAATTCCCTTCCTACTTAGGCTTACTAAAAAACATGGGATCACAGAATAATGTAGAATGGAAGAGGTCTCTGAAAGTGGTCTAGCATCCTACTGAAAGATGTGTAACCCACTGTCAGATTTTTTTTATTAGCTTTCAAATATTTCAAATATTTGTCTAACTTCCTGTAAGCCACCCTTGGAAGTGTTCTGTGGACAGTGCTTTGGCTACCACCAGTTTTGTTTGCTTCCTTAAAAGAAGACTCGTTAAAAAGTTATAATCTGCCTTGAGGTGTATTGAAAATGTACCCAGTCCAAATAGCCATAAACACCAGCCTTCAAAATACAAAAAGGTAAAAGGGTTTCATTAGTTTTTATTAATTCATGTTAAACCTAAACAATATTAGATGTGTTTTTTCTCTATTGATTTGTATAGCAATCCTCAATAGCAATCTAAATTTAAGCTGAAGGAAGGGGAAAGTGAAAAAGAAAAGCCTGCTATTTAAAGCATGGTTCTATTCTAAAAAGTAAATTTGCGAATGTAGTAATTTATATTTTGGACCCTATTTAATTCTTCACAGTGACGTCAAGATCTTGTGCATTTAGCTCACTGTCTGGTGGAATTGTATATTCAAACTGGGTTGTGAAGCTCCGACCAGGCCATCTCTTACCCCCATACTGTCAACTGTGCAGTGCGACAAATATGCATTTGTTTGGTTCTGGTACTAATGCACAAGTATGTCACTGTGCATAAAAGGTGGTAAAAATGGATTTGAGTAAATTGTGCAAATTAGAACAGAAACCACAGGAGGTGTCTTATCCTCCATAGGTACTTTACCAGGATACACCTGTTTTTCACATTCACTGGTAGGATTTGTGATTCTGCTTCCTTCCTTCCTCAGCTGCTCTGTGGGAAGGATATCTTTCCAGCAGCCACCTCCTTTTCTGTATCCTGATCAGCATATTCTCTGGGGGCAACCATCATGCCTATGCCTGGGAAATCCAGTTTCAAGTGTTTAAGGGCAAATGTGTCGAAGAAGTTATGCAGCAGCAGCATTTGTGTGAAGGCCTGTTGTGTGTACACGCTCAACGCTTCTGAGCAAATCAAGCACTCTGAACCCTGGCACCGAAATCACTTCCCCTCAAATTAAGAGTGTGGTCCTCTTCAGTGGGCATCCTCTATATCCATGGCTAGAAACAGGCACCACTAGATGTCATGAGAGAAAGCAATTTTTGGCAAGCAGGATCATTAATCTGCTTTGCTCTGGTCGTAGGTGGAGGTTAGAGGGTGCCCTTAATGTAGGCACCTCCTTGAAATGTTAAATAGGGCAATCCCAGGTCCAAGTATTCCTGAAATACTTTCTCAATCTCTGATTTGGAATACAAGAGCAAGTAGAACAGAAAGATTTTTTGGTTTATTTTATTATCCCCCATGCTCTGTGGCAGCACTAGTGACGCAAGCCATGTTCCCAGTCCAAAGCTGGAAGGCTCTGTGTGGCTCATGGGTGGATGCCCACAGATTTTCCCTGTCCTTGTGGCAATCTGGGAAAGTCTTGTTATGTATGAGAAGCTCAGGCCATGCCTCCTTCTTGGGAGATGGCAACACTGTGCTCGTAGGTTTGCGCCTGACAGATGCCCTATTTGGCTTGAGTAGTACTGTTGAGCTTATGGTCCCACTAACCCTACTGTCCACCACCCCCAAGCTCTGAGGAAGCACACTGGGAGGTGCTGGTGGCAAGGAGCTGACATTTTTTCTCTGATGAAGAAGTTAAATCCTAAGACAAAAGAAAAATACTGGCACTTGTTCACGCCATGAATCCCTCTGTGTAACCAGTCCCAGAATAATTTCCCCACTCCCTTCACAACCACAGCCCTCTCTCACTCTCAGGCATGCAACGTGAAATAGCACAGCTTGAGATCAGATACCATTAGCCATCTAACACTATTTTAATCATAATTACTGCTCTATTCTATTCTGAGTGAGCTCACTATGAGATCCGTGCTACTGTCGGTTTTCCTCAGTGTCTGGGAGCGCTTGTTCAAAGGTACCTCAATCCCCTTGCACAGCACTGTAACCACATGTAGCTACAGCTTCAGCCTGCACTGACAAATCCTTCATCTTGGCCCCATGAGGTGTGCTAAGAACTAAAAGCTGTGCCTTGTCTAACCTGCCAAGATGTAAGCATGTAGCTGGTTTTATGGGTGCAACCTGCTGTGCTATTCATGATTGAAAAATGTGTAAACTGTAGTGTCCAATGGATTTTTAATTGAAGTCCTACTCAGCTAAATGAGAGAGGAGGGGCCCGAAAACTCTTAGAACATAACTAGCCTAGAAGATGTATATTAAAAAACCCATGCATTATATTCACTTTCTGGAGAAATCTGTTTTCTTATGCTCTTGCTTCTTTACTCTTCAAAATTGCTGCATATATTCATTTAGCTATATTATGGAAGGGCTTTATAGGAATCTCTGTACTTCTCATATCCTAGAGAACACTCTTTTAATAGTCTTTATTTTTATGTAGAATAATAGAAGAAATATAGAAGAAATATCCTGGTTCTGGGAAGTCAACTGTGTTTCTTTGAAGCAAACATCTATTCCTTAATATATAACTGGAAGAAAAGCCTTGTTGCACTCTATGGGCACTAGGGAAGATATTTCTGGAAAGACATTAATTATTAATTCACCAATTGCTGACTGTTACCATTTCATAGTGTGCACTGTTAGAATTGATTAACCATCTGTTATTGACTGACTTTTGAAGACCTGACTTTAAATCAAACCCACAGAGAGGAAAGAGAGGCAAGGAGAAAAGGCTTGATAGTGCAGAGCCCGGTTTCAGTTAATACCACCCTGCATTAATTGGCAGTAACATGTTTGACATAAGTGACTGCTGCAAATCCCGCCCTCACCTCATGGCAGATAGGCCATTCGTTGCTTTGTAAAGTGTAAGAAAAAGCACTTCATAAATACAAATATAAACACATTGCAAGTGGTGCTTGTAAAAGGAAGCAAAGACCTGGTTTCTGGCACATTGCCTTTTTACACAGCGAAACAAAATTGTTATTCAAACCTAACAGGGGTTTGGCCAATTTAAGAAGCAAGATTTATTGCTGAGTTTCCTTTACTGCTCCAGGATATGATTTCACTTTTGCAGAAGAAAAAGAGAGATCATATCATTTACATAACAAGGTAATAAATAAATAATTGGTTACTGTAGTTCCAAGTACACTTCCTCTTGTGCACAGATGATAAAAACTGCATTCAGATGTTGCTGGTCCTGTTTCACTCCAGAACAGGGGATTTAAGACCAAAATGTCATCCTGAACTCACCCCTGGTGCCTGAATAAATGATAGTGACCTGCTGTGTGAATCGGCTTAGCAGAACCTTGCAGGTTAAAGTGCTCTTTGGGGAGAGGAAAGTCTGAAAACAATTCTGCCTGATATAGCTGTCAGCTCCGTTAACTCTTTCCAGGATATCACCTCTCTTTTAACCGCAAAGAATCCTGCAGACTAAATATATGCTCTCTTTTCTTAGCAGGATACCTGGTAAGAAACTTTACCAACTACATTAGATGCTTAAATGGAGAAAATTATTCTGCTTTGGATTGGCTTGACTATCTGTTAAATTGCTCTGCAGCCTCTATCATTTTTTGAGTTTATGTTTCTCCTGTGCATGAACGTTTGTTCCTTTTCTTCTGACTTCAAGCCAAAATTTTTCCTTCTGTTTTTAAGGCTCAGCTTCTTTCATTCTTGCTCTTCATATCTCAGCTTGGACTATTTTCTTTGTTTGGAGGCAGATGCTTTGCTGATGTTATTGACACTTCTTCTGAGCATCTGGAACATATTAGATAAGACCAAAGATCTGTCTAATCCACTGCCTCATGTTAAAAAGCAGCTGGTACAGGGGTTTCACAGGAAGGAGCTTAGAGAAGATAGATTATTTATCTCACATACTTTGCCACATGCTGATATCTAATACGTAGGGATCAGATAATGCCATGAAGTACATGGTATTGTACTTTTGCCAAATATTTGGCCTCTTTCCCTCTAATCCTCTCTTTGGTTTAGCTTGGCCTTTTGTTCTCCTTTTTCCTTGACACTATGTATCTTGATGTGCCTTGAAGTCACCAGCCAGGGCAAGAAATTTGATGTGGTCCAGATTTGACAATGGTTGGCTGTAAGCAATTTCCAGAGAGCTGGGATTTTGCATCTACAATGGGAATAAACCTGCCCTGGCATACCTCAGCTGCACCTCAACAATGCAGAAGTTTTAATAGTTTCTTTGGTTTTTTATGACAAGTAAAGCCTGTTTTATCAGATTTGAGTCTTTGGTGGTTCTCTTTTCCTACCCTTTTCTTTGTAGCCATGATTCCTGGAAAAATTTTTTTTTTTTTTTTTTTCCCCCCCCTCCTCCCTTCTCTGGAAAGTGGAAAAAGTGTTTACTCTGGAGTTGAGCCTTCAAAAAACTCAGCAAATATCTTGAAGCTGTTGATAAAACTATAAGAGCAGGCAAAACTGTTGCCTTCAGAAAATACCTGCTTTTACTTTTAAATACAATCTTCTGTGATTTTTTTTCCTTGATGGTTTGACTGCAAGAGGGAACTTTTTGCTTTTTTTTTTGCAGAATTATCCCTTGCATCCTCTTTTTTTTTTTCTTGTTGGATTGTGTTTTCTTTGTGGTGTTGCTTTGATTTTGGCCAGAGGCTCAATACCTCTGAGTAGAATCTCTCAAAATATCACTGGTTTTTCCTCCACTCTGTCAAGCTCCCATCTTAATCTCATCTTTAAAATTACTTCTCCATCTTTGTCCTAGCACTTTCATGTTTCTTCTCCCCACTTACCAGCTCACCTCTCGAAATACAGTCGTGGCTGCCTCAGATGCTGGTGAAGATCATTTCAATTTTGAGGACTTCCACTTAATTTTCCTTCTTTTCTTCTTTCCTTCTTTCTCTCTTGTTTTTATTTCACCGACAGCCACTTTTAGCTGAATTAGGCAGCATGATGAGCTGGAAATGGCACAAGCAGCCACCTATGTCTCCCACTATGATTGCCTGACATACATTCTGTAAAATTTTTCAGTATTAACTGCAAGAGGCATCACACTACCAAAAACTTAACATTTTGTGTAGAGTAAGTGGTTTCTAAAATCCATGTTTTCAAAGATTTATGGGATGGAGACAGACTTTTAAAATGCGACAGCAGTGAAGACAGGTAGCTAGTTTGAGTTTTACTTAGAGTTCCTTCATCTTTCTGGGGTTCAGTCAGGCACTGGGCAAAAATTTTATGTCAATCTGTTTGTGATTATAATAAAGAGTGCCAAGGGTTGGTAAATGGCATTGTGACAGGCAAGCATGTATTCTTGCCAGAAATTTGTAGCAGGCTTTGAACACACAGGCTGGCAAGTGCTGGACATGTTAGAAAAGCAGCAGCAGGTGGAATGGTTTGCAGTAGGAACTCCAGCCTCTTGGCTGACCAACTCAGCCATGACAAATGGTTTTGAATTATTGATCTGTTTACATGCCATTACAGGGGATGTCATCACAGTACCCATAGTTTATAGCTGCAAGGAAATTGTGCTGCTCCCTTCCCCTCCTTCTCCTCCTGCTCCTCTAAAAATGTTCCTTGATCTTCCCTAAATTTTTCAGTCATTTCACAAGCAGTGTTGCTCATATCCCATGGTAATTTTGCTCCAGGGAGGAGATCTTTTTGATGCTATTACTTCCACCAACAAATACACAGAGCGGGATGCCAGTGGGATGCTTTACAATCTGGCCAGTGCCATCAAATATCTTCACAGCCTGAACATTGTCCACAGGGATATCAAGCCGGAGAATCTACTGGTAAGTGAAGATTCATCTTTCAGTATTGTTGATAACTTGGAAGTGTGTGAGAAAAGATCTGCACTTCCTCCTTCCACATGCCTGCCAAATTTATTTCAGTGTTTTAAGTCACTGATCTTTTAATTTTAACCTTTGCATTGTAAAGATCTCCTAAGAATAACAGCTGTCAGAGGAAGTACAGTAACATAAGGTGGTATGTCTAGACTATTCCATGGCACACAACAGCAGAGTTATTCCTGGGATCACTAGAAGTGAACTTCTGGTAAACTGCAGGATAATTTCAAACTTCTCATAAATATAAGTGTTCTGTCCTCAGCAGACTATTCTGTACTTCTGTTACTGCCTAAGTAATTAACAACCCTTTAGTTTTACAAGTATGGTGTGTGTGAATGCTGTGCCCTAATCATGTCACACATCAGAGCAGAGCCAGGAAGAGACTTCATTGTCCTTCCCCTACTGCATCTCCCAAAAAGTCCTATAGAACTTTTTATTAAGCCACTTTCACAAACAGACAATCTAAGTCTTCATTTTTCTGACTAAATCTGTATGAGCCTTATCTACTGAAGACAAAGAAAAACATACCCTGGCAATTAGTCTTTCTTCTGAGGATTTTGCACACTTGACTGCAGCAATTGTATCCTCCACACAGTTTTATTTCTCCTGAGAAATTGGCTTCTCCTGATTATTTCACTGTTCTGAGTTTTCACAAATTTGCTGACATGTTCCGATCTCAAGATGTCCCAATTCCCCATATATTGTGCAACCGTAAAACAATGTTCATAGAATCATAGAATATCAGTTCCCTCAGCTGTGTGCTCTCAACCATGACTTAATGCATTTAGTCCTGCTTGACACTGAAGAGTTTTTATGGGAAGGTTGACTCCAGTAGATCTTACTAAACTTCCAGGGAGTGGAACTTTTACAGTTGAAGCTCCTCTAGTGGCAGGTTCTGGGTGAGGAAGTAACCTGCCCTCATTTTCCAGAAACTGCTGAAAACACACTGGGTGGAAGTGTCACTAGATACTAATGACTGATACATCTTTCTTGGCCCTTTTGCTCCATTTTAATTTCTGGTGCTGGTGTTGATAGGTGGCTGCATGCAGATGTAGCAATCCCATGCCAGGATTCATGAATGCTGTTCCTGGAGTGTGCAGGAGGACCTTGGTCTGGGACAAGCCTTGCTCTGCTGCTGTCTTAACTTGTCTATAAATGCCTAAACTCTGTTGTTGTCAGAGTTAAAATTCTGGGGGAAAAGAGGTGGGCAGGAGGTATGGGCAGAAGGTGAGGGCAGCAGAGGAGGGATTAGATTTGCCTGCTCAGTTTTTCCTGTTATTACCCACTACTGGGAATGATCACATTATTCACATTGTAGCTGAGTTGTTTCTGAGTGACTTTTCCAGTGTTGTGCATTGATTTTGAGACTGAGCAGTAAGGATGCAGCATTTAACCTCTTGCAGTATCCTAATTCTCTAAAGCCAACATTTGATTCACAAATTACATTGATTCTCTAATGTTTATTAGGTCCTTGAAAGAAACAAGCGCTGCTTTAGAAAAGTGCTTTGGAACCAGCCTTACCTGAGCTCTGACTCTGGTTCTGACATTGGTTGCCTGTGGCCTCAATGTCTCGGAACCTTTCTGCTTTTATCTTAGTTGTCAAATGGCATGTGTGGTTCCTTATGTCACAAGATTGCAACTAGCGTTATTTTCATGGCATTTACAAAACACTTGAAAAATGCCACATGGGTCTCAGCATTTCTTTTGCTAAATACTTTCTACTTGCCTTTTGTAGCCTGCCCTTTTCCTTGCAGCTCTTTAAGCCTTCACCTAAGTGGTCATTGCAGTATTTTTCCCTCATTCTTGTGCTGTGGTTTTCGCTCTGTTACTGTCATGGTGTTGCATGTGCAAACCCTGGTTGTGCTGTTATAGCAGGTTTTCCTGGCCACTAGTGTGAGAATCAGCCCTTTCTCCCCCACTCTTTTCCTATTCATGGATTGTAACTTTAGGTTTAGAGGAACATGTCCTGAGGCTAAACAACCTCATTAGCCGGAAAAAGACAATGGGGAGGATGAGCAAGGCTGTAGAGTTACTACAGGAAAACATGTGGAATGAAGGGGAACATGCTGCTCTGGAGAGGGAGATGAGAAGAGGATGTTCATCTCGAGCTTCTTTATTTCATCCCTTACCAGCCCCTGGTAGAGCCTTCCCTTTCACCTCCTCCTTTGTCTCTTCATTTTTCCTTCTTCCCAAAAGTACCTTTCAGGCTTAGAGCTGATGTGTGAGACCAGCTCTAGAATCTGCTAATAAATCTTCGTGTGTGTGAACCTGTCCTGTGTGCAGCACCCATTATTTTTAACTGCTTAAGTATTCCATATTATCCTCAAGGCATGTAAAGTCTGCCTAATGGTCAACTGTCCAAGAGTTTAGGGTATGCTGAATACCTGCTTTTTTGTTTGGTTTTTTTAATTCTCTAGGGAGTCTTCCATGTTTTAATTGGAACATTTTTCATAATTGTTGCTATTTAGAACGTTTATTTTGTCAAGTCATGGGATGTCTTTATAGCCATATAATAAACCCTAGAGAACAACTTCTCTGACTGTTGCCATCTGCACTGATCACAAGAGCAGCTTAGAAAATACTGACAGTCTTTATATTAATAGGATACATATGGTGGCATACAATTATGTGTGGCTGCATTCAATTAGTGTAGTACAATTACACAGTTTTATTGCTTAGTTAAAACAGTGAAAGCACTACATAGTGGGCAATTTGCACTAATCCCCATTTCTTTAATTGCCCTTCAGTATTTAAGTGCAGGAACATATATAGCATTTTTTCTGAATAACATGAGTGTTAAATTATCTTTCCCATTCCTTGACTGGCAAGTAACATACCACAGCTTCACATGGGCCTCTTTTTTTATATGGAGTTATAACAGGGTGAGGAAAAGTTACTTGCTTCATTTTTACAAGTCAACTGAATTAGTTTTCCAAGCGAAGTAATTCCTCGAAACAGATGAGGCAAAATACTAGAAAATACACTGTACCAAACCTTCTGCATTGGTAAATATTGCCAAACAAACCTCTTCTGTAATTAATTTCTAGTATGGATGAGTCACACAAGGCGTGGTCTATTGAAGGAAGGCAGTTACGAAAGTTTGCTAGGTTAGCAGAGCTCAGAGAGAGCTTTGTAAAAGATAACTGCCTGAAACAGAATATGAAGTACTAATTAGGCCAGATTCAGCTCTTAATGTCTAAGTGCACACTTTACATATTTCAGCAAGTGAATATTTAAGGCCCTAGTCTCTAGACTTTAATTAAAACTGTTGTTGAAATTAGATTTATTACTGCCATTTCAGAGAGCACTTTCTTTAGTTTCAGGAACCAGATGTATTTAACAATCTGTGTTTTTAATAAAACCATAATTGCTTTTTTTTTTCCCAGTGCTTTTCTATAAACATAACTTTTTTCTGGCTTAGTAGAAGAGAAATGTGAATCCATTTTAAATTGCTGGTCCTCTTAAAGATCCAGTTGAATATTTAAAAGTAACATAAGGAGAGGAGAAGAATCTTGTGTATTCTGAATGTCTGCTTGTGGCTGTATCACCTGGTAAGCAGGGATTCAGGACAGAGAGGGGTGTAGTCTCTAGATATGACTAACGTTAACCAACAAGAAACTGGGGGATGGGGACTGTATAATATAACTAATTATTATGGGCTGTAGCAGATCTGTAGCAAACAGTGGTGAGAGACTTCAAGAATTTATTTTTGCTCCAAGTGAACTCTTCAAGGGTCCCATGTAGAATTTATTGTATTTTTATAAGAAAAAATCAAAGATTTTCTTCTTAAAACAGTTGTAGATAAATGTGATTTTAGATGGAGGAGTAGCTAGTCAAGATATATATGAAGAATTATTTTGGTTTTGATTGGGAAGTATGATATCTTTTATTTTTGCATGTTTTTGCTGCTAATTGTTTACACAATATCACTAGTGGTGATTCAGACTGCATAGAGCTTTGGTTTGGGTCGCAAAACAATAAAGTGATGCATATTTATTATAAGAAGGCCTCCTGTAGACTGTTTCCATTTTTTAAGGTGCTGTTGTAGAAAACATTCCAAAATGAGAAGCAAGAATTCAAACCAGCATCTTGATTAAAGATAGACTTACAGTCTAGTGTTTAATTTAGATACATTTTTGTATTTTTTATTTTAAACAATTTTTTGGTAAGTTTTCTGTGTTTGCAGATTTGAGGCTGTTCTTTTGCTCTGAGCCAGCTTTTAAAATTATGTATTTTTTACTGATGTTTCTAGCTTTTTTTTCATGTGACTGCATCTTAATCTCCCTTTTCACCCATAAAACCCCGTGAAAGATCACTCTGCTGCTGTGAAGACCAGGTTTTAAGACAGGATTTTCATGTATACGCATTAGAAGCCCTAACTGCCTGTGTCCCATTGATCGTGATGGTACCATGCCAATAAGACACTCGTTGGTGTGTAAGAGTCATCCAAGGAGAGGACAGTATTTCTAGGTGAAATACCCCAGCCAGTTTTGTGTCTTGGGGCTTCGGCATGCGGAGAAGAGCCTGGAACTGCTATCAGTACAGTCACTTTTCTATTATCTAAGTAGTTGAAGTTCCCATGCAAACCTTTAAGCTCTCTGCAAGTAAAATGAATAAACTCAACCCCCCTAGACTGTGAATTCAATAAGGAGTTAACGTAGGAAAGCCACTGTTGGAAGGTCACGCATTTGCTTCTGGGCTTTAGCACCTAGCAAGTGATATGTCTTTTGTTGGACAGGTAGCAAGATAAGTCTTTACCAAACATCCTGACTGTATTCGGGGAAAGTTGTCCAAATTGTCTATGAATTTTCAAAGCATGCAGAGAAATATGTTAAAGGTAAGGAGGAGAAAAAAAACTGTAAATAAGAAGGAACAAGTCAGGCAGTTAGCAAGTGATACAATAGTTACCTTGATGGTATTGTGGTAAAGCTTTGAATTTTCCTCCTGATTTAGGTTTATGAACACCAAGATGGAAGCAAGTCCCTGAAGCTGGGAGACTTTGGCCTAGCAACAATCGTGGATGGACCTCTATATACTGTCTGTGGGACCCCAACCTATGTAGCTCCAGAAATCATCGCTGAAACTGGGTAAATCACTTGTAGTGGTGATACATTGATGTGTACTCAGTGGAGCATATTCTTCCCATTGTGCCAGACTGGAGTTCTCGCAATTAAGATTTTTATGCTGTCTTTGGTTGGATATGATGCAGAATCATGGCTCATAGAAAAATTCACTTGGAAGGGACCTCTGGAGGCTATCTTATCCAAACCAGTTCAGAGCAGTCTGCCTTTGGAGTTATATTGGCCAACCTCTGCCAGTTGTTGGCCTCAAACTTTTCAGCTTAACACTGAGTTACTAACTAGCCATTTGCAGATACAGTGGAATTCTGTTCTCTAGTGACTGCTAACTACCATTCACTTAATTCTATTTCATTGTCGCACACTGTCCTCTTCTGATTTGTTGCACAGAGTAAATGCCTGCTGGCTTGAGCAGCCTGTGTCACCTTTGCAGACTTCATGTTGACAGGCATCACCAACTCAAGTTAATTCAACTTGAATTAGTTAACTAACTGAAGAATACAGCCCAATGTCTTCTGTGCACTCACACATTCTGATATATTGTAATTTTAAGATGTAAATGTAAAAAATATTTGCTAGCAGAATGAGGATTGGTAGGTAGAGAAAGTTCAGATGAGAATTGATAAGAAATTATTAATGATTCTGAACATGTTTCCTCTGTTCTTGCTCAGTAGTCCATAGGAATCGGATGTCTCTAACCATGTCTCTCACACTTCTAGATATGGCTTGAAGGTGGACATCTGGGCAGCGGGTGTGATTACTTACATCCTGCTCTGTGGTTTTCCTCCTTTCCGTGGGTATGGACTGATCTCTTCAACCATCCTTGTTATGTGAATTAGTCCCTGTGCTCCTTTCACATTAAGCACAGGGATTCCCACTGGTAGAAGTTCTCTGCTCATAGGGTTTGATGTTTTTTTCTGTGCTCTGCGTAGTGTTCTACACAAGCCCCATAAATGTCTGTGATTTTATGGTAAAATCTCTGTCTCATGTTTGTTTATTGTAGTTTAAACTTCATTGCATTGCAAAACAAGAGCCTTCATTACTGGTTCTGCGTGCCTTTGCCTGAAGTTTTAAATGTACTGTGAAACAACTTTCTTCTTTCTTTCATGGACAAAATGCAACATGTTTTGTGGTTGGTAAAAGGTAATTAAAATGTAAGCCACTTAATAAGGACATGTCAGGTATTTTATCCCCTCAAAGCAATTGCAAAGTTGTGGACAATCCTAAAGACAAGCAGAAAGAAAGAGTGTACCAAATGCACTGTGCTTTATGATCTCACCATTCACACTCATGGCTGCATGTTTGGGGCAATCAACAGCTTCCAAAAGCATACTAAGGCATCAGCAATTAAAAGCAATTTTAAGAAGTCTATTGAAACTACATTGGAAAATAATTTCTCTTTGGGTTTTGTTGTTGGTTTTCTTTGGTTTTTACTTTACAGAAGTGGAGATGACCAAGAAGTGCTTTTTGATCAGATTTTGATGGGACAGATGGATTTTCCATCTCCCTATTGGGACAATGTCTCTGACTCTGCAAAGGTGAGTTTTATAGTTGATGATATTTTCTTTTACAATATTACTTTCAGTGGGAGTGCCTAATGCATGTCGTCCTTTCACAGTGTTGTATTTGACATGTCTCATACATCTCCTGCTACACCTATAAATTCCTCTGGGTCACTGTTACGAACGGATGTGAGGGTTTAGCTAAGTCTCTGCCTTTTGCCCAGGCCTCTAGCAGCAGGCAGTAGCTTTATTGGGGTGGCCAGCACCTCAAAACCCACTTTCATTCACAAGTTCTTTAATAATGGCTGATTCGGTCTATTATAGAACAAATTATTTATTTAATAGACACAAAACTAACAGACATAAGACTTAAAACAAACTATATGCTACACAGGAATAAGAATAAAAAGAAGCTCCTAGCAGGTATAAACAGCGCGAGGTTAAAGGTACCATTAATTTTATGGCTAGCAAAGAAATAATATAACTTAGGATCCAATGTATCTTACCATCCAGTTGTTGGTGGGGCACACATAGAGATCCTTTCCCTCAATTCCCAGGAAAGTAACCATGGGATCTGCGTCCAAACTCCGGGGAGAAGTCTCCCACACTCTCAGGGTGTGTGTGTAGAAGGCTTCTGCCTCTGTGATAACTTGTGTGTCTTTTACAGTTTGTAAAACAGTGTCTCTCAGTCAAGAATATTTCTTTTATCTCTTTCCACATCTGCTATCCAGACTAAGATGTTGATTCTTAACTGGGGCTTGAGCCCTTTTGGCACCAGAGATGACCCCTTGCTGGGCCTTTCAGCCCCTGGGTTATCTCTTCTATATCTGCACCAACCATCTGTGGTGAGAGGGGGAGGATATGTCCTGCCACAGTCACCAAGTATGTTTTATTTGGTTACTGTCTCTTAGACTCCAGGTGGTTCTGAAATGGACCTCATTCTGAAATGGACATCATATCTCTGTATAATTTCTCACACAACAGAGACACCAGCAGCCCTTATTGATTAAGAAGAATTTAAAGTAATTAACTTCTTAGCTCAAAAGCTCCCTTGGACTGTGCTTTGTATGTACTTATGAGGGGGACCAGGTACCAACCTGGAGCCTTTGAACATTGTATAATAATATTATGGGAAGGTTGATTTCCCTTATTAACCCCATTAGATGTTACTTTTGTTGTTTCTTTCTGTCAAAGAACCAGGCCTCCCATTGCCTTATAGTTTCAGTGTGGTATGAAATACAGACTTATTCTGGTCACAGCTCTTGACCTGCAGCCTTTGTTGTGCTAAGGCAGATATAATTATTTACAGATACAGACCTTGACAGAGTTCATTATATTTGCAGAGCAGATCGAGTTTTTTAACTCTCACCAGTGCACTACAGCAACAGTTTAAGTCAAAGATTTTCTAGGGATCTGGCATTCACTATAGTCATATGTGGACAGAGACATAATACATATGTCTATGTAAAAAAAGTTCATATGGTCATTCTGTAGGTAGAGAAGTGCTTACTTTCAGTCAGTTTACTTCTCTAATCTGTAAGATGAATCTATGAAAAACTATCTTCCTGTTTCCTTCAGTATGAAAGCGTTTAATTAATCACAAGAAAAAAAGTCAAATTTGGAGGTGGATGCAGGTAATGAGGGTAGCTCTGAATCTCCATTCTTTGGAGAGTTACATCCTGCTTTTACAGGTATGTGGAGGGTGATCAGGACTAGCATTTTAGACTGTTAACTAGTGAGGTTAATGAATGAGATAGAGGTGTAAGTCCTCTAAACCAAATCATGGTGTTGTAGCAGGCATTATTTCATAGCAGCATTAGTGGGAA
Source organism: Callaeas wilsoni (assembly GCA_013398955.1). Taxonomy (NCBI): domain Eukaryota; kingdom Metazoa; phylum Chordata; class Aves; order Passeriformes; family Callaeidae; genus Callaeas; species Callaeas wilsoni. Next base: position 156,645 of record VWPU01014236.1, on the reverse strand, counting down.
CCCTGCAAGTCCTTTGCCAGTGGGTTTTCCTGTGAAACTCCTACTGCCAAATAGTTCAGTCTAAAATTTCTGTTTTGAAGCCTTAGCCTATCCATTTAACTTATTCTTGTAACAAAGAATTACTGACTTTGGTCTTTGGTGGTACAGCTTTATTTGCTGTCATATTGCCATCCTGTTTTCCATGCGTTCCACACTGTGGTGGAATTAGATATGTGTTTGTTTACATGCTAGTTGAAATCTAGGTAATTGCAGAGAAAATCAGAGGATGAAAAATAATGATTTTAAGTGTTGGAGTTTTTTTAAATATCTTCTATGTCATTTATACAAGAGTTTAAAGTAAAACTATATTTGCTCGCCTTTTTTTCCTACAGAGGAATTGGGTTTTTCTTAATGAGAAGCTAACCTGATTTCATGGGGCTATCAGTTTTGCACATTATGTATTAAGTGCTTTTCTCTTAAACAGTGGCTTCAGAACTGTAACTCAGACCTGTCTTCTAGCTTTTCAAGGTACTGTCAGATACTGACTGTTCAGCTGAGAGTTCATCAGTTCATAGTTTTTTCTATTTTTTGAATAATCTTAGTATATTTCTGCAGTTGGTAGTTCACTCTCTCTTTGAGCACTCTTACAAAATCAGTTGAAGAGTTCTTTACTGAATGAAATAGTTATTTGTTCTTTAAAAGTGTTCTTTAAATTTGACCCTGTATTCAATTTCTCAGGAACTTATCACAATGATGCTGCAAGTAGATGTAGATCTGCGATTCTCAGCCTTGCAAGTTCTTGAACATCCATGGGTTAATGTAAGTATTTTGAGACTTGATGCGTCTTTCAATTTGGCACGTTTGAGCTCTTTTCTGTCAAGCCCTTGCTATGCCCTTTTGGAAGCCAGCACATTCTAAAGATGCCACAGATTTAACTGGAAATTAGCCAGGTTACAGGCTGATTTAGTGCACTGTGTGCCTTGGAGTTTTCACTATTTTGTGTGTACTCAGCTACATTTTCTCTGAAATGGACTTTCAATAATCTCAATCATATTTGATAAATTTATATCTCTAACAATCAGTTTGCAGGTTCTGTGACACATTTTGTTCTAAGATCAGGTGGACACGAAAATCTCGCAGTCATTATTAAGGGCTACTGAAATATAGTCCATGCTGTTAAGCCTACTTGATCCAGAATGGAACAGGGAAACATTTAGAATCATATTTATGTTCTGATGATATTTAAGATTTGTTAATTATTCCAAACTGTTTAACATGTTTTAAAATACTTGGATGAATAGAAATAAAAATTCGGGAAAATCTATATTCCAATTCAGAAGGGACAACTTTGAAAAGAAACACAATTGGGATGAACAGTGAAAAAAATTAAAGGAAGAAGAAATAATGCTTCATTTTGTTTGTTGCAAGTTTGAGTGTGCAGTCCTCCCTGGAATACTGTTTGGTCTCTAAGCTGCTGTATCCAAAATCCCTTTCTCACTAAAAAACTATTGTGAAAATTCAAATATACAGTCACCTCAGATATTAATTTTTTAATGAAAGTGTCTTCTGTAAGGTCAGAGTAGTAGTGATCTGTTAAGTATTTACCAAGTACATGCTTTAAACTTGAAGGGCTCCTTTATTACCCAAACAACTTTTTTTATTTGTAAATGCTATTAACATGCAGAGCACTTCTGTGGTACGTGAAGAGTGCAAGGATCCAGGACAATGTCTGATGAAAATCTTTTCATTTTGAAGATGACATTCGAGCAGCTGAAATATTAATTTTCCTTGGTGTCAGGAGCTGTCCTTGGACACAGTGTTCTGTCACAGTTTATAATGCCTTATGGTGATTGAGGTGTCTCTCTGTCTCCATGGGAGGAGGACGTATGGAGATGTCTAGAGTGCTGAAGAGGAAGAGATGGAAGTGACTGATCAGATGCCACAGAGAGGCCGAGTCACCCGCAGTGTCAGCCTGCACACTGCACTGAGATTACTGAAATGTCACTTGCTTACACCACTTAAGGAAGCCGTCACTAATCTTCCATTTTTTCTAAAAAATGTATTTGGAATGTTAATGCTACCCCTAGATACTTAATTTTTAAAAAAAGTTGTGACACCATGATGTGTTTTAGGAAGCCATTTTAGCGTGATGTATAAAAAAGTAGATGTGCAGCTCTTTGGCAGTAACCTGGTGGTGATGGTGTGCAAGTGACATGAGGATCTGCTTCCCTGCCCTCAATATTACCTGCTAGTGAGGATGGCAGGGGAGAGGGGTTTGAGGCTAAAGACTTTTAACACTCCAGAGCTCTGATAGAAAAACCTGAGCTCTGGTTACTGAAGCATCTTGGCAGATTCCTGGATTTCTGTGCAAAAGTTAACATGCGGAACCCTTTGCCAGAAGGTGGTTTAGAGAACTGGTATAAATGGATTCAAAAGGGAATTTAATATATTTTTGGAGGATGATCCCATTGGTGCTCATTAAATATCGTGGTCTGGATATAACTCTTGGCTCACAAAGTTCTTAAGTACTTGGATGGCATGAACTAGAGGATATACCAGGGAAAGTTCAAGATCTGCTTGTCTCTGTTAAATATACTACTTCTGAAAGTGTGACTGTGATGCACTGTTAGAAACTACATGCAGTGATCAATTCATCTTTGGTCTAGCTCTGCTGAACTTATAGTTTTATGCTGGTAATAATTCTCTGCAATCAAAACCTGCAGCAGTTCTCTCTATAAATAAGTGAAATAAATATTCCATGACAATTCTGTATTTCCTTCTTTTCTGCTGCTTTTAGCAACTGAAACAAATCAGTATTTTGTCTTCATCATTACACTAAAGATAGTTCATAAAGCAGATCAAAACTGCTTTTGAATCTCTTATGTCCCCCACATATTTTTTCTGGGAGGAAAGAGGCTAGCACTTGGACCAGTTCAGGAAAGTGTTTGAGCACATTCCAAACATTGCTCCTATTTCAAGGCATCACACATGGAAGCACTTAATACTGGGCATAAAATTAACTAGATGGCACTACAATCCTAGTTCACATTGGAAAAAACAAGAACATGGCTGAGTTGAAACAGGTCCTTAAATGCTTCCATGAGAAAGGGCACTTCCCTGAAGTGTGTCTGGGCAGTATCAGTAGATAAGCGAGCAGAGGCAGCACGTTGATGCACAGAGGCAGAATGTACAGTGTCAGATCCAACTACACATCCCTCTGCCATCACTCTCTTGATCAGCTGCAAGTCTGCCACACAGCCTCCTTGGACCTCATTTTCCCAGCTTCAGGACAGGGCATTAATGCAGTCATCCCTGTTTACAAAAGGCTCTGCAATCTATGTGCTGTAATTACCTGAGCAATTATGTGTATACTGTCTTTCTGAGAAGAAATGGCACATGGAATTTTCACCTACACCATTTTCACAGGTAACCTGCTTTAATACTTTTCCATAGTGTCAAATGCTGGAGTTTACTTTCTCTATTAGTTTTAGCTGGGATAGAGCTCACTACAACACTTCCCTTATTTCAGTTTTGAACCTATTCATAGAGTGTTAAATCTGCAGCTAAAATACTAGATAGAACAGCTGGCTTGAAAAGCCGGCATGTGTTTTCTTTGGCAGTTTTAAGAAACATTTTCTCTCTTTGATCAAACCTTTGATAGAAGTGTTGTAACTGCTTACACTGTATAAAACCATTTTGTAGATTGTAAATAACCATTCTACTTTATAGCTGCTTACTATGTGATTACTTGGTAAATAGCTGAGATTCCTGGAATGTGCTTTGACAGTTTCAGTAGAAGCAAACCCTCAATTCAGTTTAAATTTTTGCTATAAAAATATCTGGAATCCTCTTGGAAACTGCAAAACTTGTTATGGTCAGAGTCAGACCAGTAAAGCAGTTTCTATGTGAATAATATCCCAGCTGTTTTCAATTCAAAAAAACAAAACCTGAAAAGATGTTGGCTACATGCCACTGCCACAGATGGAGATCTTGAATTCTAAATGCAATTCAGCAGCAGTTCTTTGCCCCCTCTATTTAGTTTATTTGGAGTCATCTCTCCTATGCAGTACACTTAGACCTGGAAGCAAATCCATCCGTTTATACTTCCCCTACAGGGACCTCAGCTCTTTACTTTACCTGCTCAAATTTTTTGCAAAGCCAAAGAATTATAAGAGAGGCGGGAAGCTTGAGGTCTGGCATTTTAAACTGATGTTATTGATAACCTGAAACAAGTTACAGGACAAACTAATTCTTTTTTGTATAAGTAGTAAATGTTTCCTAATACATCACTGAGCAGTGAATGCTGAAAGGGTTGTCTTGCATTCTGTAAATCCTTCTCTGTTAAAATAATCGATATAAGATGTGTGTTGTTGCTGGAGAAGGAAGATGGCACACACCAGCCTAAAAAGAATTCAAGAACCTGGAGCTTTTATATTTTTCCCTCACTTTGTCTGCCTTGGAAATTTATGTGCAAAATAAATGAATAACCAAGCAATAAGTAGCAATAAGCTAAACAATCGTAAGAAAATTAATTTAAAAAGTCATTCCTTATTTGGCATCTGCAGTACTTTTGGTTGCACCCTAGGACACTGCATGAAGAAAAATTTCCTTAGACTCCTTAAAGGAAACAGTGTCCAAAAGCTTTTCCAGCACTTCTATTTGCTCTAATTTCCTGCTGTTACTTGTATAATGATCTATTCATCTGATGCTTTTAGACCTGGAAAGTAAAGCTCTTGTGACCATCTTGTGAAATGGATCTAAGTGCTTCAGGGCAGTAGGAGTCTGGGAATCTTGAATTTCATTATATCTTTATAACACTTCTTTTTACTTTGAATGACAATGTCTCCTGCCACAGAGAACAATGCAAATATGAAACCTACTGGAATTACTCCAAGACCTTGTGCCTCTTTTTTTTTTTTATTTTTTTTTTATTATTTTTTTTATTTTATTTTTTATTTTGAATTCTTGCAAATAGACCTTGAAAGGTATTTTGTAGAGGCTGATTTTAAAAAAAAAAAACAAAACACCTGAAAACAAAACCCAAAAGTGTTTTAACATTTCAAGCTGTTTATATTGTTCATGTGAAAACTGAAATTCTGGACCAGAGTTTTCAAACTCTTTTGGCTGCTCAGCTTCTGAGATGTGGACAGGAGAGCTCTTCTTTCAGAGTATTAGCAGTCAACATTTTCTGAAGCTCATGACTCTTTAAAGTTCACAGATGGAGCAGCAAAAATCACTAGTCACCTTTAAAAAAATCTTGTAATTACAGATAAAGCTGAGATGAAATTCTGTGATCCTAACCCACTGCCAAAAGCAGAGACTTAAAATAGGGGAAAGGAACAGTTAACCTCTTCAGGGTTTGACATTCCTCCCATTTCAGCAATCCAATGAAATTCTTGTCAGCAGTGTTTATCCTGTTCTCCAATTCTACAACTTAACCTGCTGATTCTGATCAATTTGATATTTGATGGGTGCTTTTTTTTTCACTTCTTGCCTTTTAAAACTGCAGAGCATCTTGTTTTGTATTTATAAACAGCTGTCATCTCTCACCCTCAATAGCTATTTATTTTATTGTTGACTGAAGTGATTCTGGAAGCCAGTTTAATATATATTGATTTGTTTATAAAGCATGTTTGAATAAAAGAGAACTACTAAACATCAGGTGGCACTAACAGTAGTAATAAAAACTAAGTAACAATAGAGGAATTCTGATATATCCCTATGCTGAATTTTAAATTGAGCTGGAAGGTATTTCATCTAAAAGCTGGAGCCCAAACTATGTGTCTGTGGCGTGTTGCCACTGGAACTGTGGGTGTGGTGCTTCACCAATAAAATATGACCACAGTCTTGGTAACTATTGTCTTCTCTGTAATTTAGTCTTTTGACAAGATGACATGAACGCTTGGCAGGCTTTCATGTCAAGAAAGCCAACAGAATGATTTTATTTTTTTTCCCTCCTCTCGTGAAGAGGAGTTCACTTTACAGACTAGCTTTCTTCTGGGAAAGGCAAGGTCAAAGGGAAGCAAGTTATTTTTAGGGGTCATATACCACTGAGCCAGGACTCCCCAGTGCTAGGCAATAATCAGCTACTGGGTTGTATTGTTTTGTTTTGTGTTTTGCAGCTGTGTGCACTTGACCATATTTTGCCAGCTGAGACATTTTGTTAAGGGGTGAGTAAGGGAATCCTAAACACAAACTCCCCAAGCTAAATAAATAACAAACCCTACCAACCTCCCTAAAATTCCCATATGCTCACTGAACTCGTTATTTACTGCAGCAGCTCTGTAACTCTTTAAGGGCACTCATAAGGCTGAGAAACCAAAAAAAAGTGTCTGTCATCTCTCACTATTCTGATCTTGTCTCGTTTGCCTGTATTCTGCTAGGATTTTGCCTAAGTGGAGTTTAAGAATTGTTTCAGCTGTTCATACCTATACACATCATGCAGCACCAGTTAGGGACGACTATGGCATGTGGCCAATGACCTGATACCCTGTATATTTTGCCTCCTCTACATTTTGTTTCCTATTCCACCTATTCTGCATAATGTTGCCTGAAATCCTGCATTTTCTGCTGGTGGGGAAGTCTCACTGAGCAGTGGCTGTTTGCACGTTTTTCAGACATAAGGATCTTTTCTACAATTTCTAAAAAAACTTCCTCTTTTGCTGGGCTTGAATTCAATCTGCGGACTTGCACAAAACCACAAACTCCCCTCTTTCTGCCGGGGTTTCTCCTCAGCATGGAGGATGCTGGTATGCCTAGGTGCAGGTAACCAGGTTTGCTCTGCAAAGTGGGATGTCTCAGCTGGAAGGAGGAATGTCCCAGCCTAGCTGCATGGCACCTGGGCTGGAGCGTGTGCACAGCTGACCTGCTCGGCGTGCGCCACAGCAGAACATGTCTGCCTCTGCTTGGCCATGCACTTGTGTGCTTACTTGTACCTCACGTTAGCTCAAGGTGAGAATATTTTGGCGTGGAAGAAAAGGCCACCCTCAGCTGGCTCCAGCCCTTCTCTGCTTTCCCAGACAGCCTGTACCTCTGTCTGCAGTCATGTACCTTTCCCCACAGCATTCCAGGCTTGTGTGCCTTGGAACTGGGGAATGGAATTGCAGTCCCTTGCTATCAGTCAGTTGGAGGTTTGATTTGTGAAGGTGTGCCTGATTAAGAATGGCTTTAGTATAGTACAAACGTGGTCTGTGGGGAATGCCACCACAAGCCATGGGCACCTGACCTGGCCTGCAGACATGTGCAATGATGCATCCTGGTGTTGGTGAGGCCTCACGCTCACCCATCTCAAGGGTCTCAGCCAGGGCATGTCTCAGCTCCCACCTTACCTGGTTTTCCTCACTGTGGACTCACTGAGCTGTAGCTGCACCTTCCACCCAACCCCGTAGTCCCTGAGTGTGGAGCCTTTACAATGTAGGACCTTATAGGTGTCTCTCAGGATTTTTGGAGATCCTTTTCTGCATCCTGAAAAAACGGGACCTATTGTTTTTTAATATCTTGGACACGTTTTTACTTTGGAGATCATTATCATTAAATCTATGTGATGAATAAACAATATCTTAAACACATCTGAGTTTCTCAGGCTTTGAAATATTAATAGACATAAAAATAACTGGGCAGTGGTTATTAAGATGTGGTAGAAAGAAAAATGAAATGTTTAACATTTTTCATTAACATATTATTCATGAACATTACCTAAAGTTTGAGAAGAAAATATTGGGTAATGAAAAAGAGAGAGATTGCTCGGTGCCATAATATGTTCATCTTTTAAGTACCTGAAATATATTGTTGGAGACAATCATTGACCCATATTTTAATGCAAAGTTTTTGTAAACTTTTCTGTATTGATGGGACCTATCAGAATCACCTCAGAATTCCTTCTTTTTTCATCTTTCCTCTCTGACGTTTTATTTTGCTTTATTTGTCTGCAGGATGATGGCCTTCCAGAGAATGAACATCAGCTCTCAGTAGCTGGGAAGATAAAGAAGCATTTCAACACAGGCCCTAAGCCGAACAGCACAGCAGCTGGAGTCTCTGTCATAGCAGTAAGCATCTGAAATACACAGATGAAACAGATTTATGTGCCCACCAGACAGTTATGTGTTTAGGACACCAAAAGAAACCAGAGACGGTTAATCTTCAGATAACTGTAGCATTTAATTAATATAAGCGTAGTTAGACTGGTATCCTGCACAGCTTCTCCTTTGATTCTCCTTGTGAGTCACATTGTTATTGAACAGCCCTAGGAGATATAACTGTACACACAGTACACAGTTCCACATTTTACCAGAAGATCAGTGGACCTATCTCCAATGTAAATTCAACAATTTGAACTGTGGGATCATGACATTTTACTTGGCAGCAGACTCATCATATGGATTGAGGCCACACAGAGATTGTAGCAGGACAGCACCACTTTAAAATGGAAATAGCTTTAAAATTTAACTGAAAATCTATATGGCAGCCTAAGCCTCTCCTCTTTGAAGACATGAAAGAGAGCTATGATGCCTCACTGCTGCCTTCATGGTTTACATGAGTCTAGCCACTTCAGATTTAGCTGAGCAGCAGCATTTTATTGTAGTGCCACACATAACCTGCTTCCCTGTCAGCAGAAGTATTTAATGGGGTAAAGACTTAATGGAACTTCTTGCTGCCTTCTGTCACATTGCAATTCCAGTGGAGCCATTCTAGGTTTGAACGTGTCGGAGTGTCTGAAACAAAGCTTGATCAAAATTTTGACCAAGCTTTACTGAGGTTTCAATGGCATCCTCAGTGGAGCATACATCACATACAATTGTATTTTTTCCTCACAGATGAACATGTGTATTACATATACATGGACACAGAATATATTCAGCATATGAAGAGATTATTCATACTAATGCCATTGAATAGCAACATGCACATCCTTCACATTTTTTATACATCTGCTTGTGTTTGTAAGCTTTCCTTTATTACTCATAGTAATGTGAACACTCTAAAGAGTCACTAAAAATGTGACATGTTAAACGTAACCATTCCCATATCAGATTACTCAGTGTTCATTCCCAGCTTCCATAAATTGCAGGTGGTGTGACTGCACATGTACACTTTCTTGTACTGTTTCCACTTTCATGTTTCTCAGCTCAGCCCCTCCAGTGTTGAGTTAAATCAGCATGAAGTAAATTCAGCTCAGCACATGCAATCTGGCTCACAGGTGTGAACTGCTTGTGCAGCAAAATGGATACTCTCTCAAAGTTACTTGGTATAAGTACTTAAAATTTCAAGCTGTGCCTCTCTCATATTTTTTCTTTACTCTTTCCTACCCTGAATGCCCTCAACATGGAAGCAAGTTGTTCCTCATGCTTTTCCTAGATTTTCTCAGTCATCAGCTAACATAGTCAGCATTTATTTATCTTCATTTTTAAGCAATAATACTGCAGCAACTCTCCCACAACTAAAACATCACATACCCATTGCTCATCTGAACTGCAGGTATGTTCTTTGTAGACTAGCTGAAACCGTGTTCCTATTGAATGGACTGCCAGCACGCTCGTCCATGAGAATTACTGCTCAGATCCTCCATGCTAATGACTTCAAAGCTTAAAAGCAAGAAATGATGCCTCTGTCCTCATCCATCCCTTGCCTCCTTTATGTTTCTAATTTCCCTGCCCTCCTCTTCTTTTATTTGCCCCAGTTGCTTTGCCAAGGAATTGTTCGCAGCAGTTTAACACTTGAGTAATGAAAAAGGCACTGTAGTGAATCTGTCCACTGCAAAACATCAGGAAAAAATGTGTATGTTTAATTATATTCCTAACGGCTTTTATTTATTTTTTTAGTGTTTGGAAATTTAACAGATTATTTTTAGTGATCATCTCTGTGGGAAAACTTCATATTCTGACACGATTGATCCTGCAACTTGGCCTATAAAGTAGAAATGTTTAGAATACTTTTACATTATTCAGAAAGTGATTTGATTGTGGGAAGAGATGGGGAAGTATAGACCTCTTTAGTGTTTTGGTAATGTTTCAGAATGCTAGATAATTTCCATTTTATGAATAAATTAGGTTTTTTCCCTACAAAAATAATTTAATATGTAAAAGAAAGCCAAAAGAAAAACAACAATGCCTTTAAATGTTGTTTCTGCATTTAGAGTCTATTTAATATACATTTGACATGCGTGTCACTAGGGTTTTATGTCTGGGAATCTTCCTTTAACTGTGAAATCTCAAATAAGCTAAAATTAAATCCTATTGACAAAGACTGCTCTAGATTTAGAACTTTCAAAGTATGTATAGATGCTGTAACATATTGTTTGGCACTAAAGACATGCACTAACTATATTTGCTATAAAAATACTGGGGGTTTGTGCCTGCCTGTATGTTTACATACTTTTTGAGCGAGTGCTTGTGTATATAATATATAGAGTTGCCTTCTATATATTATATAACACATCTGTGTCTGTGTTTGTGAAAATGTGTTAATATGTGCTTATATTTCTATAGCTTACTTAATAGTATGAAAGATAAATATTATCATTATTTTGAGTATTATAACTCTGTTTACGTACAGAGATCTCTAATATGTGGTATTTAGTTCTTAGTTTGTCCTCACTATGATATGATATTATATGCCTGTTTTCTCCAGTGGTAAGAAGTAGCACACCTCAAAGATCTCAAGGAGTATTTACCATATGCACCAATTAAAACTATAGTATGAAAACTAAGTTCCTAAAGATGTGTCTGTGGTCAGCTTGACTGAGAGGAAGTTTGAAACCACACGTGTTTTGCATACATCTACTGTGGCTACTGCTTCCTTCAGCAATGTCCAAATTGCATTGATTCCTTTGGTTCAGACTTATGTCTGTTTTACTGATGGGTAATCTCAGTAAAAGCTGTCTCTGACCATCCAAGGCAGAGACATCCTACGTCTCGTGCATGTGTCCAGACTTCAAGTTTGTCCACATTTGAAAGGATTTGTCAGTTTGGACAAACTGCCCTAATGAACATGTGCATGCCTAGAAAAGCAGTTCCTTTGCTGATGTAGTAGAACAATTTTTCAAACAAAATTAACTATACAAGCAAAGAGACTTTTCTGTTGATACAATAATACATCATTAAAAGTTCTGCCAGAGTAACTATGTCAGTTGGGAAAAAATTCCCCTGAACCAACATAGCTTTGCCAGCAAAATTTTAATTGGAGTGCTAGCTTTTAAAACAGCAAGAGAATTAGCAAGTCCCTAAAAAACACTGCTTGCTGATGAGAGAGTGTGTAGGAGAAATATCACTTTACTTGCCCTGTTCTTAAACTCTTGTCACAGGCGTTGACTACCGGTCTCTGTGGGAGACTGGGGCTGGGCTAGTGCCCCTCAGTCTGTGTCAGAATGGCCACATTACTGTTAAGCATGTGCCAAAATATTTGCAGGATCATGTTTCTTATACAGCTTTTCAATAGGAGAAGTATTTTTTAGTTCTGTGATGATGTTTATAAAAGGTACTGCTGTAAAAACATAAAACCAGACTTATATTAGCTAGTATTTTTAAAATTTCGGGGTAGATTTTATTCTTCAGTTCTTGAAGGATGTCAGTGCTGTTTATTTTGGTTTGACCACAAAAAAACCACCCTGTGGCTGTACCCTCTGGGCTTCAGTGACAGTGGCTAGAGCGACTAAGATCGCAAATCACTTTTTAAGAGTGCTTCTGCAATCCAAAGGTGTGCTGTGATTCCTTGTATGAACCGAGCATCGTTTAATATATGTCCTTGTCTGACGTGTTAAAGCTTAGCCTGTTTGTCATCACTTTGGTGCTTGTACTTTTGCCATTGTTAAGACAGAGGAAAACACTAATGCTAATCTGCTCTAAAGGTTGTATGAGGTCTCTGTCTTGGCAATGGGAGTAAACTCCAGCTGGAGATGCAGAGGAATCAAGTAGAACAGCAAAGGAGAAAAGCTGCTTAGAAAGTTGGTGCAGCTCCCTTCTGCTTACAGGGTCCTGGGTTGGGAACCCCGGCAACGGGCAGGCAGTGGATGGGTCACTGCCCCGCATTCTGCCAATTTTTATATAAAATTACCAATTCCAAGTGTAATTTTTAGCCATGGGATTTCTTGGGTGGTGTGGAGGAGAAGCCAAGCCTAACCTGTAAGTTTTGCTTAAAGTCTTAAAGCTGAACCTGTGTCTGGGCTATCCCTTCAAATCTATTGTCTGTGTTGTCCTGGGGTCATTGTCCACAGTTGGGTTTTTCATGGCAGGATTTCCACACCAGCAAAATTGTTTCAACTCTTATTAGGGAGCGACTCTCCCCATTTTCTCTGAATTAATTTTTGGCTATTCAATTTTAAGGCAATATTTTTGACCTGTTTTTTTAGGAAGACATCCCTTTTGTGTGTTTTATGTGCAGCATACAAGGAAGCCAGTAGATGGCAATAGCAGACCAGTGTAGTTAAGCCAAACAAATTTAACTCTAGGTACAAGGTTTCCATGGTTTTAAACAGGAAACATCCCTTAAATAATTCTAAATAAGATGAAAGAGGCATTGTTTTAACAAAATTGAATAAATTATTAAATTCTACACTTGCAGGAGAGTCATCAAGAAAAATTTAAATTTGCAGTTAGCTCCTAACTCCCCTTGAAGTGGTTGGTACCTGGAAACATGTTGAACTGCTTTTTTGAATTTAGCATTAGAAACTGTCATCAGTATTGGAAATATATGCCATACTCTTATTGAAGCACAAAATGGCCTTTTCCCTTCATAGGGCAAAAATCTGAAAATCATTGCAACAGTTTTAGAGCAGTCAGAGTGTCTCTGTCAAGACTTTTTCCTCCAAAATTTTATTTAATTCAACTAAATGATGTCTCCACTGTCTGTTAGTGCAGCACAGAAGGGTTAGGAAGAAGAACACATTTTCTTTGTTCCTATGCACATGATTTCGCTAACGATAAACTAAACTTGAAATATCTATATTCCTTAAGTAATATCACCAGCACAATTTCCTGGACACAATGTTAAGTTCATTTCCATTTTGACTTTAATTGGTGCAATTTTAAACCGAATAGTTTTGTACTGTTATCTTTTTGAGCATGAGGTGTAAGCTGAAATGATAAACAATGTTATTCATGGCTCTGAGTAGTCCTACTCTCCAAGGTTAACGCATTTTTAGAAATGAATTACCATGATTGATGGGGTATCAAAACCTGACTCTTTTCATCTTTACACATTCCATGATTATGAAGCAGTCTAATTTAAGCCTGTGTAGTCTGTCTAGCCTGCTCCTTGTGATGGTTGCACTGCATTTAATTTTTTAAAAATTATTTTTATTAAACTTCTCAGTTTAATTGCAAAAGATAATATTCTATTACTGGTATGTGCAACTTAAAAGGGCACTACTGTCTTTGGAGGTAATGAGATATTTCAGACTTTTAAATTAATGCATTGTGCATTAAGTAACCTATTCACAAACTCCATTTTAGTTTAAATAAATTGGCTTCTAATTTGGCAAGACCAAATCTAGAATTAGTATCTTTTTCTTTTATTTCTTTACCTTCTTTTTCTTTTTCTTCTATGGTACGTAGCTTTAGGATGTTAGATAAGAGCCTTCTGAAAGTGAAAACAGTAAATATGCACTAAATAAGGAACAGCTTGCTCTGGAGTCTGAATTCTCTAGCCTAATGTCGATCCACTGAGTTGCCCCATTTCTCTCTGCTCAGCTGGACCACGGGTTTACCATCAAGAGATCAGGGTCTTTGGACTACTACCAACAACCAGGAATGTATTGGATAAGGTATGAGATGGTGCAGCGCCAACAGTCAGTGTTTCCATGGCAACGTGCTGGCAGTCTCCATTAACCAGTTCCTTCAGTGGATAAACATGCTTTTTGATTTGTTATCCGGTCCATATGCTGCTTTATCAGTTTCGTTTTAATCTTGATTGAGATGCCACACCCCCTCATTCCCTTTCTTCACCCATCCCTCACACTCACATTGCCAGCTTTCTCTTCATCGCACATGCTCAGTATCAATCTCCCCTATAGTTAAAAGGACAGTGTATATAGAAAATCTACAGATATGCTGAAGTACGCACCCTCCCCCTCCCTTCTGCTTGTTAAGGCATCTGCTTCCCCTGTGCTCCTGTTTCAAAACACACGGAGCAGCAACAGGCTCTCAGCATATATTTTCCTCTTTTTCCATGCAAGATGTGGAGCTATATACTGTCATTTTAAACCCACTAAACACAATCCTTACCTTAGATTGAACAATGCATTTGCATAACGCGGGCATAGTAACTCTCCCAAGTTCACTGAAATACAATGCATTGTATGTGCTGGTAAGCTTGTGTTTCTAACAATGCATTCCTTCTCTTTTCTGTTTAAAATCCTTCTGATACCTATTTATTTTGATTTGATTTCTTTTTAAATATTGCATGAGTCTCTTGAATATATTTTTCCTCATTGTGTAACCGTGCCAGGGTTGTTGTTAGCTGGCTTAACCTGTATGATAAAATGGGGCTCTGGGTGGGAGGGGCTTATTCTGGAGCCGGGGCAAGGAGGGTTCCAGGTCTGATAGCCCACAAGAGGCCCACACACCTCTACAATAAATCCAGAGTGCTGGAATTTCCATCAAGTGGTTACTTGCTGTCTTTTTCCTTATTACTCACAAGACCTACATTTTGATAGCTGGAGAAATTTTTGTAAGTTTACTGTGAGACCTGTGTTTTCTAACACTGCCTTTAAAACCTTGTCTGTGAGGGATGTGTTAAATCTCAGCAGAATAACCACCTTAGCAAAACAGCAGAGATGGTCACTGTAAGTGTTTCCAGTAAAGTAAAACTCCCACCCTGAATCATTTCACCAAGTGCATGGATCGGGCTAGAGCACGCTTTCCATAAAACCTAACAGTTCCCTGAGTGTACACTGAGGGCTAAGTAGTTTCTGATATGGATGTTCTGGGGAAAGAAAAACAAAACATTCCCAAACCCAAAAATAAGCCTATTTTTCTGGCAAAAAGTAGAAAAGTCAATCCAGTTCATGAGTTGAACGCTGGCTAGCAAAAACTGAGAAAGACTCTCGCTCCAAGTGCTGGAGTGTGCAGCAGTACCTGTAATTCATCTAATGCCAGCCTATGGCACTTGTGGTGGTGGCTACAAGCCCAGTGTGACCTGCAAGGGCAGAGCAAAACCTGCTGATCTGTCTTGTCACTTGGCATCCTTCTTCGTGCTCCTTGGTTTTGGAGAAGGGGGAATGGGACCTGCATGCCCAGCTTTAGATGACTGTGGGTTTGATAGTATTAGAGGAATTTTCTGCTGAAGAAGGAAAGATGGAAAGCAGGAAAGAACAGTACAAAGTTCTGTCAAGCAGAACTTTGATGAAGAGGTGCAAATTTAATGCCTGCTTTTTAAAATGACAGGGAAGATCACATGAGCATTATTTATCTTCCTGGAGTTTAATTGCTATCCATGGTCACTTTACACTCCTTCTCTGATTTAGATTTTTTATTTTACATTAAAAAAAAGAGAAAAAAAAAAAAAACAACTAAAGAAAATCTTTCCATTTGCTATACACAATGTTTGGATCTTTTAAAACCCATGCTTCAGGATCCAAGGATCACCAGAAACAGGAACATGTGAGAAAAGTGAACATCTCCTCAGATTGGCCTTGACTCAGTTTAACTGCATAGTCCAGGTTTTGAAACAAACCATATGCATTTTGAAGAGGTAGGGGGGAAGGCTCTAAGTCTGCAACTTGGTAAATAAATAAAGCTATTAAAAAAAAAGGTCATTTGACTAAAGCACTAGTAATGGCTGCCATCAGCATACAAAATGACACATCCCTGAATAATGGGCTGGAGCAGATGGGCGATAATCTCTCTTATTCATACATAAACTGCTCTGTTTTCCAGCTGGGGGCAGTAACAACAATGTTTATAATTAGGGTTTTCTAAACTGTGCACCTAGTGTGGAAAGGCAAATTGTGAGAACAGGGCTCCTAGGCGTGGAGGCTTAATTAGGACATCCTCTGCAAGCAGGTACTGTGGACCAAGCACTGCCGTGTGTTTGGGGCTCTCTCATGTCCCATAAACATGCAGCTGTTGTGGTGACCAACACTTTAATCTAAATAAAATAATTTTGATGTAGTAAGTGTTTAGTTTTTAGTAGCGCAGATGCAAAGCATATGAAAATGTTCATCAATTCACATCTGTAAAAGAAATAATTTACCACAGGCCCATGAAAATTAATCTGAATTCACAAGTGCAGCAAAAAATGAAACCATGTCCCAAGAAAAATGTAATGCTCCCTTTCCTATTGCTAAACTACTCATTTCTTCTTATCTGTAGTTTCTAGAAGTCTTCTAAAATACTTTTTAAATGGCACTATTTCCTCCTTCAATAACCAGAAAATCTTGTCCTTTCTCTGCCTAAAAGACTTCTGTTTTCAAAGTCCTTCAAAATCCTAATTTTTCTGAGCATATTCTGCATATTGTCTTTTATTCCCTTTCAGTGGGATGATACATGCAGAAGTGACATGATTTTTTAGGTACAGCAGGAGTCATTGTAGCTGGCATGAGCTGTAATGCTTGGAAAATCTTTCACAGTTCCTTGAATAGTTCCAGAATAATACATGTTTTAAAACCAACCCACCAAATATTGTTGGAACATCAGCCCTGCAATCAGAGGTGCAGTAAAGACCAAAGCAGTGTCAATAGGCGACCAGTCTTGGAGGTCCCAGTTAAAACCCTGAAGACTGGGCTGATTTAGAATATCAAAGGAGCATCAGAGTGGTTACATCTAAAATAAAATATTAGTAGAAAATGTCAGTATGTGTAGTATTATATATATTATATTAGTATAAAATATTAGGGTATGTTATTTTCTATATATCCAAAACACTCAAGAAAAGCAAAATAAAATCCAAGAAGTGTATGGAAAAGTCATTAATGATCTATCTATATAATGACAATGGAAAGGAGATGAGTTACATTGGATGCTTAACAAAATCATCAATCCGGTCAATATTAAATTCATAAATACTGGATTTTGAAAATACAGTTCTCACTGTCACAGTTAAAAATATATCTGAATAGCTCATTCAAAAACCCATAATTCCATCCTCTGTGTTTGGTTCCTAGTTCACATTACTTTGCGTCTGTCAAGTTACTTACACCTGTCCCAAGTGGATATAACACACTTTCAAGTCAAAAGTTACAGCCAGACATCTTGATGATGGGACAAGGAAGTTGGGAATCAGGCTTGCTATTTGTAAAGTGCCATTTTTAATAACATAAAGCCCTCTGTAAACTGAATACTGGTAAATACAGGCAGATAGCTAAAATAATTTAAAATCTCTTCTCCCAATCTTGGAGTAAAAATCCCACAACTGATTTACAAACTATAAATAAAATTCAGTCATGCAAACAACTTGGCACTAACTCTCTTCAACGTGTAATTGAAACCAGCTGAGGAATTGTGTCTCTAAAAAGGGAGGATGTCTAAGAGTAAACACAAACTTAAATACAGCAATATGAATTCAACAGTTATGTATCTAAAATACTTGTCTTTGTGTTCACTCACCAATACAGTACAAAGCATATATCAAATTGATTTGGTTTTCTTTCTTTTTTACTTTCATTTTAGCTAAATTTCATGCCGGAAGTTACATGGTGTGCTAAAGCATTGGGCTTTTGTATTTGGAGGCCTGGGTTCAAATCCACTCGATTAATTTGTCCCCTCGATGTGGTCATTTGCACGTCTCCAAATCACCGTGTAACTTGTAACTTAGTTATACCTTGTGCCTGAGGGACTAAAAATACCGTGAGTGTCTCGCTCCTGGACTGAGGTGCATTGCTAAGTTTGAAGTACTCTCAAAAAAGTGTCTTGATTCATGAATCAATCACACTTTTATATATATATATATATATATGTATATATATATACACAACATATGTATAAATATATATATTGTATATGTATAAATATATATATATATATAACCTGAGAAACCCATGGAAAAGAAATTAAAACAAAGATGGGACTGAAGGGCTGCCTGGCTTGTGCCACAAGCAATGTTTAATGGTCATCTTTACAGCAAGGAAACCTGTCAATGTATAAAGGTCACTAGCCGAAAGTTTAAGGAAATAAGATAAACTTATCTAGGCATGAACATTTAGATGTGTACATAAAACTGGATAGAAAAGAATGTACTGGAAGAAAAATACCAGTGTTTCAATATGTATATTCATCTAATTCCACACGCTAAGCAAAGCTTCATGAAAATTGCTAACAAATTGCAAGTATGCTCCTGCAGAATAAAAGCGAGCGAAAGGAAGGGTTTCTTAGATTAATGCGTGAACAGCTGCATCCCCAGTTTAGTCTCCTGGCTGCCATGAATAATGTATGGACTAAGAGGCAAAATGCACATTAATGTTCTTTTATTAATGAAACTAATATATATCTATATTTGGTGGCCAGCAGTAAATTAAGACAAGTGGAAAGAGTAACAGTCACTGCTCACTTTCATAAAATGCAGTTACTTTAATCCAGTAATTACTGACCTGACAGAAAATATCAGCCCACAGCTAAAATAAGGCTCTTCCCATTGCAAATCCAACACATATATCAAAGCAGTTGTAGTTTTCAAAAATCTGTTCATAAATACACAGTGCAGTGTTTTCCAAGATAAAAAATAAATTTGCATGGCTCAGGAGTCCTGTAACTTCAAGTGGTAGAAATCAAGATGAAGACACTCCTTAAGGAAAAATCCTGGAAAAATTTTAACTGCACCTTATTATGTCAATGACAGAAACAATGATTTTAAAATAATGCCTTGTTACTACAAATTAAATGCATTTCCAAAAAAGGCTTGGTAACCATTTGGTACTGGGTGTCAGGATTACTAAATGTTGGTGCAAAATACATTAGTGCTTAATGAAGTACTTCAGACCCATCACCACAAAATTATTAGAGGCAATCCACTTATCTTCTGCTGGATAAGAAGCTCTACATTTTCTCTTACGGATTGCAGGAGGGCAGCTGCATATCTTAAATAAGAATGCTGTCTTTACATTTTAGTTGCCATTACTCTCATATAGTGCCCAAAGTTCTCAGTCTCTAACCTAGCACCAGGAAAAATAAAATGTCAAAACGTGATAATGAAATCTGGGATTTGCAGCCCTGTGAAGCGTAAGTGCATTTCTGATCCTCTTATTATTTATTGAAAGAGTAGCTTGAAGTAGAAATGCCCTGGAAATCTATAATGGACTGGTTCATGCACCGGCAAACCACCTAGATGAATAGCAGGTGAAACAATCCATCTGTTAAACCAAGGCAATGTGTATAAGAGGCCTTTGTTACAAAAACATCAATAATACTGAAAAAGTTGATTTTTGGAATATGTCCATGTGCACAAGAAGGTACAGTAGGTGAAAATCACACTTACAAAGCACATGCAGTCAATACGCAAATGTATCTATCTTACCATCTTCTCTGTGTTCGAAAGGATGGATCTATCACATTTTGAAATTCTTTTGAGGTAAAAAGTAACTGCAACATAATTAAATGAAAAATAGCATTTTTGCAGAATGCAGAGCCACAATACCATCAGCAGTGTATTACATACTGGAAGTATCAAATGTCATTGGAACATTGGGCAAAATAAGCCTGTTCTTGCAAGTTCTATATGCCCTGAGCACTCTGTTTTGGCCCTAAGTGCCCCATTTCATAGTTCTCACATGGTAAACATTAAATATTAGAATATGACCTGTGTATTTTTGCTTTCAGTAGATAAATACTGACTTCTTTGACTCTCTGTGACTTTGTACCTTTTTATTCAATAAGCTCTTTGGCTGAGAAAGGCTCTGAGTGTCTCTTAGCCCAGGAGAATGATCACAATAATGCCCCAGACTCTAGAAGTATGTCTTTACAAAGACTGATTAGATCAAATCCAGGGCAAACACTGGATAAAAATCTAAAGAAAAATACAATCACAAAGTATCTCAGGAAGTTTCTGAAGGGTTAGGAAGATAGAAAAATTTGGTCCTACAAACTACAACAGCATAAAGTGCTAGATTAGGTGAGACTGTCAGGGGTTTTTGCTTAACATGTTTTATTATTGAGGCAGGGAGTGTTTTTATGTATGTTTAAACAGATAGATTTAAAGAAAAATCTCTAAAGCTTTTCCAGCAATCATGGAAAGATAATATCTTGGGGTTTATTTTTAAAGACATCTTTAAAAAATGTCCTGGTACCTAGTTATCTTTGTTCTTTATGAAAAGCAATATCCTAGGCAAAATTTCAAACCAATTTTCTTATACATACTCTTATGTGTAAGTTATCTAAATCTAAATACCTTCAGATTTTACATATACATTTGCCATTCTCATGTAGCAGGTTTAAAAATAAATTCTGAAGTTAGTACAAGTATTTTTATTTATTCAACCAGAAATGTTTAAATGTCTCAGGAGAGAGTATCTATTACCACAGGATGATGTGATGTGGTTTAAACTTTAAATAAATGCTTATTTCCTGTAAGCATAAAAAAATATCCTTTAAATGGAAATCTGTATTTTATAGAGTGGTAATATATGCCATTCTTTTCAATTTTCACACAGAATTACATACTGTAAGCAGTATATTCACTGTGTATAAAAGATCTAGGTATTCTTCTGTTTCACATTAAAAATAATCAAAAACTGAATTGGTTCAAGGCTAAGAAACATAGAAGGCACTGAAAATACTAATTAGAGCTCTTAACCAAAAGATAGCAGTAAAGAAAGGAATTTTCAGCAGATGAAAAGTGTTGGATTTTGTAGCAATTATTATTTAAAATATAGGGATGAACTTATCAAAGTGGATCATTTTACCCTTTTAAGGTTGTGCTATATAGGTTCTAAACACAAAAATAATATTTCAGGGGTATAGGCTAACTAAATCCATTCGCTATAGTAGTTCTGTACTCCTGCCCATCTTTCTGTATCTGTTGCATCATTATTGAATGCTGGTTGCATTATTTGAAAGCATGCATTGCTATAATGCTATTCTGCACCAGTATGATGGATTTAGTTTTCATTTTAGTCTCAAAAATATGTGGGCTATAAATACATCTCTGCTCTCCTATGAGGCTCACACTGTAACTGGTAAATTTTCTAGAGAAATCAGTCATGCATATCTTAAGAGAACACAATAAATCCTTTGAAGCAGAATAACCTTTCAGCTGCATTCCTTTAAATAGACCTTTTCATTATAGGGGCAAATTTTACAAGCCTTATGAGTAAAACCTATTCAGTTCTCAAAGTTATCCTTGCTTCCAGTGACATAATCAGATACTTGGTTGCATTTTTTATGTCATCTTACTGGTCACCTGCCTTTTCCCCTTTTGCTTTTTCCGAAACAGTCATAAGTTGTGATTTAAGGGGGCAGCCCTGCTTCAGAAGCAGCTAACCACGTGTCAAAGTGCTTTTGCTGAATCAAGGCCATCCTGTTGAACTCCTAATTTTACAGTGATTTCAGGGTCTGCAGTCTAAGATCCCATAATCAAGAAGACAGCAAAACCCAGTCCTGTGCTTGAAACTAATAGTCAGACTAGGGCTACCCTTACTTGGGTTGAAGTTTCACCTCGTAAATGCACCAGAAAAGCAGAAAAAAGAATGTGGCTGGAAGTTACAGCCATCTTATTAAGAATTGCATTCTCAGTAATGGCAGAATGATCAAAAAATAATGCCCACCGAGTAAATATTGCTCTTTCCCATTTCTGGATACCTTCGCTAGACGTGGATAAAATTAACAGAGTATTGAATTCAGTAGACCTTGGTTAACAGGAAGAGACAGTGTGGTCAGGCTAAACAGGTCTTTCCGTCAGAGCTCTTCAGCGTTCTCCCTAAGAACATCCATTGAGCGGCATGATGTGTCAAGGAGCTGGGCTAGCTCCCTTCGGTGTTTGTTTTTCTCTCTTGTCTGACAACTTCATCACAATCCATCTTTGTTAGCTGATTGCACTGACTTGAACATGGGTGAGTGTGTATCAGCCTTCATTAGGTCAAGTCAAAGACAAGTGTACATCTCTGCCTTGCCTGTAGAAACAGATTTATACTTTGAGAAGGGTGGGGGGAAGGTCACTTGGTATTTGGCTTGAAATTTGAATCTGTTAAAGGATGAAATTAATAACATCCAGAACTAGAACATATGGCATCCATATATATGGCACTGTATCTGCTTGATGATGTCACGCTACCTCTTAAGGTTTGGGAAATGCACTTTTTAAAGCATTTAGCTATGTTGTGGGCTCAACCTTTCAGACCTGACTGAGACAGAGCAGGCTTAATTTGGTCTGAACATTTATTATCCCTGGTATTTGTAGGCCACATGAAACCTCATGGTTTTCATTATCTTTGTATTTCACACACAGCCTAATTTCATTTATTCTTATTTTATGCCCCTGCCAGACCACCGCTCTTGATAAGGAGAGGCAGGTTTTCCGACGAAGACGCAACCAGGATGTGAGGGGACGTTATAAGGCTCAGCAAGCTCCACCTGAACTCAACTCCGAATCGGAAGACTATTCACCAAGTTCATCCGAGACTGTTCGCTCACCTAACTCACCCTTTTAATAAAATACTTTTTCTCAAAAATCTTGGCTTTAACCCTTTGAGACCCTGAAACTGCTTCAGGCCTGTGTGGAGTGATTACAGCTGATCTATCCAGCAGTAAATGCTGGGATCGTGGAACACAAAAGGGTGCTCACAGAACCTTTGTAAGAATAATTTCCTAATTGATTGAAATACTTGTTCTCTGTTTAGATTGCAACTTGCTGCTAATATGATCCTCAAAGGGTTAAGGCTATTTTGCTTTTTTATTTAAAGATAGAAGCAGTGAATGTTTTCATCAGTGGAGCTAGGAACTGCAGTATGTAATTTTAGCACATGTTAACCCTCTGAGTAAATGGTCACCTTAAATCTTGACAACCCATATTAGGGTTTTATTCTGGCTTTTTTGCTTTTATACGCACATATCTTTTATATTATCCTGAAGTTCCTTGCCTGTTTCTGGCCAAAAATTTATCAAATGTACTATTGCTTAGGAATTATAAATACAGGCTTAAAAATGAAAATAAAATTAAACAAATGGTATCTTCTACAGCAGCTCATTTCAAACCTGCATCGTACTTCCACACGGAGAGACTGTTATTGGAGGATATGATGCAGGCCTAAATGGGAAATTCAGTTTAGGGCATCCTCATGGTTTACAGAAGATGTCATGATGATGGCCACAAAAGGTTGCTTCCATATAGTTTGCTGCTAATGACAATGTCGAGTCTTGGGAAATTGCTTGAGGACACATTCTGTCATGTAATAGTATGTAATGATCTAGTTGAGAAGTTCCTGGTTCTTTTGCATCACATTCAGGAATGTACAGGCATTCTCTCAGCATGACCTGGTTATTCCGGCAGAGCCATTTAAAAAGATAAACGCTGATGAGCACTACCCTTTAAATAGCTAGAGTACTTCTAAATCGGGGAATATACAAGCAATTTAATATATATGTAAAGCCTAAATTGAATTAGCAAAAGTTTTGTCTTTAGAATGGAGAAACTAAAAACGATTCACCAGTTTTATTTGTAATATTTAATAAAATGGGCATTTACACAGAGTATATATATATTACTGGTTTGTTAAAACCTCAAGACAACATTACAGCTTTTTATTTGACCATTATCATAAAGCTGGCTTCCACAGAAATATTACCGTGTGTAGACTTTTGCTTCAGATGTGATAATTTGAAAAAGAAAAAAAGATGGCTCAGAATTTCATGTGAATGAAAGAAGCAACTTTCAAAATCATGTTCTAAAATAAAAAACATTGTGAAATTTATAATTTCTCTTATTGCTCATATAAAATGGAAGTTTTCTTGTCTAAAGTTAAAGTTTTCTCACAGTGTTTTTTAAAAGTCGCATATGGTTTCCTCTCTCTATCTCTTTCTCGCTCTCGCTCTCTCCCCCACCGCCCTTGCCTTTTTTCTCTCTTTCTTCCTTCCATCCTTTTTATTTCCTATCATACAGCCAGAAGTATCAATATACTGCCCAAAATGACTTGCAGATTTTCTCATCTATCTGGGAAGTATGAATAAATTTTTCAGGAACAGGGCAGGTTGCCCACAGTATCATTCCCATTCTGAGTGGTGTTTGTTCATGACACTCTGTACGAGCAGTTGTGGCAGCCAATATGTAGCTGCAGCTGGTTGGGGCTAGTATGAAGCTCTTCTGCACTTCTAGCTGGAAGTATCAGTTGAACTGTAGTTCAAGAAACATTGGAATTCTTCTGTTTCTCCATCCTACGAAGTGCATCTTTCATTGCCTCAGACATGAAAATTTATATATTGAAAGCTCTGAAGACTTTAAACACAGGAATTTAATCTTGTGAATCTTCACACAAGTGGTATAAGTATTTAATATAGAATTTTTTTAATCTACCTAATCTAAAAGTGAGATATTTAGTAGAAACTAGTTCTCCAGACTTCCTGGATAATACAGAGAGATGAGCATTCCAGGTTTGGTTCATCTCACCTGTCATAGGCACACATTTTAGGCAGGACTCATGTTTTGATTAACCTATTGGTCTCACTCCATCGACTGTAGAAGGAACGGCTGGTGGAAGCTTGCATCAGACACCAACTTCAGATTATGAGTTTACTAGAAAGTCATCTAAGCCATCAAGAGACTGATCTCTGAATGCATGTTTGTGGGCAGAAGGCTTGTGCATGGCCTCAGTTACTCTATCTGGAACCTGAGTGAAAACATCTGAAAGCAAGTGAAGAAAATGAGTCTCTTGTTGGATAACTCCATTGGGGCAGGAGGTGAAGGGACAAAGGAACTGCCATACAAAAGTTCTCAGATTTTAGGTTTTAGGAAAGGGTTGTATCTGTGTGTCCTTGACTATAACCATCCAGCCCTAGACTCATTGTGGAAAGAAAATGCTCAGTAGATAGGGCACAACCACTGCCATTGAGATCTTAATGGTTGTACATTTGTAACATTTGGATGGGACAAGGATTATTTTTCCATAGGATCAAACCCTCAGTCAAGATAAAGACTTCCTTGCCACTTACCTGTGCTAATTTACAGTAGGTCAGAATCTGACACAAGTTTGACCAGCGTTGACCTTCCCACATTATATCACAGCCTTCCCTTTAGAAGAGATACAGCTCAGCCATGTAAATGCAAGACATACATGTGGTAATAAAAAAGTGTCCATTAATACTACATGCTCCTTGACTATTGTGAAAATTTTGCAGTCTTAAAGCAAAGGCCAATGTTCATTCTTCTTAATTAGAGAGGAAAGTCAGGAGGAAAAAAAAAAGTTTTGCCTTACGCATAAGAAATATTCAAAAATCCATCTGGGATTTTCCTATCACCTTTTCTTTGCTTTGGAATACAGGGTTATCATTAAAATAAGATGTTTGGCTCCTTCATCTTACACCATCTTGTATTACTTAAAATGTATGTAAAAATAATCCTAGATCCTGAAAATCCTACTCATCCCCAACATCTTATGTTTCTGATCTTTGGTTCATGTTTTATGAACATAACTATAAAAATATTTCTTTAAGTTATTTTTAGATTTGTGAGAGACTGAGTTTCAAATTGCTGATATCCTATTTTAGGTTTCAAGGAAGGGTATCTGAATATTTGAACTGTTTCAAAAGAGTTTGCAATGATGGTTTGAAACATACCCATATACTCATAGATATATATTTTAATATAACCATATATATGTATATATGTTTATGGTTTCATGGAAGTTATAATGGTTTAGGCTTGTTTGGCAGTGACTGCCAGTTTTTTTAATCTAACCTCTGAATTCTTGGGGGTAAGTGAAGACAGAATATGTGGCCCTATAAATATTTGAAACATCAATGAAAAAAAGAAATCAAGCAATAATAGACTACTTCTAATGTGATAATCTGGGAGAGCAGATAGCACACCATGGTCATTTTACTGTAATACAGACCAGTCCTTCTGACTTCTTTCTTCATTTCCCTTATGAATCATTGCCTGGTATTGCTGCTAAATGTGACAACAATTGTTTTAGTTAGCAGAGATGGATGGCAGTTGTGGTAGGCACCATCTATCACCAAGGAGATGGAGACGAGCATTTCCGAAGGGTGATTCAGGTCATCTAATGTTTGGTCTCTGGAGATGCCTGACAGCCTGATCTTAGTATCAGCAGGAAAGTAGAACAGGGTCACTTCCAGCTTAATTCCTCTTAATTAAATATAAGCGGGGATAAAGTGGAACCTAACCTAAGTGCAATATTCTAGTGAGCTTACATGCAGTAAGCAAACTTTGATGTCAAAATGTAGTACTGATAGCACAGGATTGCTGAAAGGTAGTGAGCTGGGAGTTGTCTCATCTAATCTGTCTAAGAGTTAGGCATCTAATGCAGGGCAATAATCCAAGCTTCCCGTATAGGTGCTAGAGACTGGCTTCTCTAATGGATAATTAAAATTCTAGGATGGATTAATCACTCATGAGATGAGGTGCCTAGCCCAAATATATTTAGAACATGATTTATTAAGTCATGACATATAAATTAGTATTTCTGTAAGTTACAATTTTCATAGCATTAATGTACAAAAAATCCAGAATACTATGGTTCTACTCAGAGGGTTAACAGAAAAGCACTAGGCATGCTGATTACATTGGTGTATCCAAACTGCTTTGCTTTTTTAGCCAGTGTTTGCTGATTTTTTCAGAAAATTCTTGAAAAATTTCAAGTTTGAAATAATTTAAGTGTTGTTGTTTAACCAATTTCTATAACCAAATTAATCTTATTTTTAGCTCAAGTTATCACAGGAATAATATGTATCATTGATGCAGTGTAAGTCTGTAGTTACCAATTTTATTAATTCCACAAGTGATTCCAGAAATCTCTCTTTTTTTAAGTACTTACTATAGAGCTTACAATGGTGGCATAGGTGACTGAGACTGTCTTTCTTATTGGTAAACAAACAATATTGTAATTTCAAGAAAGTCCTAAGAATCAGCTTTTCAGTTTGGTAGTGTACTAGTTAGGGGAAAGCTATCTCATTACATGCATTGTGTAAATCATCTTTGTAGATGAAGATTGTTCATATTAATGAACACATTCTTTTTCCTTGACATTGTAGCAGAAACTGTTTACTTGTTAATGAACAACCAATACATTAATTTGCTTCAGACTGTTAGAGGGGAAAGTGAGATTCCAGTCATTGACAATGTTATTGCTTTACAGTAGCCCTCATCTAATTTAAATGTGGTGCATACTACAGTAAGCAAAGCCAAACCTGTGAATAAACTCCTGAAAAAGCCTGGTGGGTCTTTATTCAGTTGGGTGCTCGCATACAGTAGCATGTGACAGCAGGAAGGCTTTCAAGAATTGTTGAAATGAAAGCGATATATCCACAAATAAGAGCTAAATTGCAATCCTTTCCCTATGGGGCATATATGTTTGAAAAGAAAAAATAAAGAAAAGAAAAGAAAAATTGGCTCAGAGGTTTGCAGTGGTACTATATTACCACAGGGCAAGTACATTAAATCATTGTTATTTGCTAGCCCAGGGTATATGTTGGAAAATGGCATCTTTTTTATTTAGTTTAGATTGTGGGCAGGGAGAGCTTTCCTAATATTATTGCAGTGCCTGCTAGTGCTGCCATGGTTAAGGCTGTGTTAGTATTTCCATTATAAACTTTTAGTCTCAAAGGTTTTTAATTTGATTGTAAAAATTTGCTTCAGGCAGAAACTTGACATACAATTTTTCAGCTCAGAGCGGTTCTTTTCCTAAAGTATGAGAGAAATCAGCTTGACCTCTTCAACATTTATTTTCTAAGCGTACACAAACAATCATAGACACAAAGGCGGTTTTTATGCAGCTCATTTCAGATGTGTCACGTTTTCAAGCATATCTCACAGGTCTTAACTACAAAGGCGACAGCTCAGAACTTTTGGGCATTTGGAAAACCAGGAAGAAAACTCAGTGATCAAGAGAAAAAATGTTCCACATGTGGGAGAGTTTTATTTTGACGTGACAAGCATTTAAAGTTTGCACAGTAACGGGTATGTATATGCCCTGCTGAGTGCTCACTTAATCCCTAAACCCATTAGTTTAAGTCATTCCATGTAGGAAATGCTAAATGTGAATGTGCTGAATTTCCCTGTAAGGCTGGGAAAAGAAGCGGTTTTGTCTTGTGTTTTATAGTAGCACCATGGACAAAGCTGACAATACACCAGCAAAAGGGGTCCACGAAGAGAAGAATCAAAAGGACATGTTTTCTCTTAAGGGGAAAAAAAATTGTCTGAATAAGACAGAGTTGAAAGCTCACACTGAATAAGACAGGTATCAAAAGCAATATAAAAAGCATAAGTATGGAACCATTTGGAAACTATAAAAGTGCAAGGGAGCCATGCAGTGTAGTGAATCCATGCGTGGAACCAATCACCTACTAATCTGGAGCAAATTTACAGCTACAAACAGGCATAATTAATACACAAATCAAACACACCCAGCGGCAGATGGAATTGAAATCCTAGTCCTTTTAGCAAACATAATGCAGACCTTTTCCTCATATATTCACTAAATGAGACCGCATGTAGCTGTTTGAAGTAGTGTTGCATACAGGCTAGCGGGGAAATTAGGTGTTTAAAAAAGTGGCTGCAAATTAATTGTTTTTAATAGCAATTCTACCTCACTGGGTCCTTTTGGGAAATGACAGCTTTTAAAAAGTTATGTCTATGCATTTTATATTTGTGTGCATACATACTTGGATAGCCCATGCCAAATGGCTTCAGTAAGAATTGAGTTGCTATATTGAGGCTTCATGTTGCCTGAAGTCTTCTGCAACAGGGGCCAAAGGAAGGGACAAAGTCTCCATGAAATAAAGAATTCGTGGATTGACCCACCTGTAATGGAGATGTCTTCCTAATCTTTCTCTTAGTTATCAGCTTGGATGATAAGCCACAGTGCTCAGTCATGTCCAAAAGTATTCTCCCTACCTAAGTGGGTGGAAAGGGGACACTGAATAGAGCTGTGCCATTTTCTTGGCACCCTCCTACAGTGCTGCACATTTTGTCAAGCCATGTGTTAATATCAGGTTGGGAAAATAACTGCACCAAATGATAGAGCCAGAAAAAGCACATAGGTAGTGATTAGCCATGACAAGCGTAGACTGACATTTGGAAGATGGTTTCCGACCAACTGATCAGACAGATTTTTGAGAATTTTTCCAATAGAACCATTGGAACCAAGAAACTCCAAATGATTGTTAGGTGCAATTTGATCTGTTCATGGAAAACTTTCTTCTCAAGGTGTTTCTGATATGTCCTCATATGTGTTTCCTGATGTAGGAAGACTCTGGGCTCAGAAAGCCAGAAGACAACTTTATTTCTATGTGTCTAACAGATTTTAATGCTAGTGATGAGTTCTTCATACACACAGAATTTTAGGTGTCTTGAAAAAAAAGCAGTGATGTAAAACAAGCTTAGCTTACTTGTCTAGAGTTACTCTCAGGAAGAGCTGACATTACTACTACAACTGTTACTGCTGCTGCTATTACTGTTCTACTGCCACTACCACCACCACCACTGCCCTTCAGAGGTAATTGCTTTATTTGACCTGTGCATCTCCATTAGATGCCTGGAATGCTTCAAACCTGCTAGTAAGACTAGCAGGGTCTTATATGAATAAGAGCATCTATAAATTTGTTTCTTTTCAAACAGAATGCCCACAGCTATCGAAGCTGGGTTCCATCACATGATGAGAGTTTGAGAATTGGAAAGAGAGGTATTGGTAAGTTGAAAGTAAGGATTATTTGTAAAGTGTAAATACAATGTCCAAGGGAATTCCTGGTGCTGTATCTTGCAAAAGAGAGAGATAGACTTTGTTTTTCTTCAGCAAATTCAAGCACGTAGGAAAATGCAAATAAGCCCTTGAGATATGAACCTCTGATAATTTGGTGTTTGTCGTTAATCTTAACAAGGTGTAATCTTTGTGACTTTGCTTCACTGTAATAGGGAGTTAGAATTGAAGGTGAGTAATAGAAAATCTTGGCAACTTTTGCCATTGACAATTAAGGGGCAGGAGGAATCAAATTGACTGACTGATGCTAAAACGAGTAGTTCAGAAGAGGCATTTCTAGAGAGAGTTGATGTGAAGAAAAAAGGGAGGAGGAGGACTCTTGAATATTTTCCAAAAACCAGTTTATCACTTGCCATTTGTGCTGATCTTTGGTGTCTTATCTGAGGGAAAAAAAAATTGCTCAAACTGGTCGAAGGTTAAAGACATACCCACTATAACTTATTTTTTATTTTATTAAGAAATTAATAAGATTTTATACTCTGCCTGAACGGAAATTGTTAAAGGATTACTGGAGTGTGAAGTTAAATAGCACTTTTCTCATGCCTGCTAAAAAGCCATCTAAGGAAGTGGTGGCCTTCAAACAAGTTTCTAAATTAGTTAAATTTAGAAAAAATTTAACTTTTTTTGAAAAGTCAGAAATTGCTATGCGTTTGATTGGCATAAAGGAATTTTTAATTTTCAAGGTACTGATTAAATAAGTTTTATATGCTACATATTCCTGCAAAAATAAGGAGGAAAGACGAATTTTTCAAAATGTGAGTGAACAGAAAATACATCTGATATTATCACCTTAACTTATGAGCTAAGTTTTTAAGTTGCTAGTTATGTAAAATATTTGCTATAATTGGGTAATAAAGGAGTAGAAAAGGAAAAATCACTTAATACTTCAGCTTTTCCCTCAGCTGCTAACAAGTTCATGTTTCTTGAGCAGAGAATCATTACAATGTATTTCAATTCAGTCATCACAAGCAAGCCACCAAGGAGTTAGATCCAGCTGCATTCCTGAGAAGCTGTGCACAAGTTTTAAAAATTAGTCATGCAGCCACATCCTGGCTTTCCCATATAAACCTCTGTACCACTGTGAGTCTTGATGAACATGATTATAAAAAAAGGATGTAACTATTCAGAAAATTCTCGCTTCATGTTTTAATATCTCAACACGGGAGATGAGTTTGGATAGAGGTATGGAAATCGAATAGAGCTGTGGACTGACAGGCTTTGCGTCTAGTGCCCTTCAACACTATACATACCAGCTCTCATGAGAAATGTGAACACTATTTTACAGTGGAAGCCTGCTAAATCCCAGTAATGATCAGCAGTTTCATGTAAATGGCTGGATTTTGGGAATTAGCAGGTGAATTAGGAAATACAATAAAGGACCAGAGGATAATGCATTTCATAGTGTACTATTTCATATGTTCTGACAATTGATTTAATTTTGATTTTGTACTTCTTTCTTTATCAGCAAGTGTGTTGGAGTATAAATACTACAAGTAATTTGAGATCCCACCAGGGTTCTCTGATTATTTTTGATGAAAGGCAGAAAAAGTGCTATTTTATCTATGTTGATAAAAGCATGTATTTAATCCTACTTTCATTTACAAGGTAATAGTTGCAATTTAACCACTGGTTCATGGAATGATTCTTGATGGAGGAGATAGCTTCAGAACTAAGGAATCTGTTAGATGTCTGTCTGTCTGTCTAGAATATGTTTGGTTTTCTTATTTCACAGGGATTATTAATTGATAACAGGGTTATAGGCATGTGGTACTTTCCCTTTTGGATTTTGTCATCCCAAAGAGTTTGTCCTCCATCTTACTGGCAGCACAAGATTTTGGCATGCCAAAATGAAGGCTAATGATTTGTGAACACCATAACCCTTCATGAACCTTCACTGTCAACCCTTTTCTCCTCTGCTCCCTTCCACACACCTCCAGCCTCTCCAGGCCACTTGTTTCTTTCTCCTTTCCTACACTCCACTTTTCTTGTGTGATGCAAATATTGTACATCTGTGTGTAAAACAGAGCAGGGAAACTGCTCCGAGGGAATAAAAAAGCTTTGCCTTGCATTAATTACCTGGTTCTGTTCATTGTTCCCATGCACCAGCATGCAAGGAAATAGGGTATAAATAAACTGACTGCTGCAGTGGGAAGATGGGACTGCTTTCAACGGCAGTGGTGGCTTAAATAGTAAATGACAGTAAGGGGTAAGGGCTGAAAAGTGTGTGTTGTGTCTTTTGGGATTAAGTTCTACACTGTTGTTCTTTATATTTGGACTTCCAAAGAATTTTTGTTTTGAATAAACTAAAAGAGAGGGGTGCTGTGAAAAAATATTGCAATTATAGAAGAAGGTCTTGGAGGAAGTTGAAGCACAGTATGTTTAAATATTGCATACACTCAGTGAAAAGGGGAATACATGGGGAAGAGATATCATGTGTTATCTTCAAATTACATCCATGCTTTAGGCTTTTGCAATACTTTGTAGAGGACAATAATGGAAGATGTGCACAGACTCTATCTTGCAGTCACTTGTCCCCAGGTGGTAGATGACATACAGCCTTATTATTTGTTGCCACTTAA
Organism: Callaeas wilsoni; assembly: GCA_013398955.1. Lineage (NCBI taxonomy): Eukaryota > Metazoa > Chordata > Aves > Passeriformes > Callaeidae > Callaeas > Callaeas wilsoni. The sequence continues at coordinate 124,242 of VWPU01014236.1, read as the reverse complement.
CCTTCAAGATGGGAAAAGACAGTTGCTGCAAACCTTAAGCCTAAATGCTGCCCTGGTTGTAGCTTCTTGCTCTGCCCCAAAGTTGCACTTGCTGGGCTATGTTTTCCACTTATGGTGTAGGTAGAAAGCTAAACCCTGGCCTGCTGTGTGCCAGCATTTGCACTGCTGGTCTCTGCCAGAAAACACCAGCAGTCACAAGGCTCCTCTGCCCTGCATAGTCAGCAGCAGCTTCTGCTGATGCCTGAAATACCATTTACCATTTGCTAAATGAAGGCCAGTGAAATCCTCTTTTTGAAAGGTACTTGAATCCAAGATAATCTTAAAAGACATGCTTCTGCAAAGGGACTAAATAGTGCAGCTATTGGTGCTGGTTTGTTGCCTGTGTACTGGCTGAGCAGCTGCCAGGCAGCAAATGGGGCAGCAGACATCAGGAAGCAAATGGAAACCCTGTGGGCAGCTTGCAAATCAGCAGTACATAGTCATAACCAAGTCTTCCCTGGAAAGCAGTTGGATTTGGGGTTGGGCTTTTGCTTTCATTTTTCTAAACAGGAAACATGTTCAAAACTCCAACTTGCCTCCTGTTACTTGTTTCAGTTATGTTCAGGGAAATGGGACTTTGGAAATCAGGGCAGGGGGGAAGATTAGATTAGCATTACATCAAAGAACTATCCAAGTCTTATCATGATTCTCCCATTTGGGCAACAGGTAGATAAGGAAGATAGGCTGTAGATTATGTCCAGCTGCTCATTCAGAACTGCAGACAGATTGCACTCCAGGCAGAGAAATCATCTGAATGGAAATCAGTAATTCATTCTTTATTTCCCTTCATGTAACATGGAGTTTGGTATTGCTATTTTACGTGCAATTACTGTGTATGCATACCATAATGTTTCAGGATGCTCCCCAGATTGTAACCCTTTTATACCAGCTCTAGATAGGAGAAACAAAATTCACAGTAAGAAATTAATAATTGACATTACAATTATAAAGTTAAACTTCTAGCAATGCGACAGTTGTCTGTTATCAGAGGTTGCATATTTTTGATCAAAAGCATGAATTTGCATATATTTGTTTGAGCAGATACTGAAGTTTGAAATATAGCAAGTTTAATTTTGTCATATAGTAAAAACCGACATATCTGGTCCAAGACTTCTCAAATTACCTGCATTGAGGGAAATCAATTTATTCTTTTCTGTTAGATGCCTGAAAAGATAAATTCACTGACCCTGAAAATATATCTAGTTTTATTCTTGGCCACATCCATAATCCTCCTTTCTTAATAGATGAAAATCATAATTAATATGCCACTAGAGAGTTTTTATTATTTCTTCAGAATTACCTCTTAATTTACTACATTAGCCTGATTAAGTAATGAACTTGTCATTTCCAGTTTTTCCTTAAGAATATGAAATATCTAATTTTTGACCAGGCAATGCTAAACTAAAGTGCAACTGAGGAACACATTTTGGCCTAGATCCCTTTTGCTAAAAATTCTTTCAAACTCTTTTTTTAATGCACATCTAAATACTGAGGGCTGCAGAGCCCCACAGGCCCTCTCTACCTGCAGACCTTGCAGACACACAGCTGGAAGCAAAGCACAGTGGCCTGACAAGCTGTCCCCCCTGCACTGAGAGCCACAACACAGACAGAGGAAGTGTGCTATAGACCACAATCACCCTTCTTTGGCACAGCAATTTGATTCCTTACTGAAATTATGGGTTGAAGTGGTACTAGAAAGTACCATCATCATCCTGCAGTAGTGATCTCTTCCATTGACTGAAGGAGGAGAAAACCCAGATTTTTTTTTTTCTTTTTCCCAAAATTCTATAATTTTCTATGCATCAGTGACAAAAACACAATCCTTTCCTCACTTGTGTGTGACAGAAAACTTTGGTGATTTTCTGCATTAATTTTTTGAGAAATATGGACAATGTTTTTATTGTTGCTAAGAAAACACCTTTAGTAATTAATTACAGCATTTTCTTCTAATTTATCTGTAGCAAATGAGAAAGTATCATATTCATCCCTTTCTCTCTGTCAGGAGAACCTGCTCTTCATTCCCTGCAGCCTTTCCCATTTAACCCGAAAGGCTCTGTTAAGTAGCTAACTCACCAACTGAGTGTATTAATGTGCTCAGTAGCCTAATTTGTGTAAAATATGCACTGGTTGCCATTAAAGTGTCAACTTTTACTCCTTGTAGCATCTATACTTGGAAGGAAGACTTGCAGGTTCCTCCTTGGACTCAAGGTTGAAGGTATAATAGTTGCCATAGGTGGAAATTTTCTGAGGCCTTTGGGAAATGTTTGGTGACCAGGCTGTGTGCCTATATGGAAACACAGACTGGCAAAAAGTGGCTGTTTCTGCCCTGAGGCCACTGATAAAACCCTGAGAGAGGAACTCAGTTGGTCATTGGAGCTTGAGTGAGATGGAGACTGATATATACGTGTGTGTACATATATATATAGAGAGAGATATATATAAATGATAGACTGAGAAAGCCAAACCACAAATAACTACATAGCACTGAAATTCCTAGAGACCAGCAGTTCACAAATCAAGAGAACATACCCAGTGAAGAGTGATGAGCTGAAAAGGGGAGCAAAACTGATGCGCCATGAACAAAGAAAAAGTTTCCTGACTGCAGGATTTCAGTGACTCATGGTCTAAGAGGCTTGGCATGGCAGGCCCCAGCAAGGGCCAGCCAGCTGCTCTGGCTGCAGAGCATTTCATGCTGCACGAGCATGCAAAGGATGCAGGGGTGCCAAAGTGCAACACCATAGGGGAGGAGCCGTCAGTGTAGGCCCAGGAGCTGGCTGTCCCAGGACCTTGCTTTGAAGGACTAGACTTCCTGTTTTCTTCCTGATTCCAAAACCTGTGGATTTTTTCTTTCAGGCCAAATGAAGAGGTGACAGACATCTGCTTGTGCTTTAACCTCTTGTCTGCAGGTCTGATGTTGTGCTGCACTACAGGGTTATACTTGGCTCAGGGGAGACTTCACTGCAGTGGAAGCTGTGAAACACGTCAAGTAAGTGAAGAGTTTTAGAAGTAAAGCTCTAACAACCTCTGGTATTGGTGTCCATAAACTACTCAGCTTGTCCAAATCACAGGAGCAGCCTATGACCTCTCTCTGACACCAGCATTGGATTAGTGGATGATTTTATGTCCTTGAAGCAGAGCAGAGGTACTACAGCTCATCAAAGAAAGAATTGGAAAATGAGCTGTCAGCTTGAATAGCCAAGGTTTGTGAAATGGACCAGATCTGGTTTATTTGTTAGTTTTTACCTTTTGTGAGGTGTTCATTAGCGAGGCGATGATCTGTGGGTGGCAGCCAGTCCCTCCAGGAAGCTGGTTTGCTGAGATGTAACACCTATAGAAACAAGGAAACTGCTGGAAACAGCAAGGAACAGACACGGCCCAAGCTCAAGTACAGCTAAAAGGGGATCTGGAGGAACAAATGGGCTGTGTAGTTTGCTACAACCAAAAGTCTATGGAATTGACTGAAAGGGAGGCTGAGAGAAAGGATCTGCCTACAAGGATGAAATTGGCAGGAGGAGATACGTTAATAAATCCCTTTTATTTCTGGCATAATCACCCTGAGATTTAAATAAAATTGCTGGCCCATATATGGGGAGTTCAAGGGCTCCTTCTGGTGCCTTCTTCCTGAAAGAGTAAGTTTTGATGGGCCTAGCTCAACATTGCACTTGACTTGAGACAGTGAAATTCAGGGAGCCTTTAGCCCTTCTAAAAAGTTTGTTCATTTTTAAGCCCTTGTGCCCTGTGTCCTCTTTGTCAGCCCAGTCACAAGGTGCTGCTGCCCAGTTCAGGGAGAGGAACAGGACAGTGTTTCTTTGCTCTCCCATTTCTGAAATAAAGGCAAAGCTTTCAAGGCCGGGTCAGCCCAAGCACTTTCAGCTACAGCAAAGCACAAGAGGCATATGGGTGATGCGACCATGTTAAGAGGATAAATTCAGAGTACTTCTCCAGAAACTGTTACAGGAAAAAGGTAACAGAGTGAACTGATGCAAAACCATGGGAATTTGGTGTAAAATGGCCATACATTTCAATGTGAGCCCACAAAAGGCAGCAAGTTCTCTCATGCAGCTGTTTCCCTGGGACACCAGGGCTGTGTGCTTACCCCTCCAGTGAGGGTGAAGGTAACGGAGATTTAGGCTTGTCAGAAAATTGAACAGGAGAGCTAGAAATCAAGTATTAAACTCTTTGTTACTTACTTATTGGAGTCCAAATGTGGAAGAAAAATCTCCCACAGGACTTTCTTTCAGTCTCATGTGTGCTGTCTTTCATGTGTCTTAAATTACACTCCAGTGAGGCTCCTGTGCCCCAGAGCTGTCAATGTTCCACTCCTTGCCTGTATCTGTGGAAAATAAATCACTACTCTGTGTGCCAGAATACTGTTAGTTTAACTCTTACCTCTTTTCCTCTCTTCATGTCCTACTGTCATACTCGCCCACTCCTCCCTTCACAGCTTCTGAGTCTGTTGGCTGATTTCAACCAATCTGGAGAAAAGAGGCAGAATTATCAAAAATAGTTAAGGACATAGAAATTTTGTGAAAATCAGCAGTTCAGTAGCTGAGAGAAGCCTAAGTTAGCTGTTGGCCCTTGTGCCAGAGAGAGGCAGATGGGAGCCTGCAGTGCTCCTGCCCAAAAGGGCAGCTTGGTAGTTGTACCTGGCTGCCTTTCTGCAAGGGGTGCTGGGATGTGGTGGCCAAAGGGATGAGTGGAGAGCTGGCTTGATGCTTCTTGGAGCAGCAGGCAGTACAATGAACCTTCAGGAACAGCTTTTGCAGCTTTGATGTCACCTTTTCCCACTTGCAGCTGGAGGACTCGATCTCACTGTTCTGCAACATAACTGAATTAAGCCCTGAGAGGAAGCAAAAACTCCCTCATCTTTTCCTCATCTTTCTCCTACTTCTGCTTCATCCCTGAGAGTGAAGCACTGCTATTATCCTTCCCCTTTTTTGGGAAGAGAGAAGTACCCTTGTGCTTTGCTTTTTTCTATCTTGATGCACTGAAATTGGAGGTGAGAATGGCTGCTACTAGACTTCCTGTCCTAGGTCGAATTGTATAATTTTGATCTTTCCAGCACAGAATGTGCTGTTCTGAATTTTTTCTTGACCATGAATGCAGCTCTCATTGAAAGAGCTCTTCAATATTTGAGTCCTGTGAATATTTTTATTGTAAAAACATTCCCTTGATTCATAATTTTAATTTTCTTCTCAAAAGAAACATTGATTTTCCATCTAGCTTTCCTTAGAAGCTACCACTCAGCCCTAACAAAGAAAAGGAAAAGATCAGGGAGGGGAAAACTGAATGCCTGAATATTGATAGATTTAGATTATTTTAATTTTTATAAAAAATCCACACAGGCTGACTACACAAGTGGTACTGCCTTGCAAGCCTAAGTGAACAGCTCCTTGGCTAATGCTCATCAATCTGAGGAAGGAATCAGGCAACACAATGTGAAATGCTGACCCTGCTGCTTGTCTCCATGCCATATGGCAGCAGAAGCTGGCATTGTTCTTTGGCACTTGGACCTGGAAGCTCTTTTGCCCAAGCTCGCTGCTGTTTACAGAAATAGCGCTTCAGCCCTGACCATTAACGATGGGCATGTGTCAGATGACAGTGCTGTAACCTGCAGTAACCTTGTAAACCTGGGCCCAGCACAAACACTCTGAGGGCAAACACATTGTAGCATTTAAGTATAAAAAAGATTGTTTGATGTGCTTTAATTTATTGGAAGTGAGTAAAAGGAATTCCACTCTGTTATTTATACGAGAAATTTGTCTGTAAAGAATCACAGCTCTGTCTAGTCTGGGCCACTGACTTTATCAGGGTGAATTCATCCCATATAGAAATGTTATGAGCCTGTCAATGCTCTTTGCTTACAGTGTTAAATTCTTTGATAATTCTATCTTTAACTATTTCTCTTGGCAGCCTGTCTTCAGCTCAATAACCTTTTGAGTCAGATCTTTTTTTCCTGTATTCCAGTTTAAAGCTCCTCTTTCTTAAATTCAAGTTTGTTTCTCTCTCCGTTGTCTATTTTTCCTGCTGAGCCCTCAGGTTTACAGGCTGAGTCATTCCTACTTGAGGTTTCTATCCATTCTTTGCTTTGTTTGTTCTGCTAATTTAAGCAATATGTTTCTCTTTTATTCATGTACAAGAACTTAAAATTTAAGAAACTGTTGTTATGCTCACCAGTCCTTTTCCCACTTCATCATCTATTTAACCTGCTATGTAATTCAATCCTTCTCCAGTGGTTTCAGTTGGTTTATATGGAAAAACTGTGTAGAGGATGTGAATGATCCAGAGCTTCAAAAGCAAGTTCTTGAATATTAATGACTCTGCTTTTTTATCTTTAGGATGATAGACTGCCAATATCTGTGTCTTTGAAATCCTTCCTGCCAGTAGGTTGCCATCACTTTAGCTTGCCATTAGTCATGCTAATTTGATGACTTCTAGTTTAAATGTTTTCTTATTTGTTTGCTTAGTGCATCTTTTCCCTCTCTCTCCCTCCTCCTTTTGTTTTTGATTACCCTTTTGATCAGGTGATGGATTAATTAGACAAGAATTCTTCTGGCTTTCAGCAAAGACTCCTTTTCGAAAGCGTGATCCAATAGGTACATAACATAGAAATGGGAGCATTTGGCCCCGTTCAGAGTTGTATAACTTATCATGCCTTGTAACTTTGTGCCCCTTTTGTTCTACCTTCTGTAAGGTGGGAGGTGGTCTACAAGCCTAATCTGAACCAGTGGACAAAAGTTATTTTGGACCTTAACCCAATTTGAGCAAATCATTGCTGTCCTTCACTAATGCTCTTTAACAGAAAAGGATCTCCAATCCCTGTCTTGTAATCTCCTGGTATGCAACAGGTCAGAGCACCCTATTTCAATCTCATAATTAAATGAGTGTGTCAACAAAATATGCCTTCATTACAAAGGGAAGAATAATAATTGAAGTAGTTAAAGCTTTCTGCTTAAAAGAAAGCAGACAACCAATGAAACCAATTTTTGCTTCTAGATCCATGAGTACCTACGAAGCAGAGAACATGGAGATTAATTTTCCTATTCTCATCTTCCTTTTGTAGATCCACGTGCAGATCTAGGAGTATGTGCCTCTTCTTTCTCTTTGGAAGTTCAGGACCAGCCACCCAAAATGGGTTGTTGCTGCCTCACTGATTAATTGCTGTCTCCTCTGGACAAATATTAGTAATGAATTGTCTGCAGCCAGTGTGCTACAGGCACACAGGTTCCTGAAAACAAAATGATGGAGAACTCGGGGATCAACAAAAGATGCATTCCTCACTGAGTCCCACCACAAAACTGCCAAAGGGAGACAACACAGGGTTTAGACCTCCTTTAGCCAAAAGTCCTGTGCTCACCAGTTACGAGCAGCAGATGACTCCTAATGGAGCACTCTTTAGAAAATTATTCATAGAATAAATATGATTAATTCTCTTATATTAGCAATGGCTGTTCAATTAATATTTTACTATTATTAACTGTATCAAAATTAGTTACTAATGGAATACAACTGATCCAAGAAGTTACTAATAAAGCAGCAGAGTAGATGGTGGTAGCCGTAACAGTGCTGCAGTTGGGAAGCAGCCTTCTGGTGCTAAAAGGGGGCTTTACGGGTAAGACAAGGAGGGACATTTGGCAAGGTCATGTAGTGACAGAACAAGGGGAAATGGCTTTAAAGTGGGTAAGTTTAGATTAGATACTAGAAAGAAATTATTTACTGTGAGAATGGTGAGACATTGGAAGAGGTTGCCCAGAGAAGTGGTGGGTGCCCCATCCCTGGCAGTGTTGGTTGGTTGGGGCAGGTTGGATGGGGCCCTGAGCAACCTGGTCTAGTGGGAGACTCCCTGCCCATAGCAAGGTGTTTGAAACTAGGTGATCTTCAAGGTCCCTTCCAACCCAAACCATTCTAAGATTCTATGGCTTATTCTGCTCATGAGGTGAACAGCCTGTCTCCTACTTCAGATAGGAAAAGGAGACATTTAGGAGTGAAAGATTAAGCCAGTCTTTATCTTTTTGGAGGTTTCAAAGGACCCATTGGCTAGAAAAGCTGCACTACCTGTTCAAAAAGGGAGCATGGGTGAAGGCAGAAACTGACTGTCATCAGGAAGTAAATAACAAATGCACTGAATAATGGAGTGAGGGAACTTTCTCATGTTACCTTAGTATAAGCAGATCAAGCATATTTTTGCTTTTATTTTTTCTGCCTACATCTTTCATAAACATTTGCAGCTGTGTTGTCTGCTTTGAATATTATGAATAAATGCATGTTTGTGTTTTTGCTTTGCCTTAGCTGAAGGAAGTGCAAACATCCCTCTCCGTGGCCTGTGGCAGGGCCAGCCCCAACCCTAGACAGATGATTTGTCTCTCCTGTATCTTTCCCACTGCATCCAGCACTGCCCTATTGCAACAGCAGTGTGGATGCTCTCCATGGCATGCTGTTTGCATCTCTAGTGTCCCTGGAGCTCTAGCCCTTGTGGACCTCTGAAACATGATGCTAACACTGGTGGCAGCTGGAGACTGTGGGCTCAGCACCATGGGTGTCCCAGATTGGAAAAATGGTTAGGATGAATGCTATAGGTGCAGTGCCGTGCCCCTCTTGGCATGCCTTTTCCAGTCCCAGTGCTATCCTGTTTGTGGCTTCCTGAACCCTAACCCTAACGGCAGCTGGGAGCTGAGGATGAGCTCTCCAGCAGCATTGGTTGTGCAGTTTGGTAATGTGTGGAGGCAGCAATGTTGGTGCAGTGACATGCTCCCTACTACATGCCTTTTCCAGCCCAAGTGTTCTTGGAGCTGCCAAAAGCCACATCTGTGGCTTTCTGGTCTCTAACCTAACCCTAATGACAGCTCAGGGCTAAGGCTGAAGTCTCCAGCTTCATGGGTATCCCAGATTACAAAGGGGTGAACAATGCTAGTGCAGAACTGTGCACTTCTTGGCATGCCCTTCCCAGCCCCAGGGTTCTTGGAGCTGTGGGCTTTGTGGCTCTCTGAACCCTAATTCTAATGGCAGCTGGGGCTGAGCTTCTCAGCTCCGTGGGTGGCCCATTTTGCAAGGTTTGTGCTCTATGACTGGTAAGGGATGCCGAGTCAAGCCATGCACTCTGCCGGTATTGCTCCCTCTACACCTTTCTAACCTCGGCCTCCCGTGTTTCCGGGTACCTCAGCTTCAACCCCAAAATTCCGTTAATGGTTATGGCTAGGATTTCTAGAGGCCCAAAACCTACAGCTCAATGAACACTGAGGTTTTTGACATCTCATTCTAAGTAAAGTGCCTTTCTGTTGAGATAGCTGTTTACTTAGCTGCTTGATGGAAAATTCTTTTTTGGATACTTTTATTTAAGCTTCCCATTAAAAAACTCTTGCTTATATACTGCCATATAACACATTTTAGGGATAATTGAAGGTAACAACTTTAAAGCATTGCCTTATAGCTCTTTGTTTTTCCTTTATCCTCTGCAACATTTTGTACTAAACTGCTACTGCAAAGATTTGAGGCATCCAGAAGCAGTAATTAGCTAACATGTGAAAAGGTTATTTTAGGTAGGAAGGGATACATGCTTCATATCTTTGTATATTCACCAAGCCACTAGTGCTTGTACAGGCATTTTGCAGAAGCAGACAGCTGGGTGAGTACCTCAAAGTTCTTTATTTGCCTCAAAATTTGATGACAATGGCAAGTTGTGGCCAGAGATCAGTTAGCTAAAGATGCTTTGTAAGACTTTTTATTAGTGAATGCTTCTGAGACACTGAAAAGCTCTTGAATGCTGAAGAGCCAGGTTTTGTTCACATCTGGGCCATGGTAATTAACTGCTTTCCCAGGTAATAAAACTCCTAGTGATAGAGTCAGACAAACAGAAATAACAGTGATGTGGAGGTAACTCTCCCTTTTGCCCTGGGCTCCTTTCCTCATGGCTCATTTTCAGCCATCCCAGGGACTTTCTCTATTGCTGCCACCTCTGCTCAGTGGCTAATGGTCTCTTGAAACCCTTCCCCGTCATCTAGGAAGTCTCACCCTGTCTGACCCTTGCAGTATGCACAACACATTCTATGCTTGAAGACGAGGAGTCTCACCTTCTGGAACTGGCTACTCTTGTGCCAGATGAAACATCAGGTTGCTGACCTGCTGTAGTGGCAATTCCTGTTTTCCCAGACATCCTACCTAGTTCAGCATCCTTACAGAAATGTCAAGGATTTGTTGACAAAGGGAAAAATCCCACATACTGTTGTCACAGAGTTAACAGCACTTTTACAGTATAACTGTAAATCATTTACAGAAAAGTCAATAAATCATATTTTATAGTCATCTTTTTCATGTTTATTTTTGATACTATCTACTGCATATTGAGGACAGAAGCTATAAATTATTTAAATTTAAGAGGATTACAAATAGTTTCAGGGAAAGGAAAGACCTCTGCACATAAAGAATATAAAATTAGCAAGGGACCTTTCATTTCAGCTGATGTATTGTTTTGATGAGAAGAGTTGTCTCGTGCTGATCTGAATGTTAAAGCTGAGTTGTGAAGCTGCTTGCTTCAGTTACTGAAATGTAGTTCTAAGGTTTTCATGTGTGTACCTCCTCATAACTGAGATACAAGTTCAAGTACATCTACTCTAGTAAAAGACTGAGGTTTCCAAAGCCATTTGCTTAATGGGAACTTCCTTTGCCTTTTTTCTTTTCTCTCTTTTTCTTTTTCTCTCTTTCTCTCTTTCTTTTTTTTAAAGAATTTTTCAGATCGGATTCCTCCTGTATCTCCACATATAAAGAAGGTTAAGAATTATAGTCCTTCCCAGATTCTAAGAGATTTATAAAAATGTAGGTAGGTGTTTTAGGGATTTTTTTATATCTTCATTCCTTAAAAACTAACTAACCAACCAACTAACTAACTAGCTAGCTAAGTAACTAACTAACTAAATAAATAAATAAAAGATCCCTGAAATTCTAGACAAGTTTCATAAGGAAAATAAAGTTTCAGCAGTTTCTGGTAGACGTGGGCTGACTTGTGACTCAGCCATGGCTGATTATTTTTTCATGTGGAAACTGGGAAAAATTCTGTTTTTCATGTCATGCTTCACACCTAGATTAACCACAATGATTTTAGCTGAGTTTAATTTAGTTTCTGGTTTGTTCAGTTCTAAAGAACTACGAAAAAATAAAACACTAAAAGAGGCACAACCCCTGTAGAAAGGAAAACACAACAAAGTCGTGCATTAATAGCTGTAAAATACTACTGCTGACTTCAGTGCTGCTTTAAAAAATTCCCTAAACTTTTCAAGTTCGTAGTAATAAAAAATAAATAAGTATAATTCTTCTATTCATTGCCCTTGCCATTCCTTTGCAAGTAATATATTTATATTTAACCATGTGTGTATATTTATATGCACACATATGTGCACACGCACACACATATATTATAGAATGTATATTTTATATATGTATATATAATGTGTTTGTATTCTTACTTGAATAGATTGGCAAAACTCTTTGATTAAAACTTGAAAACTGACTTTAGAAGTTCATCCTGGCTACTGATGATCTGGCCTACACAGAACAAATGGCCAGGAGTTGCTCCTGTAGCACAGACTTGGGGATTGAAAAAGAGAACAGTTTGTGTGATTAATACCTATAAAGTGTCATGACACTTTAAATAAATTCATACTTTGAACAACTGAGCAGTCGCCTCCTTACCTTTTCTGACCATCACTTGGGCTACTTAAGGACCAGTGACACATGCATACAGAGAAAAACTGTGCTGAGTTATATGTTCCAGCTTCTCAAGTTTTCTAGTGACTTCCTCTAAACTACACATTTTTCCTGACTCTGGGTTGATGCTGACTTTTCATGAAAACCAGCTGTCTTAGTTCCAATGGAATTTCTTCTTGGAGGAGGCTTTCAGTGGATAGATACCACTGCATGCAGTTCTACCCAGCATGTATTAAAGTATATTAAAAAAATTTATACTGGATGGTTTGTTCTGCTGATGATACACATGTATACTGCAGTGGAACCTACTTGAAGGTAAAATTGAGCTGACTGTGGGCATCCATTTATCATAGAGTAATTATGATGTTGTCTATGTTGACTAAAAAATTCTCAGGAATAAATCTGATACGGGAAGCTTTTGTTATTGCTGTAAAGCCATGCATAGGAGCACCAGTCGCAAGACAGGACATTTTTACAGTAGATGATACACAAGAGAATAAAAACTCATCACTGAGTTCTGTAAAATCAGAGGTAACAGTAAAATGAAAATTTTATTATGTATGTAAGTAGAGGTCTTGGTAGAAGGAGATGAAGTTTCATCTTAAAGTGGAACAATTTTTTCATTATTTCTTTTTATCATGCACAATTTTTACTTGTCTTTTCCTGCCCCATCCTCCTGTTACGTTTGTCAAGACAAGGTTCTATATTTAGAAGATCTGAACTTCAATACTTTGCTAGTTTTCTTTTTGTCTCATTTTGCTGATGCAGTGTTCTTTAAGGGGCAATAAAACCAGTTATTTTTACATTACTCATTGATTTCATATATATGCTTAGAGACAAAGAGATATCGGAAGGGTGAAAAGAAAATTTCCCTTCAAGTTGAAAATTGTATTAGTTCCTACCTGCATGCAAAGGAGAGGAAAATCACTAGGCTGTTAGGAAAAAATAAAAGTGATTTGTAAGTGAGCACTGGGAAATAATTTGCAAAAGGAGAAATTATCAATATGTGCTTATGTACATGCAAACTTGTGTTTGTTCCCAAATTTTCAGAAGGCTGTCATTTTATTATAATGGAGACTGCATGATTTCTTGTGTTAGGTTGGTACTGTAGAATAAGGGACAACTATAAAAGGGATTGAGTGAAGGCTGCCTCACTTTTTCTTATTTTTGCTACTTGACTTTTGCAATCTTATTCAGATTATTTTAATACAGCTTTTGCTTAGTTCTATCAATGTTTGAATTTTTTTAAAGGCATGAGAAAACCACAGTATTACAGGGCCCAGCACATCTCTGTTTTCCATTTCAGTAAGTTAAACAAAAATTTCTGTCTCTTCTAGCTTCTATCAGTGAAGACAGTGATGTTTTAGGAAACTTGGATCAGATGAAAAATTCTCTCTTGCCCAAACACTTGGCTTTGATGGAGTCCCAGCAGGCTTATGTAAAGATTTTTCACAGTTGCCTTTAGATCTGATAGGGAATAAGTTCAGTAACTCTAGAGAAAGTGGCTGTTTTCCATGCAAAAATTTAACATTTACACTAAATCTAATAAAGGCTCAGAATGTGATTCTTATTTCCTGATTTCACCAAGTAATGTAGATGTAAAGATTTTTATCAAAGATACTGGCCACTAGTCTTCAAGACTCTATCAGAAAATCAATTCACCGAGACAAGATTAGTTATGTTCACCCCAGACGTGTTCTGCAATATCAGACACTTAATTAATATACCCCAGGTCTCCTGTAGATTTAATCTCCTCTCCGTCTGTGCCTCGTCGCCACTGATGCTGAAGAAATATTTGCCAGTGAATTTCTATTTATAACTTTCTACTCCTTTTCTGTTCCAGAGCCACGTTTTATTACCTGCAGGGTTTGTAATCTGAGTCTATAAGCAAGAACCAAGCAATTGTATCCAACACCAGTCTGGCTTTTGATAACCCCATTGCATAATCTCTTCCCTGGCCTTCTCTTGTAAAATTTGTCTCAACACTTAGAACAATTAATATTAGACTGAGGCTTATGGCTTCTTAATACTTTTTTTTTTTAAACATAAAAAAAATTATATTATCTATTACTTATTCTATACAATCAAAAGTCTAAGAGAAGGATAGACTTTTTAAAAATTTTATTGTCTATAAGGCAGTACAGACATGAAGCCTATCCCACAGATAATTTTTCTGTATGTTTAAAAATGTCATAAAGTCATTTATGCACAGGTCTCAAGAGTATCTGTTTCTAAATGAAGTTTTAATTAGTCATACGCCTTGCTGTATCCTAAATTAACTCAGGAAAGACACCTGGGTTCTATTATGGAAATATAATTATGACTTCTAACCAATGTGCAAAACCAGTAACAAAAACCCAATCTCAGCAATATTTTAGAAAATGGCCGCTGAGGGTTCAGGAGGTATGATAAAGTCATCTACATATATCAGTAGTTATTTCACAACAGAAATAGTACTTCTTAATGTGTTTTGTTCAGGTTATCTCATCAGGAAGGGATGTATTCATGTCAGGCATTTAGAAAATTAAAATGGCTAATTCATACCCTAACTTACTTTATTTGTGCAGAAGAGAGAGAGAAGAGTCATAATAAAAATGTGCTAAGAAATAACTGATAAACACAGGTGAACATGCACTATTTTTACACCCATTATTAGAATACAGAAATAAGAGTATGTTCTATGAAACTGAAAGACAGCACATACCAACAGACGTGAAAAACTATTTCCTTCAGTTGTACAATCAGCAGCTATTCTGCAAGATTAGAAATACCTGGAAAACCTGCAAAACCTTTGTAAATAGAATTTGCAAATCCTTTAAAAAGGGGTAGAAAGCTTTTAAGGTAATATTTGAAATTCTCCAAAGAATAATTTTAGTAAAGGTTTGAAAGCATAATATTTCTGTATTCTTCAAAGCGTGATCCAATTTTCAAATGGTGGTAGGTAGAAATAAAAGTCACCAGTAAGTCATCACCATCACCTGACTGGTTCTCAGAAAGTTTCTTCTGTCTTTTGTGTCTGTTGTGGCCATACCATTGACACAATCTGCAGTTTAATTTTCTTATAATCTTTATAAGCCCCACCTGTCTTAAACAAACCAATGGAAACCCCTGAAACATTCTTCAGTGAGTCGAGGAATATTTGATAAGATCATATTCATGCAACTGACTACATTGTTAGAGAATTTTCTAGGATTCTACAAGAATTGACTCTGAAGAGCTTAAATACTATAATTACTGTAGAAGACAGTACTACATATAATATCTGAAACCGTGTAAAGGTCATTTTATGGGTATTAGGTGGTGTTATAATATTCATTACATATTATCTTTGCGCAATTTATTTTTTTCAAACCTAACAAAGGTACTCTGTGATTGATTCTTTCCACACTGTCATTAGATGTTGATGACAGTTAAGCATTACCTGGACCTGAATTATTTTGTTCAGAGGATGGTCTCTTGCCTTTTGTACACTGTTTATTTAATTGTGTTTTCATTTACCTAAAAAGGGAAGATTGCAAACTGATTAAGCCACTTGGCACATCATAATTAGAGAACAGGTTTCACTGCTGTTGGATCTGCTGTGCTGTAAAGCAGAAGTGCAGAATACAGCTGCCTATTAATTGGAAATCCTTGCAGGAAGTCCTCTACACCTGTTCTCTGTAGCATTTACTAGTTTCCAAATTGTTTATAACAGTATTATAAGGAATTGCATTTGATGCTGTAAACCCCTTGGAAACCAACAGCTCTGGTTGTTCTGGGGATTGCTTTTTCTACCTGTCTGATTTCAGTATAGTTACAACTCATTTTGCATGAGAAGTGACTGTTGGTGCACAAGAGTTTCTGATGAGGATTCTTTGATCTCAGACTTTTATCCCATCTTTTAATCCCATTGTGTCTTAGTTTGTTTACTTTGTTGGCTTGACAGCAGAATTTGCATGCCTCTCCATAATTTCTTGAGTCAGTGAGATTTCGTGCTATTGGTTCAGTTTGAGCAAGCAGCACCCATACAAGACATTTAAACCCAAATTGTTATCTTAGCCAGAGCCATCCTTTTGTAAGATACTTACTGAATGGGCAGCTCTAGCAATGCATAATTGGTGCACCACCTCATTGGCCTTTGCAGAATGGCAGATTGGAGTAGTTTACTGAGAGCGTAAGCAACTCATTATTTGATAACTCATTTTGGAGACTGGAAAAAGGAAAAGATTCATCATGTAATTGCAGCAGTTAATTGAGGTGAGGAATACAGAAGGCTCAGATTACTTCTAATCAAGAGAAATTCTTCCAAGGAGACATACTATTTGGGGACATAAAGAAAAATGGTTAATATTAAGAAAATGTTTATTAGAATTCTAGTTATTTTTTGTCTGAAATATTCTACCCCAATATATTGGGAATAAACACTATAAAGGAACTTTACACTGTAAAGTGACTTTGTGCCATATAAGGAAAGCTTCGTCTAAAATATAAAAATATTTCCAATACGACAAACTCAGAGTTACCTGTTATTGTTTAGAAAATTGCTCAAGTGACTGTGCACATTAAGCCATGAGGAGTCAGCTGCAAAGGAGGCTTAGCTAAGAGTGAAGTCAAACAAATTTCCTGCATCTGTGTTTTCCGTGGAAGGTGCTATTCAGAGGGCATTTCCTATGGGAAACCAGACATTGGCCTTAAGAGAGACTGCAGTCTCTCAGGAGGAAGTTATGAAGCAGCTTGAGAAAGACAAATGCAGTGAATTACCAGCAGCAGATGGTATTAATCTGAGGAGCCTGAAAGAAATAAACTGTGAAATAGCAAAGATAGTGATGAGGTCTTTCCATGTACGGTAATTGTTACTGGGGGCTTCAAAGTCATTAGATACAATTAATTTGATTTTTTTTGCCTCAGCAGAGGAAGTTTTGTTCCAGAATTTACTGCCTGGATGGGGTTCCTTGTGGTTTCTGGACAGGGTGGTTCACTAGGGTGCAGGATGTAAGGAAGCCTAATTCAGTTAGCTTAGACTAGTGTGGCTGGTTCAGAGGGAAAACTTTGGATCTTAAACTTACAGGCAGACAAAGGAAATGGGGAAAAACTGATTCCCAAATTAAGTCATGGGAAAAAATTTTCTGTGAACGGCTGTTTGCTAGTGTCAAGATGTTGGTAGTGAATAGGGAGTTGAATAAATCTGTAGAAGATGTACAATTGTGGGAAGTAAAAATTGTATAGAAATGGTAAATATTCTAGGCATATTTGTATACATATATGTGGGCTGAGAAACAAAATGTCAGAAAAGATAAAATCAAATAAGTAATGGTTGAGAAGTAGATCCAATATAAGTAACATATCTCCTTTTAGAGTGATAGCTGGTAAATTCAGAAAAGGCTCCATGTAGGAAAAATGCACAATGTCAGAGAAGGCTGAAAAATCTATTTGTGGAGAGGAAACTTGCAGCAACTTCTTGTGTGGAACTCATTAGGTGAACAACACGTGGTGCTCTGCAGCAAACGAGAACTGGAAAGGCAATGGGTGATTCTGACAGCTGTTCACATAGAGGTTCTCTTTAAGTGGGAAAGCCACAGGAGTGAAAAGTCTCAGAAATCATTTTCACTGAATCATAACAGTGGCAAAATATTAATAAAGATTGTGTTTCTCTATTATATCAGTGTGAATGTTTTCTCTAAATGTTCAGCTGTGACACTAAAAGCAATGCTCCCTGTATAACTGTACTTTTGCTGTGCACGACTTTTAATGATTTGTGGGAATTTCCTTTCTATTTTAAGAGCATAAACTAAGAAGAGTAAGGAGTATGGTTACTGAGACAATAATCAAATTAATCTTAGGGTGTGGGGGGTAGAATTGAAAAAAGGAGAATCCACCAGGTCTACATTCTTCTGAGATGAGTTCCTAATTCAAATGTCACAGGCAAGAGACATAAGTGATGGGGAATGTGCTAGGACAGTGGATTTTATGGAGTTCAGAGAACAGTCTGCAGACAAGCTCAGACAGCTCCCAAACATGAAAATGTGGAAGTCAGACAACTACCTAAGGAGAGCTGCATATGTCAAAATGTGGTTACAGGAAGAAGATAGAGTTTGCCTAGTGATGAAAAGCAAAGTTAATTGATAGTTTTGCCTTGAAGAAGAATGACAGGGACAACCAGAATGAAGATAAGTGACAAAAAAGGAATCCAGCCATGTCAGTGAAAGGTAAAACAGCCTACATAGTCTGAGACTGGAGTGGAAAGAACTCCACAGAATACTACTCATGTAATTGTGACACCAACAGAGGTGATAAGACAGAATGATCTGAGGACAGACAAAAAACCATTAGATAATAACATGAAATTTTCTCAGCCATAAATAAAAGAAGTTTTTATGAACTAAATGACCGTTTGTTACTGTGTAGTAAATAGATGCAGAGAAAAAGATGCAGAGAAATAGATGCAGAGTGTTTTGTGGACACGCATGAGGCTGGAAAGCATTCTGAAAGAAAATCTATGGTTTGGCCTTCAAATAAGGGCAGATGGTACTCCCAAATTCATACTGAAATACATAAAAAAATAATTACCTTTGAGCTAGCGAAGTTACTCAAAGAAGTGAATAGTCCATGGATCCTCTGAAGGATTCTCCAGTTTGATGAAAAAGCAGACCCAAAGTTTGGCAAAGTTATGAAGATAGTATCTGGGTTTGAATGTTTAGAGAAGTTTTGTGATATTGAGTATTGGGAAGAATTCACTGAGGGAAAGTATTTTGCATTTCTGAGGACTCCACTTAAACAACCAGTTTCAGGCTTTTGGAACTCAGAATAGCACAATCTCTGGTAGGGAGATCTCTAACCTTGGAAACAGAAATGCAAACTCAGAAGACGCTTTTATAATCTTCATGTTTTGTTTGGATTTAATATACACAAATATGAAAATCCAGCAAAGGGGGAAAAATGTAAAGAACCCCTGGCTTCACAAGTGCAAGAAAATTTCAGAGGAGTAAGAGAAATCTGTTAGAAAAGCTTGATTGCCTAGTCAGTTTCTGGAGTGTGTATGGTTCAAAAAGATGGATGAAAAAGTGAAGTCAGACAGGTCGATTGTAATGGATGAGGTGGTAGAAAATGACAACATAACAAATGCCAGTATGGACAAAAATTGAATCAAGTTTACGTAAAACAAAAACTGGTATTTTTTGGGTGCTATTAGGACTCTATTAGGCATTCTCCAAGTGGTCCCACAGTCTTCACTGCTTTTGATGAAAGCTGAAAAAAATGGCACAAGTCCTTCTATTTCACTTGTCTTGCGATCCCATTCCCATTTTTTCCTAGGGCGCTTTCCCACTACCTTTACTGAGAAGTCTCTTCCTAGTTGCTCCTTTGAGGCCATCAGGCATCCTGCTGGCCATAGCAGTCTTGAACTTTGATAGAATCCCTTGGCTGTCTGCTTGCAAGGTCCAATTCTTATGTTCCTCAGTTTGTGATCTTTTCAAAGCAGTCCTTGTTTGCCTGCCACCTGGCACAGCAGAGTGCTGCCTGTGGCTTTTAGGTGTAAGGATCTCTGGTTGTTCGGAAATGCTTGCAACCTGTGTATGCTCCTACAGAAAATCCTAAATTAAGAGTTTCCGGTCTCCATTCCTGTGTGCAGTCCAACAGCAAACCACAAAACTGAGAGGAAAAAAATTATGTGATAATAGGTACTTCCTTGTGGCTTCAGAGATGACGTGCAACCAACGATGTGAACAGCTTAATTTTGTGAGTTCCTGAAACCTTTATCACAAAGCTAGAGATGGTGAAACATTTGAAATGCTGCATCCTGTTCCTTTTAATACGACTTTCTAAATCATTTTGGGTCATATCCATGCATAGAGGCTTTCTTGCTTTCCTTCTTGAAGTTCTACAACTGTTGGTCTGACTGATTTATCTACTTTGTTCTATTTTAGCATAATTTTTTAAAAAACCAACAACCCTATAAAGCTGCATTTTTGTGATGTCAGCATCTTCTGAAAGAGATTAATAAAACACATCTGATTGGATTTTCTTATGCAGTTTCACTTTATTAGTGGATTTAAAGCATCCTTTGACCCAACAGCTGTGAGGTTAGGGAAAGGAGGAAATAAAGCCATACTTGCTCCAGAGAAGCTGTAGAAATAGCTTGCTGAGTCAACCAGCAGGATGCTCAGTACTTTAACTAGTCCAACTTGCTTACAGCTGTTCTGATCTGATTTATTGAGAGATGCCTCTGCCCGAATTAAGGTGCAAATGAGACCATATGCCAAAGTCAGTAGTACAGATTTTATTTAACAATAAATGTGAGCTAGAGAGAGAGAAAGAAATAGGAAAGAGGGAAGGGAGAGAGAGAAGGAAAGAGAGATTAGGCAGAAGATATTCACCACCCACGGATCCCACGGGGTCCCACTGGTCCTTCTTCAGCCTGGTCTTCTCAGTGGTGGGGATCTCAAGGCTGTTCAAACTTTTCACTATTTATACATTTTAGCAAACAAAGGAATTAATGCTCATTGGCTGCATATTTTTCTCATTCTATTGATTAAATTATTCCCTTGCTTCCAATGCTCAATCTTTCTCTTCTTTTGAGTTGGTGGGTTTCTTGAGTTGGTGGGCTGTGAGCACTCTCCCCCTGCTGGAATTACCTTTTGCCTAGCTAGGGCTGATTTCAGCACATTTGGCTTTCAGTTCAGCTGAGCTGGTTTTCCTTGTGGATTCTTTTTATCCATTATCAGTGCTGCCCCAGCTTGTTGACCTCCCCCTATGCCTCAGATAATACTTGGACAATAGTACCACCTTTGTCTTATCTCAAGTTCCCATTAGGTGGCTTAATTTACTGTCCAGGTTTCAGGAATCCACAAAGGCATATTCGAGGAATGGTTTGGGTGGTCGCAGACAAGCAGTTGCGTCTTCACCCAGTTTGCTGCAGTGGGCAAAGTCCTTCAGTGGTCACAGATGCCATCTGTCCCACAACTTGGGGTGATCTTTGACACAGTTTGCCACTGTGGGAATTTTTGTCTGGATGCATTACGCAGGATGTGCTAACCAGACCTCACCAGGCCCGGAGTTAGCCCATTCTGAGCTTATCTTAGGTCAAAGTACTTCTGTGATCTTAACAGTTTGATACAGGCAATTGTGATCTTCTCAGAATAGCCACACTCTAAAGATGCACCACTTCTCTCCAGATACATGCTGTAGCTGCAGGAAAAGGGAAGCCTAGTTATTGCTAGGAGAAATCTCTTCAGTCAAGATATTTATTTCCCTGTGGAAGCCTGGCTGCTCTTCCTTTCTGTGCTTGCACTCTACCTTTGGGGGAGCAGCAACCTAACAGGTCGTGAATTGACTCTTAGCCCCTTGTATGGCAATGAAGCTTGGTTAACCATAAACTATTTCAAGATTAGTGAAGTAAATTTGGGAACAAGTTTTGTGGCAAGTGGATGATGTTGCTCAGGAATTATAAAATTTTAACTTGATCTATAGTATCTGAAACCTGTAGATTTTTAGGTTAGTCTCTGTGTGTCTGGTTACCTTATCTAGACATTTTAATTAAGTTCAAATGCAGATGTTAGGCTGGATGTTCTTTTGCCCGGTTATCATCATGAAGTTAACATAAAACGCAGGGCTCTGCTAGGGATGTGAAATGCAGCTCCTTCTGAAGTGAATGGGGATATTTCCAGAAGGGACATTTCTTATGTGGAAGTTAAAACTGCCTCTTCTACACACAGCTCAGACAGAAATAATCAGTTTAATGTGAGCATGTACTATCATGTGGTCAAGCTTTAGGTGAGAGCAGATTTATACAGAGAAATTGAAAGGAAATGGCAGAAGCTGTCTCTTGCTGGATTCTGTGACAGTAAGTGGCCACACAATGGAGGGCTGCCAGATCTAATCTCTGGTCTTTTCCCCATTCTTGGAAAGTGCTCTATCCTTTTATAGAATATCCGTTTCCAAGGTACCTTTCTCCATCTTTTAGATAGTATTTTTTCCTTTATTACAAAGGATGTACAGAAAAACAGAATTCATATTCTAAGGAGTTTAAGTGCCTCAGAGAACTGTATTTTGTATAGATGTAGAAAGCTGAAACTCATATATTAGTTGCTAGAAAACAAGGTATTTGAAAGTTTAAGATGGATAGACATCTTACATCTACAAATAGTATAAGATATATCTGTGAGGAAGAACAGGGAGGTGCATTTTAGAATAAAGAAAGAAACATAAAGAGGAAAAGAACAAAGTGAAAAGCTGTGGCTGCTGATAGAAATTTCGGCAGAGCATTTAGCTGAGAAATAATCTCCCCAGAAAAAAATCCTCTGAACAAATAAAACCAGGGCAGACAAATTCAAAATTACGTGCTGAAATATGAAGGCCATAATTGCATTGGTTTTCTTGTTTATTTTTTTGCAGCTCTTGGAGTGTGTTTTGCTTGGGAGGATGAACCAATTCTGATAGGGGCAAGGACCCAACATTGTCATCTGCATGTCACTGGCAGTGCTACTCTGCAGCACAAAAGGGATAGGAGGCCTGTGAGAGGATGGCAACACTTCCTTCTCTGAGCTGGACGAGGCTCCATGGTTCTGACTACAAGCAATGCAGACAGAGAGAAAAGCCAGCACTGGGAAAGGAGCTGTGGGAGTGGAGATATTCACCGGTCCCTGCACCAGCTGCAGAGATGTTCTCGGAGCCCTTAGGCAGCTTATCTGAAAGATTCCTGGCCAGAGTGCTCGGGAAGCCTCTATCCTGCTCCTTGTAGGAGCACTTGGGGTGTCCTGGCAGTGTCAGCAAGCAGTGGTGGGAAAGGCAGGCTGTTCAGGAGCGCTGCTTTCCTTGGAGCATGGCTTGGTTTTCGAGCTGAGAGCATAGAGGCAACTACAGCCCCTGCCAGCAGCCCTGCACAGCACAGCCAGCAGCCGCTCTCAGCAAGTTCCTCAGCCCCTGCCAGCTGTTTGTCACCGATCTGGCAGCTGGCTTTGTGCCCGCCCTCCCTGCCCTGCCTCCCTCCAGACGGGCCTGCCAAGGACTGGGAACTGGGAGAGGGTGGCTGGGAGCAGAGCAGTGGACATGTCCACAATGGGCAGAAATGGGAGGATGGTCAGAAGGCAGCAGGGGGTCTTGAGCAGAGTCTGTGCAAAAAGAATGACAAAAACAATGTGAAAAAATAAGGCAAGAATGGGACTATTGCAAAAATGGGTTTGTGTCCATTTATTTTCGTAATTGTTGGTGAGTAAAATCTTTTTGTGTTTGTGGAGGAGAGAGTTGGAGATCTCTAAGACGCAGCTCTCTACAGAGCGGTTTGTGCATGGGGCTAAGGTGGACGAGGGGCTGTCATCTGCTGGAATGTGTGATGCACGGTAGGCATGACAATAGGTCACGTCTTCTGAAAATAATTTTGGAGAAGGAGATCTAATTTATGCACTTGGGTACCGTAATGCAATGCCACTCAGTGTGGTATCTGAGCACATTTCAACTGTCTTCAGCTTCTGGGACTGAGACATTCACAAATAAAGTGAGACAAGTGGAAGTTGGAGAGGGTTTGCTGGGGAAGACTTTCCAAAATTAGATTCTTCCCCTGCCTCACAGCTCACCCCACCCCCGTGCATTTTTGTAGGGTTTTCACTCTAAATTTAAACATGCACCAGAGAAAAGAAGCAATGAGTTCTTGGGGTCAAAGGGTGAACTCTGCTTGTTGCAGCATCTGTTCTTGCTTGCGCAGGGACTTTACATGGGTGTAAGGAAGAGAAATCAAAAGAAGCACTTAAAAAATGATCATGAAATTCTGGAGAAAATAATTTCTTGTTCCTGCCAATTCTGCCCTCCCTCTGCCCCTGCTCTTTTGGAAATCCTCAGTCACATTTTTGACTGAAGTATAAGAAGTGGATTTGAGGAGACTGTGTCTAAATGCAAATTGGCAAAAGAGGGAAAAAGGGATTTTAGCGAAAGAAAAATTTTCCCATTTTTAATAGAAAAAAGTCAAGCTTCTCTCTTCAGAGGATTTCATAATGCATCCAACTGAGGAGACAGCATATGGTTTACATAATGAGTTGCAGCTTTATTAATATGGAAAGCAAAATAAATGAGCCAGATGCATTTTTTTGTGGCTCTAGGTGGAGTTGGGCTTGACACAAGGCTCTCTGATTTTCATGCTCAGCCTGTACCTTGCCACCCAACCCTCTGAACTCTCTGCCCAGCTGCTGGACTGATGTAACAAGGAAGCCTTCTATACTAACATCACCAGCTCATTCACTGGTTACTGAATTTCAGAGTCCAATTTATCCCAAAACAGTGAATTTTAGAGTAAAGGCAGAGCTGGTCTGCAAGGTAGTTGAAAAACCCATGACCTTGTCTCTGGGAAAGCTAAGATTAATGAAGAGAGAAATTCAGTGCAGTAGCCACTGTTTAGATGGCAAAATAGAGAGTTATCTGCAATGTGATTGCCAGGAGAAAATTCAGCAAATAACTCGCTGATATGACAGTCACTGTCAGATGTCTTGACATCCAACACTTCCCTGTTATAAGGCTGGTTAAAGGGCCGGACACAGCTTTACAGTTCTTGTTCGTAGAAGGAGATGCAATATGAGATGGCTTTACCATCTTTTCAGGTATTAAAACCTGTGTTCTTCACCCAAAAGGGGATTATTTTTCCTAGTTAAATTCATGTCACGTCTTCACTTTCCATCATAATCCCATACTTTGCCATTAACTTCGCTGGGATTAGGCTGACCTGTTTAAAAGCTTGCTTCCACTACAAATTTCTGCTTTGCTTTTGAAGTGGACCACCTTCACATGCAGACATGCAAGAGCTTTATCCCAAGTACTTGGTGCATTATTTCAGACTCTGTGCCTCAGCTTAGTCTATGAGATATGCTAGAATGAGCAGAAGATTTCTCTTTTTCCAGACCAACCCCTATCGGCATTAATCTTGTGATTGTTGTTATCTTTTTTTTCACAAGTGAAAATTTTGTTTCATTAAGCAGAATTTCCAGTGAGACTATCTGGCAGTTACCTCCAACACAGCTGAATAGGAAAGAAAAGTGTAGGATAAGCCCATTGTACCTCCTTTGTTAACTGTTTAATGTCATTAAACTATGTCGTACACATCCACTGTTCACTCAGTTTATTACAGTATTTACCAGCCAAACCTCTCAGTGTCCTTTCTGGATGCCAGGCTTTGCAGTTCTATGACTGGGCTTTTCAGTGTGCAAACATTATGTTAAAAACATCCAGCAAAGTCAGAAATAGCAATGAGCTGGTTTCCTCAGTTCTGCCTCACAGAAATCCGCGTAGTCCAAGTGCATGCCATGTTTCCATTTAGTATGGTCCAAATAATGTTTGCTCCATTAGCTCCTCTGGAAGAAATCAGTAGCATGAGTTTAATTCAAATAACACTAAATATACATGGAAAGAAATGAAAACAGTTGCATATATTTTCATGTAAGTGAATACTGCCCTCGCTAATGGTAACAAATCCCTTCTCATATGGTGCTTTCAGTGAAGTTTCACAGCTACACAGCTCTGCTGAGGGCCTATCTGGAAAGCCACAGGCTGTGAGGTTTCAACAGAGGCAGAATGAGTCATTTGTACTGAACAGCCAAAGTAGTTACAGCTAGAGATACTTCTACACAGAGAACAGCAGACTTGGAGGGGTTCATAGGATCATGGAATATCTTGAGTTGGAAGGGACCCATAAGGATCATCAAGTCCATCTTCCTGATCTCTAGCAGGAAGACTAAACCATATAACTAAAAGCATCATCCAGGCACTCTTTTCACTGTCACTATTGCTGTGACCACTTCCCTAGGGAGTCTGCTCTCAGTGACTGACCACCCTCTCAGTGAAGAGCCTTTTCCTAATGTCCAGTCTGAACTTCCTCTGACTCAGCTTCATTCCCTTTCCTCATATCCTATCACTGGTCACCACGGAGAGGAGATCAGCACCTGCTCCCAGCTGCCCCCCTTGAGAAAGCTGTAGCCTGTGGTGAGATCAGCACTTGGCAACATGGTCACCCCTCAGCCTTCAGTCATCCCAGAGGAACCAACCAAGTGATGTCAGCTGCTTCTCATAAATCTTGCCCTCAAGGCCTTTCCCCATCTTGGTCACCCTCCCCTGGACACCCTCTGATAGTTTGATGCTCTGCTTATACTGCAGCACCCAAAATGACACACAGTTCTCAAGGTGAGGCCACACCAGCAAGGAGCAGAGCTGAACAATCACCTCCCTTGAGCAGCTGGCATTGCTGTGCTTGATGCACCCTGAATATGGTTGGCCCTTTTGGCTGCCCAGTTTGGTTTGCTAGTTTTCAGACTGGCATTGGCTGCTGTGCTACCATGGACTAAGCAGTTTTCAAACTAAAATTGTTTACTTGTCTAGGTGCCGTGGAGAAAAAGCAAGGTAGGAAATAGAAAATGCATCACTGAAGAGTTGTTCCTGCATCCTCAAATGCCAAATCTAAACCACGAGTGTAATTTCCCTAGTGGGATCTATTTTTAATAATCATGAGCCAATAGGCATAACTAGGAATGAGCCAAACACATATCTATGCAAATGCACACACCTACAGACACAGATCTCATTGCTAATGGTGCAATATCACAAGGAAGAGAGGAAGTGGCACTGGGAAAGGCCACCTGTTTGTAATGCTGAAGGTGGGAAGGTGTTTGTACCTGCTGTCATCATGCTGCTTCTGCAAGGCCTCTGTGCTCAACACAGCAGCACTCATCTCAGCTGCCAGCTTGTGTGTTTGGCTGCTCAAATACACACGGCCTGAACTCTCAGCTTTGTGTGTGTTGAGATGGGGAACTAAATGTTTTCGGTCCTGTTCCTTGCACCTCCTGGGATGTCCACATCATGGGACATCTCAGGAGAGGAGTGTACAGCATTTTCCTTTTGACCATCTTCTCAATGGCTGTAAAACTGTTTTCTTTTCTGTTATGATTTTCTGTTCTTCATCTTGAGAAACTGATTATCTCCAGGTCACTGTTCTAGTTTAATCTTCCCTTGCTTGCACTGCCAAGATAAGTTCCCTTTCAGAATAGATCACCATACATCTTGTATTTTAAACATATTAACAAAAGTAGAAAAGAGTTTGACTATCTGAAGCATCAGAGAGATCTTGGAATCTCTTTTTTCTTTGGGATGAGAATAGGCAATTGCTTGATCTCAATGCATATTCTTCTCCTTACTTGATCTGCTCATCTCCATCTATTGCGTTATAACAATCTCTTGAGTGAAGAAATCTTGAGATTGAAGAGAGACAATAAATATATTCAAAGGTTCACTGCTGCCCTTCAAATGATTTATATAACTTAGATAAAGTGGTGTGATTGTCCTTTCCTTGTAACTCAGCCTTTTCAAGTCCCTGGTACCTGTGTTTATCCAGGTTGCAAAGTGGCTGAAGTATATGATAAGGAGAATTATATGATTGTCAGTGTCTTAATTATTGTGGGGTAAAACAAGGAGAAATGGAATGAAGAGATGGAATTTTGGAATAAGGAGTTGATATTTGCAATCTTTTTCACTTGCAATGTTTCCTTAATGTAAAACAGAAACAGCAAATTTCAGTTTTTCTTGATCTTTCTTTATAAAACCAGCCTGTTTAATTTCTCATTTCACAAAACTAATCTTGGAGTAAAATTTAAAATTGGGAAGACCAATGTTTGAAACTTCAAACTTTCTGCTTTCCTATGAAAGTGGCTAAAAATTAGTTCTGCTTCTGCTATATTCATTCAGTTGTTTACCATGATATTCAGTACTGAGCAAGTGTGGACACACACACTAATGCAGGACTGTGAGTTTCTAGGGCCTTGAGAGTTTTCTTCCAAGGAGAACTATTGAAAAATTGCCCCATAGAAATTAAAAATAGAAATTCTTGCTGGGGGGACCTTTTAAAAAGTCTTTGAGTGCTATGAATAAAAAACAGCTTTCACCAGCTGAACACTGATTTGATCTTAGCAAAATCTTAGTTCAGCACAGGAATATTTCCTATGCAGAAAACTGACAAAGCTGGAAAGTTTCGTCAGCTGTACGTGGTGGGATTTTCAGTATTTTCCACCTACTTTTTAAACCAGCAATGCTCCATCTTGTGTGACCTTTTGCTGTGATTAACAACCAAAAGTAAATTGATAATGTGAAATGAAAGGACAAAATGATAGCTGACAGTTGTTAGAGCCTGAGACATGGGTTAGAAAAGGGTGTGAAGGGTAAGTATTCAAACAGCAGCTTTTGTGTTGGTGCAGCAGAAGAAAGTGAAATCTGTGTATGACACCTTGCAGAAGCCACACAGAGGAGTAATTCACAGCCTGAGCTCAGTGAGCTGCCTACAAGCTTTGAAGCCAGAGCTGACCTGAAGCTCAAGGCTGACGTGGCTGCTGCAATGGCTGAGCGAGCTCCAGCTTGACCTCAGGTGTCGACTGCGCAGAGAGCAGCACTGAGAAATGCACCAAGACAGCTCTTTTAGTAAGATTCTATAGTTTAGTAAGATTCTATGATTCAATATGGTCAGGCCTAATGGACTGATCTCACAAGAAATACCTGTGAGGTAGACCCCCTGAAGCAGCTCTCAGTGCTGTAGGTAGAAGTCAAGAACCTCTTCAGGTGCAGTTTGAGGTTTGAGCCACCCTGAGAACCAAGCAAGGAAATGTACAGACATGGGACTTGCATGTTGGTTTCTGTGGTCTGAACATCATGTGAACTATCACTTGCACAAGCCGTAGTTCTCCCATCGCTTCCCTTAATTCCCTTTGTCACACCCTCTGAGCTCCCCCCTGGGTATCCTGGGCATAGCTTTTGCTAAAGAATGTTTGTTTGGTCTCTCCAGTTCTGCTAGTAAAAGTTATAATGTTTTGTCTATAAAATGTATTTAATTTTCCCATGACCCCCAAATAAGTTGATTCCATTTTAGGAATTTACTCTAGTTGTCACAGGATGTCTTATATTGAGGTAACCTCTATGTGTCTCCAGTTTCAAATTCAAGTAGAACCTGGATATTCAAGGTCTCCCCTGAGCTTCATTTCTTCCAGGCTAAAGAGCCCCAGCTCCCTCAGCTGCTCCTCATAAGAGCTCTAGACCCTTCACCAGCTTTGTTGCTCGATGAATATTGCTCTTGTCTGGCACCCTTTCTCTTTTGGGAGCTTGCAGGATCACAGAACATCTCCCCTCTAATTCAGCAAGCAGTTTCCTTGGCATCCCTGTTACAAAGTGTGGAACTACCACCTCTTACTCCTAGCATGGTAAAGACTTCACTTTTGCAAATCAGAAACAGCACAATATTTGCTTTGAGAACTGTGCTGCCAGTCTTCTGACTGGAATTTCAGAGTCTTGAGAGCATGAAGCTGTACATGACAAAACACTAAGCTCGAGAGCATCCTGCTACATGTAATGGGAAGGATCTTTCCCATTTGCTTACTCAAAAAACTACCTTGTGCAGAAAAAATATTTTTAACAGTGTTTTATCTGAATGTGTTGGAAGTAGTTCACATTTATTATATCACTTCTGTCATGTAGTGGTTGGATCTGTGGCTGAACGTATGACCAAATATTGAGATATAATGAACACTGTAATACAGAAAACATGTTTGAGCCATTAAATAAAAGTGAGAACTGGATTTCAGTGTAAGTCTGTGTTCTGTGTTTGCCTAGAGCAAACAAGCAGGAAAGGGAAAGCATTCATGTGGAATGTGGATGAAAATAATTCAACAAGGGTTACTGTAAATGCTGTAGAAAATCTCTGGTGAAAGTGGATTAAATTCCTATTACAGAGAGATTCTAAGTGCTGTAACACTAAGACATGAAATAAAGAGAAGCAATAAAATAGTTTAGCTTAATAACATTGTGTATATGTTAAGGAAAGAAGCATGTCTGTATTTTGAAGCACAAGTACCTTCAACAGTTTTTAGGGAAGATACATAAGCTATTTCTAGTCTTCTTTCAGGGGTGGCAAAAATTCTTTGCAAATTAGGCTATGCAGGTTCTTTCAAGCAGAAAACCCCATATTTTTCAGGAATAGGTAGACATCTGTTTGTTTCCAGGTTCCACAACGCCAATATACTGGATTTTTAATATTTCCAGAAATTTCCTTTTCTATTGCATGTATATAAAGATTTCTATATATTTAATATTTCCAAATATCCATGGGGAAATGCAATATTAAGAAAATAATGCCTGTTTTATTCTTCAAAGTTTAACAAAAACTGTATAAAATCCCTTTTGACTACAAAAAATTTCCTCTAGGTACTGTTATTGTTGATGTTGTTGTTGTGGTTTTTTGTTTTGTTTGTTTGTTTATTTGTTTGTTTAATTTTGTGGGTTTTTTTCTTTTTTTTTTGAAACCATTAAGTTCATTACAGTACCTTAACTGTTCATGTTCACAAAGGGACTGGCTTACAGTCTAATATGTGGTTTTGGTAGGGAAGTATTAGAATTAACTAGAATTACTAGATTTCTTCTCTGAAGACTTACAGATGCTGATTGCTGCATAGGACTGGAGATGTTCTTTATTCTTAAAAGAAAAAAACCACTTAATTATTGAAGGATTCCAGCTGCATTTTGGTAGTGTTTTTTTTGTGTATCTGCTCCCTGTTATGGCCAACAAACTGTGAAAATACATCTGACTGATGTAACATGAGATGCAAAGGACATACAAATGCTACTTTGTGAGATGCATGCTCTGCGTCCTAGGCCACTGGTGTGAGTAAGGCAGCCACGGCTGACCACAGCATCTGCTATGTGAGAGCAAAATGTGGCAGCAATCAAATCCTGTATGTAATTTTATTTTCTTAATCCTGAAAATAGTGAACTCTTCTCTGTACACTTTTTCTTCTTTGCTTATTTTCTCTGTGTTCTTTTACATGTAATTTAAAAGTGAAAACATATGTCTTACAGCCTAGCTCTGTCCATTTACTCAGCTGTACCTATTTAATCAATTTAAATTGGAAGGAGAGTTTACCAACTTTCCAAAATAAATCCAGGACCAGTGCAGAGTACTGTATAAATAAAGATCTAGTTTCATTTTTGCTTCTTTAAAAAAAAAAAAAGTGTGAGGAGAAAATTTTACTAAAAGAAAGGAAGAATAGGGAACATGGTGGTTCTTTACTTGGATTCTTCATCTTCTAAGGCCACAACAAAATTAACAAGCCCTGAAACAAAACTGAGAGTTTGTGTTAATGGCTTCTGGCAAACTGTCAACTGATATTAACTTTATCATTCAACACAATGTCAGTTAGAAAAAGCTTCAGGATAGGGCATTTGAATGTTAGAATCCTGATTAACAGATTAAATGAATTCCACTTTATCTTTCAGCCCAGTACTGTGGACTAGGACACCTGACTTACTAATCTTCTCTGACTTTAGGGTAAGTATCACTGACTGCAGCTTGGACTCAGACCTTCATAAGACGGCTGAAGACAGCATGGCAGAAAGATTAGCTGCTGTTTTCTAGCAACTGTTTTGTTATTTTCGCTTTGGCTGGCCAGTTTAGATCTCATTAATGCTAATACTGGAATAGGCTCATGGTACACAATCTTAATTTATGTTTCATGTGGACAGAATTTTCTTGGAAGCAGAGGTTGTTAAATATTTATATTATGTTAGCATTTAATGTCACTAAGCTCCATGGGGCTGTCTTGCTATGTCTTGTAAAAATATTTAGTTCATGCAATCCCTCTCCTAAGGTGCTGCTGCACTTCAACAACAGCAGAAGGCAATACGCTTTCCAGTCCTGGCCAATGACTTGCTTGTTAGTGTATACTCAGTCCCATTTTTGAATCTGAAAATTTTATAGAGTTTGCCAAAATACCAGAAAGTTTTGTTAATGCCATTGTTAAGAGGGCATTGTTTCATAACTGATATTGCAAGGAGGTTTGCAGTTTTCCCAGGGATTTATTTTTTTACAACAGTCACTTGCAAATTTCAGATCCCTTAGGGTTTCAGATGCATCTAGAATTCAGATGCAAAGCAGAGGCTTTCATGCAGGTGTGTGAACAGCTGGGTGCAAAAAGCAAAAGACCATTTTTACAATCAATTTTGGCTTATGCTTGGAACAGGAGCATGGAAATAATAATACACGGATGTGTATAAAACACTTCTGAGGTCAAAGCATCATTCTCCAATGTCCTTTCTCTAGACAGATGAGATTATTCCTAACAGCTACATTTCTGTAAAGACTTACCACAGCATTGAGACAGGTACTATTGTGGCAGGACATCTGGAAGAGAAAATTCATCTTGGTATGAATTTTGGAATGGGATTCCTCATAACACCTTAAACTGTCTGTATTTGAGTTAGTCATCCTGAACTCTCTTTATAGACGAAAGGGAGAAACAAGCATTTAAACCAGCAGATATCTATTTTAAGTGTTTGCCTTAAAACAAGAGGAATTGTAGTCTTGAATCTCTTGTTTATCTCCTTTGTCAGTAAAGGGAACTGAGGACAATTTTCTCTGCTGTGGATGTGCCACCTGCGTTGTGTGGAAACTGAGTCACACCTGAGCACCTTCTGCTTCTTGCCCCATTCTCTATTCCCAAGGACAAATAGGTCACAGTATGTTCTTTCCATTCACCTTCTATTTCCTGATTGATCTCCTGCTAAAAATTTTAAGATATTAAACAGATATTTCCCACTATTCAGATTTGTCTCTTGAATGTCTGGTAAACGAGAGCTGCATTTTCATCAGTGACAAAACCTGGTTTTGCTGCTTGCTGTAAAGCTTCTCTAATATGTGCCTGAAGTGCTGGTCCTTTTTAAGGTTATTTCTTCCACTCCCTTTTTAAGGAGGGTAGAATGTGCTGGTGAGGCCATGATAGTTGATTAACACCCGTTATCAGGATGCTTACTTTATTCCTGTTAAGTCTCTTGCAGATGTCTGGTTCCAGTTTATCACATAACTTGAAAGGAGTCACATTGTGCTCTTTTCACCTTTTGGCCATTCTGCATTAAAAATAATTGTTATGCTTCCCCCTAGAAATTTATATTTCTCCCCAGCCATGTTCCAGTCCTGTAAACCACTGAAATGCCTTTTAAACATTTTAGCCTATTCAGAAAATTATTGCAAAACTGTGCTTCTGCAGCACGTCCTACCTAGGAATGCCAGAGCCCTTTACAGGCATGAATACTTGAGAGAAAAGGAAATATCATACTCAAAAGATAGACAATGGAGGAAAATGCTTTATGAATTGTCAGAGCTCACACAGCAGCACCATCATGCTATATCTACATTCCGCACGAAGCTCTTTTTTTTTGGTGTCCACTCCTGTGCTTTAACTGCATCAGCCCATAGGAGCACATTCTTCTCTCTCTTCTGAGAATTGATTTATCACCATAAGTATGGTTTATTACACAGCCTCATGCTGTAAATCTTTGCTGCTCTAATGGCTGATAGAAGTCTGGCACTGTGGTGAGTTCCTGCTCATTTACTCCCTGGATATCGGGTACACTGCTGATGTGAGAATGAGCTTCCTGGGAAGCCTCTCTTAATAGAGAAATGTGAGAATCAAAGAATTCAATTCTGCTGGGATTTTTCCCCATTAATCAGGGTTCTGACTGGTTTCGCCATTTGAAAAACCCTTTCTTTCCTTCATCTTCCTTTTTATTGCATCCCAAGTTTTACAGGGAAGCTTTATTTTTAAAAATAAAAAACCCAGAAAGCAAAGAACCAAGCAATAACTGTGAACTACTGCCTGCATAGAACAGTTTCTTCCCACAGTGACACAGAGCCAGGCTGCTTTAAAAGTGGGTACAGATTCAGGTCTACTAAATATAATTGGACTTAATACAGGCAATAATCAACGCTGCATACATCTGTGAGGGGAGGAAGAGGGCTGTGTAGACAAGGGATCCCACGTATCTATTGAGATTATTTCTGTAGTCTCATGAATTTATTTAGGGGCTTGGAAGGAGTATTTAATTCACTACAGGAATTGCTTGCCAGTGCAAGCAAGACTTAATTCATAAGCAGCCTGGTATTGTAGAGTACTTTACAGTTCTTATGTTGAAGGTGCCCCTGTACTGCAAAGTACTGTTGGTGTGGAGAAGTGACACAGTAATGTGAAGGATGATTCTTGGAGGGTATGTGTGAATGGAAATCATAAATGTAGCTGCAGCACATATAACCATGCCTGAGCCAGCTGAAAATAGGCTGGTTTGGGTAAGGCTATTCCATGTCCGCCCCAGACTGAAAGCTGAGTGAGCACAAAGGAAAATGGCAATGCTGTTTCCTTCTCTGCTATTTAAAAGGACACCTCTGAAAAAAAAAAAAAAAAAGCAAGTTAAAGTTCATCTCCAGGAAAGCTGAGATAAAACTGTTGAGATCTACAAAGTATTTCTTCCATTAAATCTATATTATAGGATACTTGTTCTCAGTGGGCTTCTCATAGATCCCTCCAAGAGACTTGTTATCAGATAGCAATAGCACAGGGTTATATGCATTTTCATACTTAATGATTGCCATTCAGTCTATTAGGAGTGAAAGTCTTATCCTAGTAAAACTCCAAGAGATCCAGTTACAGAAGGTTGTTTACTGAATAATGTAGTAATGTAGTAATGTGAACCCACTGCTCCTGTCTTCTGTTCTTTTTTAGTTTGTTTTTCTTTTTTTGTTCAGATTGTACTTCAAAATGTTTCTTCTGTGTTCAGAGCTGTCTTTGGGCTTTGGGAACAGCCTCCATTACCTTTCTCCCTCAGCAGCTGCTTTCTCTGGGAACAATTAAACTGGCCACAACCTCAGTGAGTGCATGAGAGGCAGGCCCATGCCCATCACATCTGGGAAGGGACTTAGGAAAAAATCCTGAAAGACACGTTACAATGTACTTCATAATTCAGAAGGAAAATGTGTGGTTCTTGACCTTGCAAGCAGAGTCCTGCGTAACCAGGTATTGTCCATGGTCAGAGGGAAGGATTTGCAGTTTGTTACTATAGTAAAGCTGGACCTCTGGTAGCCAATCTTTTCATAAGAGGAGAAGGGGGCTCCCTCTCCATCTGGAGATCTTTTACAGGTGATGAGTCTCCTGGAGGAGACTTTTTTGCTGAATGCTTCTTTAAAATAACTTTCTTCTCTTTCCCTGCTTTCAGCTGAGCTCACTGTGGCTTTCACTTTGGTTCTGCCTCAGCCCAGACATACTGAACATCTTGCTCACATTAGGTTGCCCTGTAGAATAAAGGAGTGGGAGAGTGTTGAGAGTGAGTTGAGAAATAGTCAGGAGAAAGAATTTAATGAGGGAGGCTTACAAGTAGAAGGCTGCAGCCTTGTGAAGGGTCTAAGTCTTTCTGGGGCAGAAGGGTTTGAGAGTGGTCTTCTCAGGATGAGGGCTGCATTCCTCTTTCCACTGGAATCACTGGAGCCCCATTGCCTATGGACAGTAACAGCAATGTTTACCTGGTTGTGAGCAAGCTTAGTTCTCCATATAAAATTTCTGCATAACAGTCTTTGGGTTTTGTTAATAAGATGAACTTGTATATGAAATAACAACTTTCAGAAATCTAAACCCCCCATTACTTCTAAAGCAAAAAAAAAAAAAAAAGTGGATTGGGTTCATATTAAATATAGATTGGTACAGGACTTAGTATGGATTGCTAATGTTCCCTCACATTTATCCTTATTTCATGAACCATCAGGCCAAAACATGAAAGAATGAACAGCCATAATGGTGATTACATCCTGAAGTGACAGTCATGAAGTTACAGAGAGTCATTCCCAATATTTTAATTTGTGGGAGCCTCATTACCTGATGTAGAATATCATATGTAGGCATATTAGTAGTTTATTTCATTTTCTGCATTAGTTTAGTCATGCTTGTCGAGCACCACTGCTGCTGGAAACGTGCAAACTTCCCAGTGTCCAGAGCTTCTACATACAATGGTATGTGTAGCATGCAAATTATAAATGTAAAGAACAAAAGCCAGCAAAGGCGTGTGCAATTCTTTCCATTTTTGGTGTTCCACCCAAACGCTTGTTTGTCCTTTCGCCGGGGTCTCCCTCCCTGTCTGTGTTACATGTGTATGTTATGTGTGCCCTGCCCAATAGCACTGAAAGTTGCTAACTCTTGACAATTTGAGGGCAGACAAAGGAGCATCTGTTGTATGTCATGGCTTCTTTTTTTTTTTTTAATGCCTGCTGATAATGTTGATACAAATACTTTGATCTTTAAGCAGTGTGGCTTCATGGAAGAGATTCTGACCGTGTGGATGTCTAAGTAACTTCCACCAGCTCATAAATCTAAATAATTTTCAAACTCTCCTACTGGTTTTATGATCTCCTAAATTATAAAATCTGAAGTATTTTTCAACTCTTCCATATTTCTGGCCAAGTCTTTGGAGATGTTGAAAGCTGAGCCTATAGTGTCCTGTTTCTGTGGCAGGAAGGGCACATGCAGCATTTGTAGGCCTGGGCAGATGAATATGGTTTTCACCTGCTTTGTTCTTGTGCAGATGTTTGTCATGCTTAGCATCCATTCTCCTTTTATGCCTTTATTAAAAACCTCCTCTCCACACAGCATAAATTTTGTAGCCTACTTGAGCTTTCATTGATGCTGCAAAGGTCTTCCCATGGCAGAGATGAATAAAGGATGGACTTGAATTTTTTTTTTTTTGTAATAACTCCTGCAGTTTAGGAGAGGTTATTGTTACCACTGGAATGTAATAAAATCCTCTTTTGAACATTTTTGATGAAGGATGAACTCCTTCAATGCCTGAGTCTGTGCAGTACCTGCCCAGGCATCAGATCCTGCTCAGTCTTCCTCAAACTGCTCTTGACATTTAAAAAATGCTCTGGCTTAAGGATTCCCTCTCATCTCAGATCAGCACCTTACAGACATAACTCTGGGCTTCCTTTCTTTGATAAATTTGCTATATGAAAAGATGTTTCTTCCAGACTTGTCAGATTTCTGAAAATTTGTGGTTTGCAGAAATTCCACTTTGTCAGAAATGTCCAGATTAAACAGAGGAGGAAGGAGAGGAGGAGGACCTTCACTCTGACCTCGCCGCCACTTCAGAGTTCCGTGTTAGACAGTGACTACTGAGTCCTTCTGGTCTCATTCAGACCAAAAGTGAGTTTTGGCCAGATTTTCTCTATAGAATGGCTCCAAGTAGGGCTATTTCATTGCATTGAATATCAGCAGGTTAAAATTGCTGAGGCATCTGTCAGAGAACAGTAACTATCACTGCTTTCCTCTTATCCTAATCCTGCGTGGCCTGCAATGGCACTTTGCAGCTGGAAGGAAACAAAGAGCCATTACTTTCAGTGCACGCTCCTGATCAGGTTATATATTGATAGTTTGTGCTAGGAAGAAGGGTTTATGAGTGCCTCTGGAAACTGGTGGTTTGAGCTATGCACCTATAAATTCCAAGTTGGCAATATCAAACAAAAATTATTCTCTGGCTATAGCCTGGGGTAACAGAGAGTGGGAAAAGCCAAGCTGCACTACTAATCCATAACCACAGAAATTACCTCCATTCCAAAACAAACACTACGTAAATTTTTTAAAGCTGGTCAACACAATATATATATAATAAAATGTCAGTAGTGTAATTCAAACCAACCTTAGAAATCATGATATATTGCATTCAGTCTTTTATACAGTTCTGTATAAGAGTTAACTAAGAACAAATGTCAACAGCCATTTTTGGAGCTCATTCTGCCTAGTGAATATTACCACCAAACCATTCTACTTTGATGACAATACTTGCTGATTAATTACCAGACAACACCTACACAATAATGCAAATGTACTAATTTTAAATAATTTTTTCTCATTTAAAATGTCATAAACTTTTGTGAATCTCTATATAATTATTCTGGTTTTCACAATGCTACAGCTGAGAGAAGACTCTAATGTTAGAGATTTGGCAGCAGTTGCATTTGAAAAGTGATAAAGCCATTATGTGTTTGGAATATATCCCCCCATCTGTTGACAAAGTAAAATTATAAAAAACATTGGACTGAAATCAAATGTTTTTAATAACCAGTATTCTTTCCCCCAACAATAAAATAAACACAGTCTAACAAATAAAATGTACAACAGTTTACACAAGACAATTTTTAGAGTTTCATGGCAGATTTTGAAATTTTCTCTCTGGAGTTTCTCAGGTATTTCAGGCAGGTGTTTGTGCTATCTTGCTATAATGAATTTCATTTTGTGGGAGCCTAATGAAGTAAGGCCCACTTGCTATAATGAATTTCATTTTGTGGGAGCCTACTTAACTCACCCTGCTTAGTTAAATTATTTAGCAAATTAATTTAGCAAATTATTTAGCAAATTAATTCTGCTTTCTCTCTAACTCTTTGCTGCATCTGTGCTCCACAAACTGGGATACTGATAGACCTGTATGCTTCATTAGCCAATTGAGCTCAAAAGGCAGTCACAAAATACAGAAAATATATGGTGTTTTCAGACTTCTCATTAGGGCATGATGCTGTATTTTCATTTTTGTCCTTTGATAAGCCTCCTGTCCTGTTGGAATCAGAGACCTGTTGGAACATGCTGAGGCTTCTCTCCTGTCCAATTTTCCCTTCCTCTGCCCAGATCATAGGTCTGGCTGCAAATCTCTGCTTGGACACTGTACTCCTCGATGTTTTAAGACCTTTACTTATTTTTGAATTATCAGAAATTGCACAAGCTAAGGACACATCTCTGGGTCCAAGCATGGTCCTCAAACATCAGGGAATTTTTCTGACTATTACTGGTATCTAGGAGCCACATCTTCACCTGAACTCC
Organism: Callaeas wilsoni; assembly: GCA_013398955.1. Classification (NCBI taxonomy): domain Eukaryota; kingdom Metazoa; phylum Chordata; class Aves; order Passeriformes; family Callaeidae; genus Callaeas; species Callaeas wilsoni. Next base: position 85,846 of record VWPU01014236.1, on the reverse strand, counting down.
AGACCTTATTCTCACTTGCTCACCTTTTACAGAGGACTGTCAATCTCTTTGAATACCTTCAACAAGATTTTGGTGAATTTAGCACTTATTCTGTAGCCCTCATCTTGAGGTTTGAATTCGCTGTATCCCATGTAAAGAATTCTTTGTTGTAGGCAGGTTGTATGAAATCACCTTTGGTTTAAATCAGGATACAGTAAAATGCAAATCCATTTATTCTTTTACAACAAACAAACAAAAATCACAGTTACAGGCACTTAAGACAACAGGAGACAGAAAATCATGCTGAAACCACCATCACCAAGATGCAACCAGAAAACCCCCTCTCCTTATATTTATCCGACTTGAAGTAGATGCTTCCTGGATGTATCTGTTTGCACACAATCAGTGCCTCAGGTTGGGTTCCCCAGGGACAACCCATTCCCAGCAGAACATGCCACGTTTTGTAGCTACTCCCACTCCTGAGGTCCTTTGTATTCCTCCTCCCTTCCACTTTCCCCCTTTCTACACATTATCTGCTTCAATATTATTCTGGGGATACCTGTAACATCACCTGAGAGGTGATGGTTGGACAGTGTGACTAAGCCTTAATTCATCCAAAGAACTCATGTAGTCAAGAATGAAGACAGTGGGGTACCAAAAAAAAAAGGAGAGAAGGTATCTCTTTCTATTTCCTGATTCACTTTACCTGACAGGTGGGAAAAGAAGCTGTACCTGCAGGGCAGGGAGAGGCCAAATTTGTCAGGATCAAATGGAAAGGAGGGACTGGATGAACAACACTGGTTTATAATGCATTAACATCTATAGATATGAGGTATTTCCTTCTGAAATACACCTCAGGCTGTATTTACTGCAGGTGGAGAGAAATAGGTATGTATTACCACAGAAAGATTTCTCTCTTTAGGCCTCTTAGAAACATAAGTCAGGTATCTCAATAATTCAAATGTCTCCCTCTCCACAAGTGCTGTTTGCATATTTCCATTTGCAGTAAAGGTACCCTGGGGCGGCCTGTACAGATTTGATGTCTGATCTTGGACAACTGAAGCATTGGGTGAAACATATGCTGGGTTTAGTGGGTGCCTTTCCGTGCAGAGCAGGTCTCAGCCTGTGGACTTGAAACCCACTTGTGTACTGGTAAACAGCTCTCATGAACTCACCTCAGTGAGAGCCACTTCATTTGGGGACACACAGGAATCGACAAGCTTTGAGTTTCAGTCTTCAGGAGGTGTTTCAACAAGATGTTACACTTCAAATGCTAATGATTTTATGATTTAATTCATGGAGGTCACACCAGACTTTTATTAGAAATTCAGACTACAGCCTAGTTGTCTTCTCTGCTGGAAGACACAGAGAAAACTATGATAAATTAAGTGTCAAGTGTGATATACAGATAAACGTTGCCATGAAGCGTGTTCCTCTGGAATTTAACCAGGCTTGTAAGCCAGTGTAGCACTGTAAACTAGATTTAGTAGTGGTAAAGTCAATTCAAAGTGTCTCTCTTTTGTATCTAATTACCTGTCAGTCTTCTTTTGCATAAGATCTGTGTGACGATAATTTTTTGAAACATACGCAACAAGTTTAAATTTTCAAGAAACATTTTCTTACAACTATCTTGTAAGCAAGTGTAATTTGCTACCATAAATAGCACTGAGCTTAAGTGTCTTGTGTAATAAGTGTCTTGAGTCCCTTTAGCCTTCGCATTCACAGTTACACATTGATTTTTAGTGTAGTGGATAGATAAGGAAAAGTGAACTTGTTTATGAAATCAAGGAATGCATCTGGTCTTTCCTTGATATGGACTTTCTGAGAAGCATTTAGCCTAACATTACCAAGTGTCACTGTCTACTTATCAGCTGGAACCGGCATGAAGGTGGGCTCTCCAGATCCACTTCGCGGTTACAGTGACTTGTTTCTGAAGATAGAGAGTTCAGTCAGGTGATTCACTCAGGGTGTTATGACAGCTGAATTCTTATTTTCTTCCCTGATATCACAGCAGTCTCCCTAGATAAGGCTTTGAAAGACAGAGCTAATAGGGTGCTTGTCAGCAACATGGCTTTACTTGTTAGGAAGCTGGGGGCACTTGTGTTACTCAGATGATGGTGGTGCTGCTCCCAATTTCTTTTATCTGGATATTCCTACTTCAGGGATGTTGAACAGCAATGATTTTTATGATTTCTTCAGGCCAACTTGATGCCTTTCCTTTCAGAAGAGGACAATATGGTGTTTTATCAAAGCCTTGGAAAGCCATTCCAAGGGATGTCATCCATTCTTATTATCCCATAAGAAAATAGGATTGTTGAAGCACCTCGCTGTGTTCTTGCAGTTCTCCATGTTCGTTTTCTGTCTCATATGACCTAGTTGCTGCTCAGCTCATGCCCTGTTGGCACATCTAGCATTACCAGGAAAAGTCTTTTGAAAATCAGAGATATATAAACTATCTACCTGCAGCCTGACAATCCTAGTTTGCTGACTTAAGAGTTTGTTCCTCTTAATTGTCCATCACCCTGAAAATAATTTTAAAAAATCCTACAAAAAAGCTTTGTGAAAATTTTGCAGTATTTGATGAGCCCTGCACTTCTGTGATAAAATCAGTATGATTGCACAGGGTTTTTCTAAGCAACTGCTAATCATGAAGGTAGATTTACTGATCTTACAACATTTGAGTGAACTTGGCTAAAAGAAGTGGCTTATATTTGTGCCATGTAAACTTACCTGTTTAAAAAAAAAAAATTATACGAAGCACATCTTTGCAGCTGTGGGTGGATGACTAACAAAAATAGAGGCCATGAACTGAAGTATTTTTAACAGTACATGTGACTTGCCAAATCTAGACAACTTACTCAAATAAAAAAATAATTTTACATGGTTTTAATTTTGTTTCTGAAGTTTGGGTTACACCTGTTATGTACAATTAGATATAGTCTCTCCAGTAACAGCTGATTTGAACAATAATAACCTTAGGATACAGTATAGCTTATCGGCTTCTATTTTGCTGAATTATATAATGGATATGTTATAAAAATAAGATTGCACAAAATGTGCAAATAGAAAGAAAGGTAGAATTTCAAATGAGCTTGATATTAAAAGTTGTTTTACCAAAAACGTTGTTTTGAGCTTAAATGGGCTGTTGTCATTGTTTGAATACTGTTGGAGAATACAGAGCAGTGAAGGTCCTGTGTTTGATATACGTTGCACATTTAGATGTAGTTTGCACATACCAACTTTGACTGAAGAATTGTGAATAGCACACAAATGGTTGATGGTAAAAAAAAATTGCTAATGAAACCTGGTTTTGTCTTCTGTTGTTGTTCTAAACCATATTTAGCTATTGCCTGTACATAAAGAGTAGGTATTTGTATAAAAGCCCCCTTAAATTCCAGAGTCTTCTCAGAAATGACTACATGTAAAAATTACTTTTTCTTTCACAATATTTTTCCATGCTTAGAGAATATCCTCTTTATTGCAGAAAATAATGCTTGCTACACTTATAACCACATTATGTTGAATTCATTATTTAAGACTGTATGAGATGCATTTCAAAATCCAAGTTTTTTGTAAAATCTCTCCTCTCCAAACGTCAAAAGGCATTGAGATCAATATTAGACTGAAAAATTTAAGATGACGTATTCTAAAGTTCACTGAGAAGAGTGTTAGACAAGAGCGACCACCGTGCCTCCTAAGCCAGTCTTGCAAATGAGTTATTCTAGGCTGCAAAAGGATTGTATGCATTTGCTAATTATCATCTGTTGCCAACTGTATGTTACTCTGGACAATCTCAGAATATATGCGAAAGATCTGCAGTCAGTATACATTATCACTGGCACTTAGGATAGTCATTAAACTGGAATATATATTCTTATTTTGAAATAAAAATTCTTCTGTCTAATATATTGCTGTATATTCATCTGTTGTGACATTTATATGGTTGCCTTTTATATCTTCATGGTTTTCTCCCCAGTAATATATTTTCCAGTCAACCACTATGTACCTTCCTGTGAGTTTTGTCAAGGCTAGCTACCTGCCTGTAAATCCATGAAAGCTGTTTTGTATCATTTCCTGAACTACATGGTTGAAATGCCAGCCTGTACAAGAAGACACGTAACTGCCTTAGTCCAGCAAGGTCCGGCTGCAAATGGGTTTACATGGACTGTAGGTGTTGTCCCTCTCCTACGCCTGGCAGTCTCAGGAAGTGTCCAGTGCACAAAGAACGCAGTTCTTAACATGAAATGCCCCCATCGTATGCTCAAAATTGATGTTCCCTTCCTGCCTTGAGTGACAACATGGCTCCCTCAGAGTAGGGATGTGAAGGCCAGGCTCCTCTTCCCCTCCTCTCTCATGCTATTGGCTTGACGTGTATGGGATTAATAACCAGATAAAACTGAAGGAGCAGAGAGGGTGTCAGCAGTAACGTGATTTAACTCAGGACCCTCTTGCCTCAGCCCCCGCGCATGAGGGCCATGGTGCCGCACCTCGCGGGGAGCAGTGCCTCTCGCACATCAGAACAGAATCGTGGGATGGCTCCAGACAGCAGCACTGCCCAGCCCAGCCACCACGTCAAGATTACACCTCTGTGGCCTCCAGCCTCCCCTGCGGCCCAGGGCAGCACAGGTGCAACCCAGCACCTCGCCTGGGCCCGCGGCACTGCCGCTCCTGGGGATGTGCAACGTGGTTCCACCTGAAACTTGGCGTGTGGAGGCTGAGACAGCACCGGCAATCCTCCTCATTTTGACCTGGAAACTGAGCATGTTTGGGATGCAAACATGAAATCAGTTCTTGTGATATATTTGTCAATGTTTTCTGGAATTCCAGCCCACCTGATATAAAAAAGAGTTTCATTAATCAGTGAAGCTAAGTCACATCCTTTGACAAATTATCCACACCAGAGAAGGACATAAGTGGTTCAACTCCAGGACAAACTGAGTCTGTTCTGCCCACTGGTTTTGTGTACTCTGAAATGAGCCGAGACTCCTTGTAGAAATTTCTCTAGCCTGGGATGTTACGCAAGGCAAAGAAATTACCTGAGGGACTTTAAAGGTGAAACTATATTATTCTAGAAGTTCCTAATGAAAATACTATATGTTGTCACCTATCCCTCCATGAAAATGATAAATTAAATAATAGAGACTACCTAATTTCTGTGTGCCTGAGATTAAATTTTCTGCTAATGTAAGATGTCTCAAGGCAGTGTATTCTGTAATTTACCTCAGAGTTTAAAGGTATGCATGAGGTATCTTTTGAGTTATTGATTTTTGCCCTTTTTTTTTTTAATAAACTGATTAAAACCACAAAATCCTTGCCAATATAGTAAAAATAAATCAAATTATGGCAAGTTTCATTGTGACAGTATGAAAATAGTAGTTTATAAGTAGTTTATGGAGTAACTAAAATAATGAGATTATTTACTATCACAATAATTTGTGAAAAGATAGACTTGATAGTTTTGCTGAGTTTTCAAATGTGTAAAAGGAACAACAACGATTTCATGAAAGAAATCCAACTAATATTGAATACTCTTTTGATAAAGAATTAAGAGTTACTTCCCTGTCAGTATCTCAAAACATAGTTTTTTCCAGTGTCCAAAATGTGGTTGTTCACTATGGAGGGACCCATAAACCAAGTCAGCTGTTTGGCAGATTTTCATGTATGTAAATTCTTATGTAAACTAATTATATGGCCACAGCTTATAAACTTTATAAGAAAGCAATCACCAGACTTATTTTTCTTGTCAGTTTCAGATATTGAAACTTAACTGTAGATGTTGCAAAATTAATCACTAGGCTAGGGAGCCTATAAACTGTACTGTATTGCATTGACATATAAATTTCCAGTACTTTTTTCCTGCTTTAAATACCAGCTTTAGTCCATGCATTTTTAGAGTTTGCAAGTAACACACACAAACACACACACACACACACACACCCCAAAGCCTAAATAAAACCAGTCCACAGTCAAGCCCTTGAAAATTGTAAGCATAAACTCCAGCTTTAAGTATCCAAATGAAATATTCATAGGTACTAAACATCTTGTATCAGGAGGTGGTTCTCTTGCTGTTGTCATAAGTCAGCCCTTCGCTCCTTGTGTCTGCTTCGAGTGCTTTTATCCCTGGGAGCATGAGGCTTGCTTCATCCTGCTTGCTTGTCAGCAGGGTTGATGCACTGCATTATAAAAAGCATTCTCCACACTTGCTGCTCACAGGCAGCACTTTTAGCTCTACAAGCACAACCTGCAAGGTTCTCTATCAACATAATCATTATTTATCCAAAGCTTTCCCAGTAAATTGAGCCTAACTAGCCTTTCCTTGGAGTAAATATGCAGATGCCTTTATTTTATTATTGCTCATGTAGAGAAAGCAGCACTCTCCTCAACAGTGGTAGGATCTGGATGAGGAATACGCATCACAGCTGCTGCATCGTTTCTCCTGGAAGGCAATGACTCGTAGTCCAGTGCTTAACTGAGGATGAGCTGGCAGAAAGGCAGCCAATAACTGTGCCTTATTTACATTGTAGGCATATTTTAGTTGCACAGTTGTATCCTTAAAGCTGCATCTCCCTTAGCTGAGAGATTCGTTGCATTTAACAGGTTTGGCCAAAGCTGCTTCATGTTCCACAAGCAGCTCTCAGAGACTCCCTGGGATCAGTAGATCTAATTTCTAGAGAGAAAAAAGGCAAGATTTACTGTGTGACATAAATGGGCAGCTGAAGCTTTGGAAAAGACTTGTGACATAAACTGGAGATCTGTGTATATTGTCTGTTTACTATAAGAGGTCCTGAAATAGATGGGTGTATACTAATGTAATTAACACAAATCAACAAATAAAACAAAGGAATTGAAATATCTTGGCATTATTATTAGTAGTAGTAGTAGTAGCAGTAGTAGTAATTGTAGTTGTATTATTATTAGTAGTAACATTAAATTACTATTATTATTGGCTTTTTTATGAGTCTGACTTTTTTGGGTACCCCTACCTATGAATGCAATACAGTGGGAATTTTTTTCTCCTTGAAACCCATCGCAAATTTCTCATGTTTAGGTTTGCATGGGCACAAAAGCTTCTAATTTGTGACTAGATTGTATTTAATATCATGCTGAGAGACTTAATGAAAACAACTGTATTAATTAAAATAATATCAACACCCATTTTTTGTCTAATTACAGTGGTGCATTTTTAAATCAATTTGTTGAATAAAATATGAAATTAGAAGTGACACTTGTATAATGATGGAATGGAGGTTGTGACATATCAATAAACTGTTTCACAGGCCACTACTAACACACCAATCCTCTCCTCTCTCCATATCTCCTTCATCTTCAAAACAATCAAGCTAGGTTGTTATATATTCAAAAGCTGATTGATATAAATAGATAGCTGCTAAAATGTATACCATATTCTAATAAGGTTCTCAAATATTGGCTTTGGTTCATTTTGATAATTATTTAAAGAACAATTCTTCTAAATGTAAAGGAAATGAGTAGGGCAACAAATTCAAATGTTGGTCGCTATTCTGCTATCAAGAATTAGAAAAGTTCTGGGAGTTTTCTAATGATTAGGAAAGTATGTTGCTTACCATTGCTACCTTAAATTAGACATCTGACATTTAGATATACATATGTCTCCACTTATTTGCTGTAATCTTTGTAGGGTCCTCAGCATTTCCAAAAAGTAACTTATCCCACCTGTTTTGTTAGGCTATGCAGGTAGTGTAGATATCTAACTTTCAATGCCCAAAATAAGATTAAATTTATTCCATGTTATCAGATACTGAGAGACATCCAAAATTTCTCTCATCAGATCTTTGCTCTCTGTGAGGTCTACTTAATAAGATTATTTCCTGCTTACAAAGATCCTAAATATCTCTTAAAGGCTTTGATTTTTCTTCTTCTTTTTTGCTTTGGCTGAACAAAGTAACTTTAGTAGATTCCCTTCATGACAATCAAAAGAGTTGCAAAACTCCCTCTGTAACCTGTGGGGTTTTTTCCTGAGACTCCATGAGATACAACCACCCAGATGTGCATACTTTTTGGCATATAATTAGCACATAAGTAAGAATTTCTCAAAAATAATTGTTTGTTCATAATGATGGGAATGCTTTGAAAAAAAATTCATTGGAATGAAAAACAATCACTGAATTCTTTGCATATTTTATTTTTCTTTTTGATTTCCAACTCACACACATCTGGCATATTTTACATCTTTGCAATAAAACATGGTTACAATAGCTTAAGGAATTTATATATCCAAAATATTTCACCATGATCTCAAGATGAAATGAACTTGTCTTCCAGATGTTCAATAGTCTCCCAATTCTAAGCTACAAACTCAAGATATTGCTTACAGACAGGTGATGAATAACTTAATCATTAGGTTGATCCCCATGATTTCCAAATCTTATAAATACAAACGACAATGAAGAAGGAAATTCAGGGCTAAACTTACTAATACAAGGTGGATAACAAATAAGTAATCACATCAATAAATAATGATATGTTCCTGGTGCAAAGTGCCAATACAAAGAATCCATTATCTTTTTAAATAAATGACTGCAAGTGAGTGTAAATTCTGAGAAAATTACATTCCTGTTACATGCCTCATAGCCCTACCGACACAATATGTACATCTATGACAATACAGTCACCAAATATACAAAGAAGAAACATGAATTAAAGTGTATATACCCCTGGGTGTGTAATTTGATCAGTACAATGTGCAGAAAATTATTCTGATAATTATCATTACAGTATTGTAAAAGATGAAAAGCCTTAGTCTGAGTGGCTTCAGGTGAGATTTTCAGAAGAACCGAAAAGAACAACCTCAGTCACTGTTGAAATGAAGCTAAGGCTGTCAAATAAACCAAGCTCCTCAGATTAAAAATAAGGGGAAGAAATCAGTGGGGGCTGTCTTGCCCATGATTTATATGCCAAATGTTAGTAATCGAGAAGTATAGCACTTTTTCTGTATTGGGAATCATTAAGCATTACAAAGCATTAAACTGAACTTCCCTCTTTGCTCCCTTTCTGTCTAGTCTTTGAATTTAAAAGGGAGGAAATTAATTTCTATTGTATAAAGTATAAATATGGCAAATGATGGCTTTTTATCCAAATGCTTCGTGAGCAGAACTCCACTTAAGAGGGGTAAACTTTAGATTCAAAAAGTGAAAAATGTGTTGGTGGAAATGTCAGAATTACTGTTTGCTCCCAAATTCAACCCTTTAACACAAGCTGTACCCTTAGGCAGATCTCCAGTCTGATTTGTGTGAATGCACCTGTTCCTTCAAGACATCAGGTTTAAAGTACATGCAAGTTGTAACTCCACAATAAAATTAAGAAACAGTTTTGTTCTTTATACAAGGTTTTACTTTTACAAAAGTATCCCTTTAAAGTTAAGATGTGCATCTGATGTACAAAGTATCAAACATATTTTTTTTAATCTCAGCTTGAAAAGAGGCTGGAGATGGGATGCATGTTAGGTTCAAAGCCTAAACATTGAAATAACTGGACACAAGGTTCCCCAGAATTTTCAAAAGTCTCTTGTGGCGCATCCTACTACCTTTTCTCAATAAACAAAGATATATGAAATAATTACCAAAACATTTCCTAATTCATATAATTTACATGATACAAGCTTGCTTTTCAGCAGCTGGTGTTCAGTTGTGAAAAAACACACAAAGTAAAATGGTTGCTGACTACAATGTACAGCTATTGCTGGGTGTAATGGAATGTACAACGGAGGTCAATGCAGACGTGGTTTTCCACCAGAGACTACACCTTTCTTTGCAGCACTTGTGCTCTCAGCTTTACCTGGGCTTTCAGTTGTTCACTGCGCTTCAGTATCTGTTCTGATGTTCATAATGCCACCGGTTAAAATCTATATTAAAAGCTACAATGCTTCCAGAAGCCATGCCAGTAATCAGAGTTCTGAAAAAGATATCAAAGATGCTGATGTTAATTCTCTTTTGCCTTCTGGAGCTATGGTTTGTCATAGACAGAAAAAAGCTAAAAGAACAAGGCACTTTTTGCAACACTGCCGGAAGTTCTTAAGCTTGGCTGAAAATCAGAAATGTATCTCAAACTTTTGCAATCGGTTTTAAGACACTTAATAGGTGTTACTGCACTCTGATCCAATCGGACTATTCCCATGTTCTTAAATTAATGCAATTTTAGTCATATTTTGCTAGCTGAGTGTCTGGCTTACGAAATTCGATGAAATAAGACCTCATCTTAATGGCAAGTTCTTGCATTATGAGACTCAAGCATCAGAATAAGTGTTGAGTCTGATAAATTAACAGGAAATCAACTGGAGTAATTGTTTTGTAAGCGTCCTGTTAATGACTCCATACTATAAGCTGAAAGTTCATGGAGATGTATACTTTCTGGAATTTTAGTATTTACATACAAGTATGAATGACAAATTCACCTCTGATCATGAGACAGATCCATAGCTCTTATGCCAGCATCACAGCCAGGGTAAATATAGAGCTGCTTGAAGTCACAGGCCTGCCATACTTCCACTACACCATTGTCTCCTCCTGTAACCAGGTTCTGCCCGTCACTGCTCAGGAGGATGGCCTTCAGGAGAAAAAGAAAAATCCCAGGCACACAGTTAGCTGTTATGGAAATGGATCAATATTAAAAAAATTGAACTGACTTAGAAGCATTTCTTATGTTCTGCCCACTTTAAATTTGAAGCAAAATGCTTCCTCTCCTCTTTCTCCCTAGTCCAAAAATAAACCAACAAATTTTGTATCACCAAATTTTAAAAACAATTGTGTGGTGTTAAATATGATAGATAACAAAAAAGCTGTTAGACTGAATCTGCCCATACTGGAGCTCAGCACAGTTCTACATATCAAAATTCGTTCTACAATACTCAGTGCTATTGCTACCACCTAAAGCACAGCAGAGATCTGCATTCCTAATGTGGCTTCAAGTGCCAGTGACAGAGCAGAGCCCTGAAGGCATGAATTCATATCTTGGCTAATAAATGAAGAATGAGGACTTTTCGGAGCGTTTTGTTTCAAAGACATACTTCCCACTGAAATTTAATTCCAAACAAAAGTTCTGGTGATATTGTGGGCTCATAAACTATTTGTTCTTATTTATTCTGGAAAAGCTTAAGTGCATTTTCATATTTGGAGATGGTGATGAAAGGATATGTGTTTGAATGGCTTAACCAGTGGGCAGCAATTTTACATATATGATTTCCTCTAAACCATATGGCAAAAAAATTCAATTTATTTTAATAAATAAAGGCAACACACAACAAATGCTTGTTTGCATTTAGATTTACCCTGGTTGAATCATTGATCTCCATCTGAGCTAAGAGTTTGCCATTAATGCTGAAATTGCTGAACCGTCCTCGTTCATAGTAGATGATGCAGTGACCTTCGCTAGATACTGAAATTAAGCGAGGGTACAGGCAGTTTTCTGTTCCTTCCAGGGCTCTCAGCAAGTCTCCAGTAATTGTGTGTACTAGGCAAGGACCTTCTGTATATGAAAACATAATATATCATACATTTGCTGTTTATACAAACGATATAGTCTGTGCACAAAGGCGATGCATAACACACGTTTATATCATTAGTGCTGCACAGATATAAGAAGCTGCAATGTTTACTTAAAGAACTTAAAACACAGTGGAAAAGTAAATGCAAGAGCTAGCATGTTAAGAAAATAAATACAATATGCCCAGAAGTGTATTTTTTACTTTGACTGGTAGGAGTTTTCCTTGATCTGACTTCTAAGACACTTTTTCCTCTTCCCAAGGATTCAGAAGCTTCACTCTTACTGATTTTTTCCAACAACATGAACCGTCTTTAGCCTGCCTATTCGCATCAAACAGATGTGGCCCTATCAGGGACTAGTGGGAGCAACTCCCATAGGGCATGTAATCATATTACTGCATATTTCTCCTATAGATAATGGCAGTTCCTGTAGATCCTCTCCCCCAATGAACATGTGATATGGAAAGATTTCAGTCCTGATTTGTTTCAGCAATGGGAGTCATGTGAAAGCCAAGTTACAATGATACTTGGACTATAAGAGATTTTAAGAGATCACACTATAACTCCATATGCTCCAGAGAGATTTTAATATGAGATTTTAATGTCTTTTTAATACATTAATGAAACAAACAGCTATGAAATCTACAATAGACATTTTAAGATGCAAAACTAAGCTTATTTACATTTCAAGAACAATGAGAAAAGTTTTTTTGAAAGTGAGATCTATATTCCTACTAAGAAAAAGGCTCTATTCTCTGATAAATGTAATGAGTCACAGGAAATTCTACATGCTTTCTTTTATGAATCACAGGATAATCCCGGACAGCACAGTAATCTCTTCCTTATACAAGTGCTTCATGACCCTGAAAGTAAATTCATATTGGCAGACTCAGCCACCTCATGTTAAGTCCTCCTAACTTTTTTGAAATTTGCACAGCAGCTGGGTTTGCCCAGGTAGAATGAATCAGCATCTGTGCATTTATCTGTGAACCCTCTGATATAGGCTTTTATCTGTGTTTGCATAAAGTCTTATGTAGAGGGACCCCAAGTTTGGCTGCATCCATGGGATACCACTGCAATGGAAATAATTTACTTTTCCAAATAGTTGAGTTTCAGCTTTGGAAATACCGAAGTGCCAAGATATTAAAAAACAGTGATGCTTTCACCCTTAGAATAATTACCTTGTTACATTTTTCAAAAGAAAAGTGTAATACCTTCATAGCTAAGGTCATGGGCACAAAAAGGCACATCTGATTTAGGATGCCACTGTAAGGACATATAGACTGACCACTGTTTTTTGGTTTGTTGGGTAAGAATGTGGAAACATCAACCTGATGCACAAGATTTTCCTCAGAGGAGTCCTAAATGTGCCGTCTTCCTGCTTCAACAGGTTCTCAAGTGCTGCATGTGTCATCGCAGTGCCACAGCCAGCTCCAGAGGAACAGCTGCCCACCAGGAAGCACAGGCTGAGCTCAGACTGGATGGCAGGGCAACGCAGCACTGCCATGAGATGCAATTTAAGATGCTGGAAAGGGACTGAAAAGAATAGATCTGAAGAAAAAGCTTTAAAAAAGGCATCTCTTGGAAAATAGCAATTAAAAAAAAAATTTCGCTCCGCATTTTTTATATGGTCTAGAGTTTCAAAAGGAAGAATATGAGAAGACTACCTCAAGAGACAGACTGGGCCTCCATTTCTCTTGAGCAATTACAAAAATATTCTGAATTTGATTTAAAAGTCTTTGGTTCTCCATCAGCTTTTACCTCTAAAAATATGTAAGTTACCAAAGCAGCATATACTTAATGAAGGAGATAACTGAGTATAGTATCCATCTATATTAAGAAGAGGAAATTTGCAAAAAGATAGTTGGAAAGGGTATAGTATTATGGCAGCCAGAGTGTATGAAGCTGCATTAAAGGGTAAGAATTAGCAGTGTTTCAAGAAAAAAGATTTAGCTACAGCATCACTGTACATTTTTTTCAGAAATGTCTTGACTTTGCCTATGACTGTTATGTAGTATGCCATTACAAGAGTTAATGACCCATTAGGGTTTCCTGTTAAAAATAGCTTTACTCAAAAGTTTCACACTCAGCTTTAAAAATAAATGTTGAGCTTCAAGGCAGTATAAAAAGCAATAACCCGGGAGCTCAGCTGTGAGCAAAAGCTGGCAGAGCAAGCATCACATCCTTCTTACCCTCAGAAGGAGCAAATTTAAAAATGAGTACAAAGATATCCATGGGGATGGCTAAAACAGGGATCACTACAGATAGAGAAAGCAAGTCACTGGATGTGGATGTAGGAGTGGAGTGGAAATGACATAGGAAGACATTAAGGAAAAAGGAAATATGAGTGTGATGCAAAGAAAGGAAATAAGGGAAAAGAGATGATGCAGCACAAAAGAAACTAAGAGAAAAGGGGGAGAGGGAGAGGCAAATAGGAAAGGAAGACAGAAAAAGACATGCAGTTTGACACGTTAAGAAGCTGAATGAGAGAGAGCAGTGGGGGAAGTAAAGTGGACATGGAATTAAGGAGAAGTAGGAGAAGATGGGCAGAAGCAGCAAAATGGAGTAAATCAAGGAGAAACAGTAAGGAAGGATGAAGCAAACATTCATTGAGGCTGGTGCTTTATTTACATTGATTACCAGTTATACAGGATATTGCTGCAGGCTTGGAAAAGTATTTTGAACACTTGTGTTAGCAATTGTTGGGTGCTCTGGATTCCATAGACAAATAACAGGGAGAACCTGCAACTGCTCATTATTTAGAAGACATCGCCTACTGGATAAAATGCTGCACACATTTCCAAAGCAAACTGATCCTGCTTCCCTGGAGAATGAGGTCGGTCCAAAAAACTACCTCTCAATTAAGATCAAGGTGGAGAATTTGGAGCTGGCCCTCCCTGAAATACATGTCGCTATCAACAGGTTTCTTCAAAATCAATAGATGTCATTAGAATTATTGTACACATTTTTATAAAATACTCCTCCAGAGCTGGGCAGAATAGCTGCATAGAATGATGGTTGGAAGGAATGATCAACTTAATTTGTGTCTAAACTCATAAGTGCAGAGATATGCAGAAATAACAATTTTCAGAGAAAACTGCTTCAGATTCTCCTAGAATTACAACACATGTTAAGGATAATTAAAGTATATGTGGCTTGAGGGAAGACTGAGAAGTACCACTAAAAAAGACTTTAAAAATGTTAAGACTTAAATCATAAAAACATTTCTGACCTTTAGCACCACTGATAACAAGTCCCAGCTCTGCACAGACTGACACGCAGACAACTTCATGGTCATGACCAGTTAGAACGGCACGAGGAGCTGGATAATCACCTGTTTAAAAAAAAAAAAAAGTGAGAAAAAAAGAAAAAGAAAACAACAGGGAATGCCAAACTAGATGTGGTTTATCAACAAAAGAACTTTGCTGCAATTTGCTTGAAATCATTAAGTGTGAGAGGTGCAGCGTGATTTAATATCTCATACCTAGGATACCAAGCAAAATACATTCAGATATCATGAAGTGTCAAAACCACAACTTCCCAATGCATTAATGAATTAATTAAAAGAACACAAAGTGTGGTGATACTGAAAGCAGCTGTAAATGCAAAGGTCTGCTATTGAACATACATGTCTCCAGACTTACACTATGAACCTAAAGAATTTAGGATGTTCCTTTAATAATGATCATAATTTGTTTCATGAAACTGGGGGTAGGAAAAGAAGAGAAGCAGAACAACACTGTACTGGAAACATACTACTGCTGCATAGATAATATTGATTCAGAGACATATGGAATGGTCACAAATTAAAATATGCCTAAAAATGGTTATTATTATACATAATTATATATTTATTTATTTATAGATATTATATATATATTCAGGACAGAAATATATATTATTTTGGTTTCAAACAAGTGGGCATTTATGGAGGGTTTACATGACAAACAGCAACATTTCTGTTGTTTCTAATAATAACAGATGCTGACAATCTAATTGCTTATTATTTGATATTGTTCTATTGGGCAAAGAAAGTCAATTGGCAACAAAAAATTAGCAACTTGCTAGATAACACGGAGTTCACATCATTATATTTGCATTGTACAAATGAAATACAGAAAATTGGGGTATTCCAAAGAACTGGAGTTCTGCCAGTGTAGTTTGAATACTAAAAAAGGATAAAAGAAGTGGCCTAGGGAACTACAGATAAATTACTGTAACATTAATTCTATATAAAATAACAAAATGGTTAATCCACAGTTCTGTCAAAAGAATTGGAAGCAAAAATCTCATTAATACCAGTCACCATGCTGTGTTGGACTGGAAGTCTTGTCTTACCTGGTTTTGCTAGGATGAGAGGTACAGTTGGTAAAGATAGGTATATTAAAACAGGCTCCATTTATTTTGTTCAATATATTTGTCTTAGTAATACAGGGTTTTGATTTAAACCAGTTTTATATGCTGATTTTAGAAATGGATGTCACAGAACCTGGGTCAATGACGAATCTTAAATTTTTTTCCATAGAGAGGTATATGCTATGAGCTACACATAAGGATTCTGGAAATCGGGGTTTGGAAATCAGGTCTCAGTTAGGAGCTGAAAATTGATTCTTAATCAAATACTAACCAATAATATTATCTATGGGATAATATAAATCTTTGCTGGTAAAGGTAGGCTTGTAATAAAATAATCGATGCAAAGTTTCATGGGCAACTGTATAATGACAAGAGAAAGACATTATTATATGATTATTATATCATTATTATATCATTGCCTAGTTAAATAAAAAAGTAGCAAAATGCGTTTTATTTCTTTTCAATGCAGTCAGGTGGAAGTTGATGTTTCTGGACAAGCACAAGCTCTGTTCACTAGAGAGAAGATTCTGTTTCGGAAGGAAGTGGTATAGAGTAGTATTTATGGAAAACTCCCTCAATGTGAACTTTTAGTGCAATACCTTAGATCATTTAATAAGACGAAAAAACTACTTTGCCACTGAAGACCAGAAAGATGAAAGTCTTGTAGCCACATTTACAGAAATGAGCTCAAAGGAGGGTCACACAGCTGACACAAGAGAGTAAGACAGGAGGCTGCACAGTATTTTAAGTGTTTTCTCTCTTCACTGCATAAGCAGCAAAGCAGTAACTTGACTCTGCTAACTGGGAGTCACAGGCATAAAAGATGTCCAATAGTCCAGAAGTTTATCTTGCAGCTAATGGCACATAGAGGTCCAGTGGGTGAATGGCTGCACACATTTCAACTATGGAATAAAATGCAGTTTCCTAACTGGAAATGCAGTTAAACACTAAATCAAGAGAGAGCTACATGATTTGCTAAAAAATATTGCATGGGTTTTTGAAAGGTACGCATTAGGAATGGAGGCTTGGATAGACTTTTGTGGGTCAATGAACTTAGTCTTCTTTTATTGTGGACACTCACATGATATAAGCAGTTAATGAATGAAATGGCTATCTGGGTGTGTGACTTGGAAGGATGTTCCAGACTCCTCCTACTCTAATGGAGAGAAATATTCCGAATTCCAGTTTGAATTTGCTCTTGCCTACCTAGCACCTCTTTGTTCTTGTGTTAGCACTGTCCTTTAGTGTCAGATCTTCTTCTCTAGCATTTTCCCCACTTATGAATTTAAAGAATAAATCACCCTTTTTGGTCTTTCCTTTTGAGTCTATTAATCAAACCAAACTCTTATAAACTCCTTTGAAGGGATGGCCTTGCCATTTTTTAGCCATTGTAGCAATCCATTTCTTTGCCTGTCTAGCTTTAAGATCATTCTTAAAATTTAGGTATCCAGAAATGTATAGAAGCATAGTTCTTGAAAATTAAGCATGAATCTACATTTTTTCTTGTCAAACCCTAACATCTTCTGTCATCAAAATTTAATAACAATTCCATGTATTTTAATATCTTTCTGAACAAGATGAGAACTACCAACCATGGTACAGACTTCAGATTTGGACACAATAGTACAGGGTGTGTCAATCTAACAGGTCTTGTTATTCCAATGTAGAGACACATTAAATATTTCTTACCTCTAATGCAAACAGCTACCTCAATAAATCCTAGTTTCCCAAACATGAATCTAGACTGCAAGAAAAGAATCTTTTTGGTCTGGAAACTGAAGATGTGAACTGAAAACTGAGCTTTACTACTAGAGAGGGATGGATGTCAGAAGAAACAGAAAGATGCTTTGTGTAGCTCATAAAAGATGACTATATTTTGATTTTTATAATTTCCCCATCAACGTTGCTTTGAGAACCCCATCTCGTTTCAAGGTTTTCTTTTCTCCAAGTGCATAACATAAAAATGAAAAAAAAAAAAAAAAAGGGCAATTAAGTTTAAAATTTTCCACATTTTTTTTTTCTTCTGTATGTCCTCCTGGAAAAAAAGAGGATTATGATCAATGGCCATCTTGGCTCTTGCCCTGATTACAGAGGTGTCATCAGACTGCATCAAACTGGATGACTGAAATTATTGAATGGCTACAATTTTTGAAAGTAAAAGAAACAATGCAATTTTCAAAAGGAAATTTTCCTCAGTGTTTCCTAGGAAAGTTCTATAATATCAAGGAGCTCTAAAACTCCAGAATACACCAAATAAGCATATTTTATTGACTTCTTGATTTATAAAGGAAAATGCTTATAAGAAAAAATTGACCTGAAACATAGATTTTGAGTCTTATTTTGTCCTGTTTTTCAGTAAATACAAATTAATAATGCAATATCAATATTAAGAGTAACAGTCCAGCAGTAATTGAAAATGGAATTTTTTTCCCCTTAGGGCTCAAGAAAAAAATTATTCACTGATACTTTCTGTGGAAAAAGCTGTGGCATGAACCTCAGTCATATTACATTTTATTGCTAAGGAAAGAAGCTGTGAACTCCAAGAATCATTCAAAATCTAGCAAAATATTCTGTCACTGTCACATCACCACTGATAGATGCAGCCAGAGGTCGAAGGCTACAGCTCTAAGGGAATTGCAGGTGAAAATATCCTACCTAAGAACTGAGATACCATCACTGTAAACTCCCTGTAATTTCCCCAAAGGAGCACCTTTGAACTGAATTACTAGAGGGCAGAAGGAAAAAAAAATGTGCTGTATTTCCAAACAAGGAAGTTTTTCTAGAAAGTCTAAAATAAAACACATCTTTCCTTCTTGTTGAAGAACATAATGCTTAATATTATTCTAAAGTTCTTTGGGAACAGATGGTGCTCCTGCACGACAAGGAAAAAAAAGAAAACGGAAAGAAAGACAAAAGACAGTGTTATTACTTCTCTCATATTGTCCTTTTCCAGGAATTATGTACAGATTTCTATGGGGACACATCTAGAAGTCTTCTGTATAAAGAAACATGAGAGCACATGGCAAATTTTAGCTTCTATTTGATCTCTCACTTTGACAAAAGCAAGTACAGGCTATACATGAATTACTTGCTGAAAAGAATTTACTTTGCTATTTGCTTTACTGTTAGGACTTTTCAGGGGAAAACGAAATCAGAAAACAAAATCTTAGAAAATACAATGGCTTTCATGGAAATAAAAAAGTAAGAACCTTCTCAAATTTTTACTGCCAGAAAAAACCATCTTGGAGTTTGATTACAAGAGAAGGCTACAACCAATAAATATGAATATCTCAACATAAAAAACCATCAGTAACAATGTCCACAACATGAGGGAGCAATGGGTGTAAAAGAAGGACTGCTGAGAGGAAAATATGAATATATTGAAAATATTCCCAGCTCTGGGAAGCAGAGCTAGTTTATTTGCTGAGGAATATTGTATATAGCTGAAAACAATTCACTCAGATGACTGGGCTTTCAGGTACCTTGCACCAATCCAGAAGGTAAAATATAGTGGAGGACAGGAGATTATGGATTTGCAGCATCTCTTCTTATCTCTTTCACTAAATTGCTTTGGGATCTTGGGCAAGTTGCTGAACCACCCTGCACTGCACAATTCCCTTGGAGTATGCAGCCTAGCATGGGCACAGACATCTGTTGATAAAATACTAGAGATAACTGCATTATCTCAGGTGTATTATTGGCTCCTTTAGCTTTACACAGCAGCCTTAGAAGAGACATATCTTTGGCAACCAGAGTAGAGATGGTGCCAGCAAAAATTACAAACTAGTTTTCAAAGAGCTTCTGCTCTGGCAGAGCAGCATTAAGATACTGTATTTCAAAAATTAATACCTAAATTGTACAAACTTACAAGTACCATAATAACCCCGTAAACAGACAAAGCAGATAGCACATGTGCCCATGTGCTAGTGCAGGATGTTCAGACAGCCATCCAGTCCTCCTGGTGCAGAGCACGCTGGTGACTATTTTTAAACTGCTGCCATTTCAAGGTTAAGCTAGGGCATATTAAAATGTAGAGGGATATAAAACAACAAGTGAATGTTCTGAGTTCAGAATAACCACTCTTTCAAGACACAATCCTGCAGAACCCTTGCTGTTCACAACTTAAAATTGTTTCAAAATCACATTATGTAAAAGGAACACATAAAGATAGACTTCATGACAGACAAAACAAGTGTATACTGACTTGACAAAGATCTTTTATGGTAATGTTTACCCTCACTTTCAGATATATACTGAATACACTCACTGGGACAGGATGAATTGTTAGCACTGTGAAGATTATGTTATAATGCTAAACAAACCCAAGTTAAGGTTAATAGACATTCTTTTCCAATGGTCAGCATAGTTGCTGTTAGAAAAAGTGGGGTTAACTCCCAAACCTCTTGTGACCATCCTCTTGGAAGCTACAATAGGTAATGAGAAATGTCAAGTCCCAAGATCAATGAAATTTCAGGCTCTAGGGAAAAAAACAGGAATAGCATTGATCCTTTTAAAGAACACCAGTCAGAGGGTGAATGTAATATATTGCATGGAGAGGCTCAAGAGGATAAGCGGCCAAGTCCAACATACTTACCTGACAAAAAATTCAATCAGCCTTTAGCACAAGCTGCCTACCCTTCCCTTCTTTTATGCAGGAGTCTGATTCCAATTAAAGTGTGCAAATTAATTTTTATCACTTCCAAATTAGTTTCTGAATTTGTGTCTGTTTCAGATGAAAGCATCTGTCCCTCACTTTTCTGAAATTCTATCATCCACTTTGGTATATCTGTTCAAAGACTCTGAGACAATTCTCATTTTCAAAGTCACTTGTTTGAAAGAGACATTCAATAAAGTAATCATAAAATATAAAAATAAAACAGCTGTAATGATACATGTTGAACTCCAGGGCAGATCATGTACTCTCTTTGCTCCTATTTGTGATGACTAATACAGTTGCCATGTGAGAAGAAATTTGTATACAAATTAGTGCTCAGCTAAAACAAATCCCCATATATCATAAGAGAAGAAAAAAACAAAACACAAATTGTCAAACTCCATCACAATAATTTTTCTATTCAGTCTCTGAGAACTGCAAAGATTTACATTTCCCATATCACTTCAAACAAATAAAATAAGCAAACTATGTCCTTTGCATGTGCCACGTCTTACTAAGACAAAACAGATACCTTCCACTGTTCTCGTAACTGCAGCAGATTTATACAATGTGGCCATCAACTTAATAAGGTGCAGATTTGGATTAGCTATTTCAGATGGGCAAATTTGGCTTAGAAAGTACGTATCTGATCCTGGCAAGAGGACTAAGCTTCATTCAGTTCAGCGTTTTTCCGAAAGGTGGTACTTAAGTAAGCAAGGATAAAGAAGCAAAGGGAAGTTCAAAGGTACATAAACACTGCATTCAACTGCCCTTCAGCCTACAGGAAACCATGCCACATCTCTTACTTTCCAGAAGCATTCCCAAACACCAGCCTCTACTCTAGTCTAAACAGGGCCTCCAACATCCCCACTGTTGGAGCTTAGCAATGGCATGGCCATGACACCAATGTTGAACTGGAGAAAGTACAAATAGGCACAAGATTTGCCCTACATACTGCTGTTGAAGGTATGTAGCATATTGCTCCTGATTTCTTGATTTATCTCTATATCAAATCATCATCACATGTAACGTGCATAAATAAGAGCATAGAAAATAATTTTGCTTTCTACCAAATCTGGAGGTTCACAGGGGCCCGTCCTATGTTAACTTACAGCTGAGAGTCAGAACATGCTTGTGAACACGGGAATGTTCAAGAACGTAGTCTCCTACTTCCTGGACAAACACTCTAACCAGAAGATTTCCTCAAAGCTATTTCAGAAAGCTACTGTGTGGAAAACATTGCATTTAAAATCTGGTAAAACTTCACTTTTCTCACAGCGGTTGTGAGAAGTGTCAAGAAATTGTGACAAGTGCAAATTAAACCAGAAACTAATTTTTGACACTTGCTGTAGAATAAAAATGATCACTTAATAAATGTATTGATTGGAAAAATTATATTAAAATTATAAAATGAAGCTTGCCGTGCTCTCATAGGCAAGTTTTCAACTACTGAGCTAGAGCAATCACTTGCATCTTTTCTCAATTCTCCTCTTTAAAAAAGAGCTGGTTCTGTATTTCCCACAGACACAGCTGAGGTGACCCACTGAGCATACATCTGTACAGATATTTCAGCAGAAGGTTCTACAGAAGTCTGACAGGTTAGGTTGCTGACATACATGTTGTTTAGCAAAGATTGCATCTACCTCATGGATTCTGGAATATAGAATTTTAGCAGAATCTGCAAGAAGTTTGATCTGACAATCTTTTGCCTGAGAGTATTTCACAATAAATGATTGTGATTTCTATGTTTTCGAATGAAATGGTATCTACATTTTTCAATACAAATGTTACATATAGAGACTGGGGGTTTGCTTTTTCCCCCCTTTAAGATTTTCTGAAACAACTAAAGTTCCTTTTGGTAATTGGATGTATTGAAGCTGAAATTGATAATTAACTGTCTTTCAGCTTAAAAGATAAAGTCAAGCATCTAACCCAGATAATTACTATATCTGACATTTTTCCTTGAGTTCTTCACCTCTTATATCCTGTGGTATAAAACACCTTATCTGTGTCTCCAGATGACAGCATTTAAAAAAACCAATACCCCTTTTTACTCTCTGAAAATATAATCTACATCTTTCTGGAAATTCATTCTAAAGATGTTAAGTAATTGGATTTGATCTACATTGATCATATTGCTTTCATTTTTCCTACAAGGTAAATCCTAACCTTCTGAGAGCAACCATAGAAGCATAGATTAGGAAATACTTCTTTATTACTTCTGTGGCTTTAACTATGTAAAACTTCAAACATATTTTCATAAGGATTGTTGAGAATGCTTCACTCTTGGAAATTAGTTTAAAGGGAATCTTAGTCATATGACAACTCTCACGTCTGCTCATGGTAGCGAGCAGAAACTACTAGTCATTACTTCAGAAGAAACACTTAGTAATTATAGGAGTTTTTAAAGGCCCTTTTCCTAAAGGCCCTTTGTTTTTGTAATCTATCCCCATTAATGTATGCTCATGAAAAGTTAAAGTAGCTGTTCATAGCAATAAGTTTCCAACACGTGTAGTTCTGGTTATAGCACAGTACCAGTATATATTTAGCATAACCATGGCAGCTTTAATCCAATGAATAGGGATAGAAATAATAGAAATACCATCACTCTTCCTCAGCATGAGTCTTCAACGTGAATGTTAAAAAAATCTTACCAATATATTTCAAAGCTACCACAATGGTCTTGGGTATTGGTCTTCCTGAGTTCTGTTTCCTGTGCTTGTAAGGTTTCATTTGACTGGACATAACTATCTGCAGCCCAGTCTCCTATTAATCTGACCATAAGACCTTTTCTTCAGCAAAACAGTGCCTTATCCATATAGAGGTAGAGACAGAGAGCAAATCATATAGGTCATTTTTGCTTTCATTTATATCTGTCAGCCAGGTCATATCCTTCCTTTCAAAAAATTAATGATCTCCAAGGCAGACACTTCCAAAATTATGCAGCTAAGATATTAAATCTGAGATACAAAAAGTACCACTTTTGCACATTCAGATATGTAAGTGATGACAGAATAATACCAGAACTAAAATAATTCTATCTGGAAAAGAATTGAAGCAGTTTGTATCAGCCAGAAAGGAGATGCTAATTGCACGGCTGTCCAAGCCCTTTGTAATCAAAGGAGGTAAAGGAAAAGACTTAAATTTTTTTCTTTAATGAGAGTTGAAAGCTCTTTTTTATTTTTCTCTTAACATAGAAATTATTAATACTTTATATGAATCACACAGGCATTCAAAGAAGAAAAATGGCATCAACCTAAACAGACTGCTCAGACAGGAAAATCCTTGTCAGACTGAATTTATCCATATTGGAGAATTACATACTAAAAAATTCATGGAATTCAGGCAAAAATTAGAGACATTTGTTATTGGAACACAATTTTATTTTTTTCCCTTTATATCCTTTGTTATAAAAGCAAATAAAATCTGGCGAGAAAGTAAGGCTTTTATCTGTCTCCCCCTTACTCTGCTTACAGACAAATGGAAAAAAATCAAAATTCAATGGAAAGCTTCCTGCTGAAAAATTAACAAAATATTTACTTTGAAATAAATAAAACACTTTTCTACCAGCCATTCAGTTGAAGAAATTCTTTCACTTAGATTTGTGTAACTGACAGTACTGCCTCCAGCCAGTATTTGAATCAGAGATCAAAACTTATAGTGACAGATTCTTCCATTTTTATCCAAAGACAAAATCCTTCTGTTGAAAATTATCATTAGAATTCAGAAACTTCTTTAAGTAAAATGAATTTAGTGTTGTATAAAACAGTTCTAGTATATTAATAAAAACCTCTCTTTAGCTGCAGCCATATCTCTGGCTTGGGTGATGGGATCTTTGAATTAGTGGCGCATTTTAAGTACCCTTTTATATAAATTAATATTATTATTGTGTCCCCTTCACTCTGCAAAGCACTGATAGCTAGTCCCATGAAAATGAAATGTAAACTCTTCCTGACATTTTATCTTTTTCTATTTTTTTTCAGTCAGATTGCTTCCCCAAACTATAGAAAGACCTTTCTCAAGAGAGTCTCATTTAATTCCATGGCATGTGAGACATTCCTTTTTTTGAAACGGCAAGCAGCTTTTGTGCTACAGCATAGCAAGATATAGCATGCTGTAGCACAAAAGGAGTAAGTTAAAATGCCAAAAAATATTTCCAGGGAAAGGGAAGTCAAAATATAGTGATATATGTCCTGTCACTTAAAGGCCACAACCATCTAGTTCTAGTTTATGAAGACAAGATGCTATAAGTGATAAAGGCAATTACAAATTTAGGAACTATACTGCCATCCTATTATCTCTTAACATGCACAGAGTGTTTAAACATTTTTTTGGCTAGCAGTCAATGCATTGCTTAGCATGTGGTGCTCTTCTTATACCAACTTTTAACCTGTAAGCTAAGTTACCGATATATTCGGCGATAACTTCTGAAACTGACAGAAGGAATGTCAAAATGAATAGGTGTGATGGAAGACCTCTCAGAAAGATGTTATTTCAAGGATACTTACTGCTGTTTGGATTGTCACCTATAATATGATGTCGGCCACTCCAGTACCAAAGCAGCAATGTAGCATCGCGAGACCCAGACACGATGTAGCAATCACCCCCGATGTAGGACTCCGACCTGGCAAGGCAAGTCACGACATCCCAGTGGCCAAACACAATCTGAGTCAATTTTCCTGGTGGGAATGTAAAGTCATACAAATTCAGTTTTCTAAGGTACACGTAGCATTTAGAAATCATTAACTATATAATTAATATTCAGTTCAAATGTAACTTTTGTCTCATGTCCCATAATTAAAGTTCACTAAATGCTAAAACAAGATTAAAAAATCACAAAGATAAAACCTTTTTTCCACTTTCTTTTTCGTTCCTGTAGAAGGCTGTGCTCTGTGTCAATCCATAGTCTAACCCTTATCTCTGAAAATCAAGGCAGTGCTGCAGTCACTGAATATTAAGTGGAGCTACAGCTCCGTAAGTATTTAAGCAATGGCATTAAAACACTATTTATGAATTTCATGAGTGATATGCATAAGACAGCACATGAACTTTTCCATAATTGTGCTACATTATTATATTAAAAATGTGTATTTTTTCTATGCCAGAGTGAAACTAAGGTTTACTAGGATTATCACCTCCTCCTTTCTATTATTGCAATTAGTTTTTAGCAATATACTGACTGATATTAGCCTAAGCAATTAGACAAAGTAACAAAATATTGGTTCCCGTAGCAGGATATTCAACCTAATTCCTTACTACATGAAATAAAAAGACCTAGAAATAATGCATCCAGGAAAACATTATAACAAAAGTTTGGTTGAGCCTTTTGATATGAAAAATTTCCTGAAAATAACTATGGTTTTCAAAAGCTACCGTTAATAAAACTGTATTCCATTTCCTTTTACATGCTTTATCTTCCATGAAAAAAGCATCTTAAAGTTATCATGCTGAAACAATAATGGAGGATTTTATAAACTGCTCTTTATCATTTATTGATGGGTAAGCACAAGCATTAGATACGGTACTATTAAGACAATAGTCTTTGTCCACTTTCTGACCCAGGAAGAACCAGAGAGCTGTATTTGAGGTCACCTGTTTCTGTAGAATAAACTCGAAAGCTCTTGTCCCAGAAACCACAGATAAGAATGTAGCGATTATCTGCCGTGACCACGAAGCAATGCGCATTGATCTGGATGCTCTGATCCACAAGGTCTGTGATCTGCCGTTTGTTCACACCCGAGTTATTGGCTGTAACGAAATGCAAAACACATTTTACATGTAAGCCATTCCAACACCTTCCTGTCATCCATTTACAGGAGAAAATGAATACATTTAACTTTCAATGAACTGTGAATTTGTTGTTGAGTAAGCATTTTGAATATGAACATTTAGAGCTGTCTATATGGGTGTCAGAAATACAAAATTATTGTGAGATTTCTAGTTCCCCTTTGAATAAGAGATAAGATTTTACAGGAGATGACAATTTCTTATAAGCTGCCTGATGCACTGCATAATATGTGGCAATAATTTTAGTGCTCTGCAGTAGTAGTCCCCTAAACTAATCTGAACCAGGGAAAAGTGGCAGAAGTCCATTTAAAAGATGAAATTAATATTAACAATACTGCAGAGAGCCAATTCTTGCTGGTTGGTATCTCTTCTACAGAAAACAGCTTGTATTGCGTGGCCTTGACAACCCCATACTTCCAGATGCTTGACCAGATTAAAGACAGAAGGATTCAACCAATGAATGAGGGGAGACCTCATTGTGGTCTTCAGCATCCTCACAAGGGGAAGCAGAGGGACAGGTACTGATCTCCTTACTCTCGTGGCCAGTGACAGGACTCAGGGAAAAGGCATCCACCTGAGTAAGGGTTGGATGTTTGGGTTGGATATCAGGAAAAGGTTCTTTACCCAGAGAGTGGTTGGGCACTGGAACAGGCTCCCCAGGGAAATGGTCACAGCACCAGCCTGACAGAGTTCAGGAAGTGTTTGGACAATGCTCTCAGGCACAGGGTGTGACTCTTGGTGTGTTCTGCACTGGACCAGGAGTTTCACTCCACAGTCCTGATGGGTCCCTTCCAACTCAGCATATTTTATGTTCAAACCTAATGTGATTTCCCCTACAGGAAAAGTGAGTCTTATCACCTGCTCCTCAAGCAGGGACCCAGGCCATGGACAGTACTTTTAAAAGAGGCAATGACACCTAGAAACTCCCCCGGACAGAGGGAAAGGAATGGTTCATGTGGAATCCCACCAACCCAACTGCCAAATGGAGCTGTTAAGAGGGATACTAAGGACTGGGAATCCCCAGCTAATGTGCTCTGTACTCCCTGTGACACAACAGACAATATATGGCAACACAATAAATATGTTTTCCATCTCAATATTAACTTTCTGAAAGTTCAGTATATAATCGAAGTTAATTTTATCCACTCCATCCAGTCTCACTGGAGAGGAAGACATTTTTTCACATGACAAGTAATCTCACGCTGTAATAGCTGTCTAACTGCTAGACAACTCCAGAGGAGAGTTTGTCTTTCTACAGTAGTTATGGGGGGAATCTTGACAACTAGCTTCAGTTAACTGAAGTTAGGTGAGATAAAAATCACTCTGAGAAATATGTTTCTCTTAACATAAGAACACAATGCAGGTAATGATCTGAATTTCCCCCTATTTTTTGCTGTTCTACTTAAATTGCTCACAACTGCATGAAATAAGAGATTCAACCAAAAAAAATCCACCTCATCATATTTTAAAATTGCTTGTGGAAGTTAATATCATGTTTGCATACATTCTAAGAACATATATTTAAATTACCAGACCCTCTATGTCCACCAGCTGAAAGATAATGAATAGCAAATTGCTCAGATTTCCAGAACAGATGGGCACAATAGTTGTGCCTTAGCTTGTGAGAGAAAAAAATTAAATAGAAAACCACTGTCATTATATGGGATCAAATGAAGCACACAGGATGAGAAAGCTAACTCTCCTGAGTGTGAACTTTATATCTGGCTATATTTAAAAACGTAGTATTTTCTCAACAATGCTACAAATTTGTCTCTAAGAATCTTCCCTATCCCCAATTTCTGTTTTGAATTACTGAAAAAAACCCCCTACAAATCAAATAGGTGCAATTAATGACAATTTATGATCATTAGGAAGTCCTGCAATCTAACAATTTTAGCAAATGCTATTTCTCAAATAATTCACTTTCTCAAAAATTCTGGATTTTAAAAAATACTGTAAATTTAAAATTCAGTCTTTTCATTATTAAATTAGTATTTCTAACTAAATACAAATCATAAAGTGAATGAAAATAAATGGATCTGCATCTGCACTGATAAACATAGTGTTGGTTGTAAAAAAAGAAAATATGTTAACTCCACAGGACCCTCACACTTTATTTTACTAACGTGACCTGATAAGAGAACAGAATTATAGATATGGACTGACAATGTAACTGACTTAATTGGTTGTTTCTTAAATGCCAGTTGCTGGTGATGTTAATAACAAATAGCACTCATGTAATTTATTCAGCATCAATAGCTAATGCTCTTAGTTCTCCAAGACTGACAAGAATAAATATTTTCCTATTTTCTGTGTTAAATGAAGCATAATATACAAATATAGCTTAATCAATAATTCCCAAAAATGCCAATTTCAAATATATTGCTACAGTTTCATCTTGACATACCAATCAATGGATCCATTTCAATTGGAAGATGATGGGCTTGATCCAAAGAATATCCTGGGGCTCCTCGAAGGCCTACACATGAAAGGAAGAATAAAGCACATGGAAACCTTTTGACACGACTTTTCTTGATTTTTCATCATTGGATTATTATATGTTTTTAAAAAGTAACTTTTTCCTATTTGTTTTATTAATATTTTAAGATTTCTTCCTCTGTGCTACACAAATATGCATTCGTTAATTCTCCCTTTATGTAAAAGTAACTGTAAACGTAGAAGAACCAACTTCATTGCAACTTCTGTAGCCACACACATTCATTAAATAACTCATTTAAAACAGTATAAGAGATATTTATTTTTACATTTAAGCAGAGATCTCAGCACAGAAAATAAAGTTAATTAGATTAAACATTGTTATGAGTTTCTTACATATGGAAAACTGTATGTGACAGAAACTTGGATCTTTTCATGGATTTATATAAAATTTTTAGCTGTAAAACTGTAGGCTACAGTAAATGTGCCACAATTACTCCTCTCAATTCTATTCTGAGCAGTCCTTCAGATGTTCAAATGTACATCAATGGCTGCAAATTTAGTGTTATCTGATCTCAGGTACAGATACCACTACTTTGGCTCTTCTGAGCAGCTTCCCTGGTATATAAATCAAATAGTCACTACTGAAAATACAATTTTTTGTCTCAAACTGCCATTTTGCACAAGAATACCGTCTATAATAGGACATATAGATTTCTGGAGAATAAAGTCCATTTTCTACTACTGCAATAGACAACTGGAGGAGGTAAGAGAAAAGCTAGCTCCGCCATTTTCAGAAAGACAATGCTCTGAGAACTTCTCTGTCCCTTCTTTCTGTCTCCTTTCAAAATCCAAGCAGTTTGGGACAGATCTTTACCAGTATTAACTTAAATTCATTCACTTCTATTATGAGATATCTATGTAAATGCCTCCTGCTGTTTATTAGTTCCAAAGTTCTATATACATTCTACAACATGTGGTCTGTGCATACATTTCTGTAGGTAAACCTATCCTTTATACTAGAGTTATGCTTTATTAAAATATATTCTGGCAATAGTAGGAAATTGATACCCTGTCCTGGATTAGATACCTGCAAAATAAGCAACATTGCCAAGCATGATGTAAAAGTTAAGAAAATCATTACAATGAGGTTTGATTCTCTAAACAGTTTAATTTTCCTCTCTTTCTATTATAATATATTTAGAAAGTATTCCCTTTTTTTTTTTGCAATTTAGACCAGAGGTTTACAAACAGTGTGAAATTTAATTTATGGTTGGTTCATGCCTTGAATTTTCAGTGTTTGCAACATGACTTATGTTTTACAAGAGTATAGAGGAAAACTTAACCTTAATGTCACCTGCATCATAAAGACCAACAAAGCTTCAGCTAAACTAAAGGACTTCAAATGACAGTTTTTAAGGAAACCCTTGAACTCCAGCATACTGCAATATTAATGAGATTAATTCCTTCACAGTAAAGTACAGGTAGGAATTTTGGCTTCTCTTGACTTGAAAATCTGGATGAGAAAGGGCTACTCTAGAACTAAATAATCTTCCTCAAACAGAGGAGACATGAATGATGATGGGTATAGAGTACTTGGACAGAATCCCTGAAAAATTGAGGGAAAATAATTAGGAATTAGCCAATCAATGTCAGTCAAAGGTGTATTAAAATAACACAAAACAGTTTCTGTACCTCTGAATCATTCCTGACACAGGAATCTTCCATTGAGGACCTTGTCACGAAATACTTTAAAAAATGTTTTGTTTGATTTTTTCCCCTCTAGATTTTTCCCTTTTGTTTTAAAGAAATGGGAAAAAAAATTTTTACATGTAATGCAGTTGCACCTGATGGAGTATTATAAATGTTTCCAGATATTGCAGCATAAGGGCTATTACTGCAGGAAACTACCTGAGAAAATTAAACCTGTTTGTTCCCTCATGCACCTCACGGCCCCACCACCTATTCAGCAATGCCTGGAACAGCCTTAGCACCTGCATATCCAGGTGACATGGACAATCCTAATGGCAATATGGAGACGTGAGCAGAGGGGCTGGAAGGGAATTTTGGGATGGCTCAGTTGGATAGGCTTTTGCGAGTGAATGAAGAAACTTCTCTTCAGAATAGTTCAATGTCTGCCTGCTTAGGCTTTCTTAGGGTCCCAGATAATCCAGCAGTGGCCCAGGGGAAGGCTTATGACAAGATCCTGAAATATCTCTCAAGCAGCACATTGGGATGTACACTCTCTAGCATGCCAGTATGTATTCCTGAAACCTGGGACATATCAATATTTGCTGTGTCAAGAGCAACAGCAGTCTCCTGAAAAGCATTATATCAAAGACTGATCCTAAAGTAACCACAAATCGATTGGCTGCCATGGTGATGTGCTGCTGCTAAGGAGAGTGTTTCTAGAAATGACACCAGAGAAAACAGAAGCTGTGATTATTTGACACAAAACAGAAGAAACAGTAAATTTTGGTGCACACGCAGGTTAGTGAGCTAAATTGCACCCAAAATTAAAGCTGCATTGTTAAGGTCTTCAAATTTGAACGAAATTGGCCTGTGAGGACCTACCTACTGTGTTGTGCCACCGATTGACTGCAAACAGCCTGCTGCAAGTGACGGTCACCACGGCAGGGATGGTCAGGTGGGGCAGCGTGTTGGCTGCCACGTGTGTGACGGGGGAATTTGATGGGAACTTCAGCACCATGATGACATCCTGCTGCATCTGATCTTTAAACATGAGGGGGCTCTGTGGAAGGAAACACTGTTGAGTAGAAAGGAGAAGAGAGCAGAAGAAAACAGAAGGGATAACACAATTAGTGAGGAGGTCTCAGGGAAAACGAGGTTAAAAAAGAGCAGGCAAGCATGTGCACATACAGGGAAAACAACACTACCTGCGTGTCTACTTTAGTGATGGAGGAGAGCAAGATCACAAGCTATTATTGGAACATTACACGAGGATAAGTAGAGAATAGGTATGGTAGGGGTTATCATTATAGGACACAAAATGACCATTAGCATTAATTAGCATACAGTAAAATGTAAAATTATTCCATATTAATAAAATAGAGATATATCTTAACGAGTTAATAAATTAATATGTAATAAATATTAATACTCTAAACTACAACAGTTAAAAAAAGACATTTTAAGAGTGACGAAAAACTCACAGATATTTTTCTTAATGAATTCCTCATATGAAATACAGCTCTTCCAAACACAGACAATTTAATTCTATGTAAAGTATATGCTTATTAGGGAGTCTGTAACCTAATAAGGTTATAATAACCTAATCCTGTTTCATGATTCTACAAACAATGCAATTGTTTGTACATGGACAAGGATAGTTATTGAGTACTGGTTTTAAGGAATTTTTTTCAGCCACTGTGATAACAAAATGAACTATTTCTAGAAGGTCAAATATTCCTTTCTGCTTATCACCTTGAATTATTAAAAATATATTATCCATGTCTTAAGAACATAAAATAAATATTATCTAAGTTTGACTTGTATACATTACTTAATACAACAACCACTTTCAGATCAATTTCCACTTCCGCAGTGTACAACTAGATAGAGCAGTTTCCTTGTAGATAAAATGATTGAAACTACTGCATGTATTACTGTTGATTTACAAAGCTTAAAAGAAATATCTAGCTCTGAGCATTTTATCAAAGGCACTCAGGAGCACATAGATCTCTCTTGTTCAGTCTGGCTATTTCATACAATTCTTTGCAAGAAGCGCAGAGAAGAATGTGATAGAAGTGAATTTTGGAGTTTGAATTGAAACTCAAAATATACATTGCATTCTCCTGGGTGAATGGGCAGGAAGATTCCAGCATGATTTGAACTCCAATACTTCATTTTTGTCAAGCAGACATTGTTCATAAATCAGCCCCTAACGGTGCATTCTTTAAAACAAAACAACATACTCTAAGGAAAGCCTGCAGTCATTCCCACCACTTGCAGAAACAAGAATGCAAATATGTATTTATCAAGTTTATATTTATTAAGATGGGGCCTTCTTATACCATATTAGTAAGGAAAATCCAGGACCATATGAAGATAAAACTAGTCACACTTCCACCCTGCTCTGCTAGAGCCCCGTGATTTGTTGCTACCCGAAGTAAGAATGGCTGCATGGGCAATGCGGGGCATTAAAAATGTTGCTTTAATGAGTACTTTATGACCTACAAGGGCTCCTAAGGTTCAAAGGGAATGCATTCCCGGCCAGCAGTCATGTCTCACCAGGTGCATGGCAGAGCTCCGAGGTGGATGGGGCTCAATGAGCAACTGCGATGGCGTCTGTCCAAAGTTCTGTATCTGCGCCTCCATGGCCTGCAGGCAAAGGAGAGGGACTGTCAGGAGCAATATGCGTCAAGGAGAGAGGTCAACACACTGTGTGACAATGCAGGCATATCCCAAGTCAGCCATGAAAAAAGTCCAGAAAATTCACCCGGTGCTCTCCTCCCAGGCTGCAGACTCATCCAAGTGTTAGTATTTTGTAGACAAGCTTTGCTTCTCCTTTCAAGCATGCTTCAGTTAACCAACTAACCATTCTCATCTCCAGTAACTGGCATTATATGTGAAAATGTTAACCTGTGAGGACATGCAGTTCAGGTCTTGAGAGAGCTTTTGGGTTTTTTGCACCAAAAAGAACATATATACCTTAATAAAGTCCTTTGTAAGGAGGAAAGTATGAGGATCTCTAATAAAATAAGCCTCTGGAATCTTAAATGGGGGGAAAGAAAGGAAAACTGAGAAATAAAATTTATGTATGAAATATAATAGAAACAAAGTAAGTACTACTTCAACATCACTAGTAGGTGAAAACAGAAAAAATGCCAGAAACAAATCTTGTCACATTAAGACTAATGTAGAAATCTTTCCAATTTGAATACATTCACTGAATATTTATTTCATCCTTAATTTTACTGCATTTTTTCATGGGCTTTCAGGCTTCACAGGTTAGAAATAAAAACTTAGCAATTTAAATGCATTCTTCAAGACAAGTCTAATTTCAGAATAAATCTTGACTAATTCTATAGGTAATAGAATACAGCATATATACTGAAATGCTTCCGCTACTCAAAGAGTTCATTCAAACAAAAATATATCCAAGATATATTCTTAAAAACTTCGGCAAAAGATTGTTACTTGTAGAAACAATACTGTTAGAGAACACTCCTTATTTTTCAGACAGGTATTATTTTATTTGACCTTGTAAAATCGAGAATCAAGCGTTCATAGAAAACTAGACTGTCAGATTTTGAGATGCACAGTGCATTATGTACCTATATATACACTGTAGCCTGAACTACTGACCCTTCATATTTTTCTTGTGAGCTTTATGAATTTTTCATTGACTAAACAGAATTAACAAGAAAATTCACCAAAAATGTTACTATCTCGGTAAATTTTGTTATTTCTTTCAGACATAAAACAGTAAGAAGCACAATAAATACTTCAGGATATGGAAGAATCCTTTTAACGTACATATTTTGTTATTCCTACAAGCCAGTCTGTGCTTTCCTCCACTTCACAGCATAGATGTAAGAACAGATGTCAGAGAGAGATTTCCTAACCAGGTCACTGATGTCCACCACTCTTAATGCCCTAGACTGACAGGTATATAATGGAATACCACAAACAAACATTTGCTGGAAAAGAAACGTAATGCAAAGTCCAGTCAAGCAGCTGAAGGACTTTCAATGGATTCTAACCCCAGCAGATTTGATGCTATAATTATACCAGTACAGGTGATTTCTTTTTTGTTGACTAATTCAGAGTGAACTTCAGCCTCCAAGGCATAGACTGTTTCTTGGGAACTTGTGAGCATCTCAGTTTTTATTAACATCATTTAATGATGAATTAATTTAAAATCACAGATGAATTTTATATAAAACCAACACATTTGTGTAGGCATATGGGTATATACATGTATAGGTCCTTACAGCAGCTATCTATATGTACCATACAAACATTATCTCTTTACACAATGTGTAAATACCTTCACTCAGGCAGACATAAAAATTCACTTCAAGTCACATAAAGATAGTATTTTCTATTGCATCCAGTACTTCAGAACTGATTTGCCAGATGAGAAGAAGGGAAAGGAATTATACTTGTTTGTGAATTTCATTTTCAAAATTACAAATACTAATATTAACAATATCAGTATATATCAGTGTGATACATACTCACACACATATCTGCCAATGATATTTTCAGAAAGGTAATTTCCATTTTTTTGTTGTTTTTTTTGGGTTTTTTTGTTTTGTTTTGTTTTTTTTTTTTCCCCAAATAATTATCAAGGTTAATTTAATTCTAATTTTTGAAAGAATTCTGTGTTGAAATAAGAGTGTGAATTGTATTTGGCAGCAATAATGAAAAAACCTCAGGTCTTCCTTTCCTACCCTTTATAGTGATCTCTTAAATGATACTTATGTTCTCTCTCAGGAGCACTGAAATGAATTATTAATTTTTTTTCAATGCAGTCCAGTTCTAATTTACACATTTACTTTCATGTTGGCCAGTCTTGGGATATTCTGATTGTTTGTCTGTAAATTCTGCACAAATAAATTTTGCTGGCTTTCCCTCTTAGTTCAAGTAGATTTATGGAGGCAATAGAGGAAGAGAAAGAGAAGCAGAATACAATAACAAACTCACATGAATTTTTCAGATTATGAGGAATGGACACTCAAAATGTAACGGTCAAAAGCAGCTGTCTTTTTACAGCTGAAGATGTGCTGGTAAATGCTCACATACTCTACGATCTCATAATTTTAAAACATTTAAGTTAATGTCAAGTCCTTTTGTAACCAGAACAAATGCTGAACCAAGACCTTGATACTCCGGGAATATTGAATATTTTTGCTGGCTTGCATTTACAAGACAACTGCCTGTCCCCCACCACATGGATAGTAATGTTATCCTTTTCATTCAAAGTACCGTTTGTAAAATTGACACCTCTTAGAAGCGTTAAAGAAACTGAACAATGTTTATTCAGCTACTGCACTGAGACTATAGTCTGCACAACACCACTGCTGTGCACAGCTACCACCGGTATTGCTCTCTGGAGCTCCCAATACTCACAAAGGACAGAAAAACCTTGTCAAAACTTAACACGGAAGATAAACATAAGCACACAGAGATAAAGTGACTGGCCCAAGGGTATTGCTAATGCTGCCTCCTATCAGATAACTTGATACAAAATGAAAAGCAGGTACAAAACAGATCTGTGAATAACAATGTAATGCATTGACTTGTTTACAAGAGAACTTTGGCTGTATCTAAAATTAATCTGAAAACCGGTAAGTGTACACCACGATTTTTCTTGAGCTGTAAATCATCAAACTTTGGGTTTACTTAATGATCTTAAATATTTCATTCTAATTAATCAATTCCTTTTCTCCGATCAGGTCTTGAGTATTGTGTGCAAAATGCAACACTGCTCCCTGAGACACACATTCTAGTCAATTTAACACAAATTTTAATAAAATGAAGTTTATTCTCATTTCACCTTCAAATGGCCTTCATGCAGAAACAATATAAGCTTGGAATTCAGTGACTGCCAGATTTAAAGCTTTCAGAACAGCAAAATGGCAATTATATTAGTATTCTCTTCCTCAATAAGGTGTTGCAGAAAAGCTATTTAGAGAGCTGATTTGAGATTCCCTACTGTTTTTAATACACATAAAATGAGATTTGTACTCCAGACACTTCAGGGAGTATCTGTTAGGATATGATCATGTATTCAGAAAAATAAAATGGCTCTTAGCATATTATTTGATAATAATAGGTCAGAATGAGGAAAAAAAATCTGCAAACTTGCTGGCAATTCCAAGTTTAAAATTAGTTGATCTCACACAAGCTAATTTATGCACTCAAACAAAACACAACTTCATAGGACTTAATAATGGTCATTTAAAAGTAATATAAATAAATACCTATTATATATTTGCATGCATTTTGGTCAAGAAATCAATATATCAGATAATCAAGTCTTATGAATAATACAATGATCAATATCCTCAAAGTATTTTGCTCAAAGAAAATAATTTATTGGTTGCCAATTTTTATGCTTAAGGGTAGACTGCACATTCACAAGGACATTGGGATGCTGCCCTGCACCCTGGAGGATGAGGCCTTAGCATCAGTTTCGCATGGAATGAAGAGTTCAGTACATCTGCTTTGCTCATTATGCAGTCTACTGAAGTATCTGGGTTTTACTTCTTAATTCTGATTGAAATATATAATAAATACAAGTATGCTACTAAATAATCCAAGCACTCTGTTTCTTTAGGTGTAAGAATTACTTTTAGTGGTCAAAAGCAATGGCTCCACTAGGAAGAAGTGAAATAACAGAAACAGCTGCAGAGGGAAGGGAAGGGAAGGGAAGGGAAGAGAAGAGAAGAGAAGAGAAGAGTAGAGAAGAGAAGAGAAGAGAAGAGAAAAGAAGAGAAGAGGAGAGAAGAGAAGAGAAGAGAAGAGAAAAGAAGAGAAGAGGAGAGAAGAGAAGAGAAGAGAAGAGAAAAGAAGAGAAGAGGAGAGAAGAGAAGAGAAGAGAAGAGAAAAGAAGAGAAGAGGAGAGAAGAGAAGAGAAGAGAAGAGAAAAGAAGAGAAGAGGAGAGAAGAGAAGAGAAGAGAAGAGAAAAGAAGAGAAGAGGAGAGAAGAGAAGAGAAGAGAAGAGAAAAGAAGAGAAGAGGAGAGAAGAGAAGAGAAGAGAAGAGAAAAGAAGAGAAGAGGAGAGAAGAGAAGAGAAGAGAAGAGAAAAGAAGAGAAGAGGAGAGAAGAGAAGAGAAGAGAAGAGAAAAGAAGAGAAGAGGAGAGAAGAGAAGAGAAGAGAAGAGAAAAGAAGAGAAGAGGAGAGAAGAGAAGAGAAGAGAAGAGAAAAGAAGAGAAGAGGAGAGAAGAGAAGAGAAGAGAAGAGAAAAGAAGAGAAGAGGAGAGAAGAGAAGAGAAGAGAAGAGATTCTTTTTAGTTAAAAGGGCCCTGCAATGATTGCCTTGATCAACATCTGACTGCTGACCAAAAGCTAAAGCATGTTGTTAAGGACACTGTCCAAAAGCATCTTAAACACTGACAAGCTCAGGGCATCAACCGTGTTTCTAGGACGCCTGTTCCGGTGGTTGATCAATCTCTCAGTAAAGAAATGCTTCCTGTTGTTCAGTCCATGCTTTCCCAGATGCAGCTTCGAACTATTCACGTGTTCTACCACTGAATACCACGGAGAAGAAGCCATGTTCCTCTTGAGGAAGCCCTGCTGAATGCATTGTGCACAGTAGGATTTTCCCATCAGGCTGGCTCCACCGAGGGCTGCAGACCCCAAGAGGGACGGAGCTCTCCCAGCTGCACCCCTGGAACACTCAGCTGATGTGGCTTGGGAGCCAATTCACACACTCTAAAGCTGCTCTGCAGCTTGAATGAAAGTAAGGCAAATAGGGGTGGTTGGCATACTCATTTCAGAAGCACAGTTCTAATCTAAATGCAAATGCTAGAACTGACTCATCTGAAACATCACAGAAATTAAGGTTTTGTTTGCTCACTGGCATACCTTTGCAAAAAGGGTAAGCCATGAAGCAGTTTATTTTTAACATACTTTTTCTCTAAAAATGTTCGTTAGAATTTCAGATAAAATCACCAAGGAAGAGATTAAGAGTCTATTTCATTTGTAAAATCCTCTTTGCTGAGAGAGATGCCTGGTGATTACCTAACACAAGAAACATAAAAGCATGAGCACTTTTACTATAAATAATGAAGGGAAGAACGAAATTCTTGAAAATAAGACTGTGCTGCAGATAGACAATATTTTTATTCTTACGTGAAGTATTCTTGTTTTATTAATCTTCACTGATTACCACAATGATCAGTAAACTTTCTAAAATTTTTATCTTTCTCTGTGTTTTTATTACTTTCTTTTTTTAAAACATATTCAGTCTTCTTACTACTAATTCCCATAATCCTGCCATGTTTCATTCTTTGTTACCACAATGAGGTTTTTCTATAATCCATTTTCCCCTGTGCATGGGGACTGAATCCAATGAAGAGTGAAAATCTGTAGGCATTTGGGAAATATGCACCACAGCAATAGTCTTCCAACACTGCTGTTCCTGAAAGTTTATTTCATTTTTGCATCCGAGTAAACATAGGAATCCTTTATGTGCTCTCCCTTCTGTGCAGCCAGCACACTCAGCAGCCCCCAAGCACTGTCTTCTTCAGAGCAAATATTATTGACAGCCCTTTGGTGGGCAGCATAAACAGCTTGAAGTGTTTTTGTTTTGTACAAGAGGTGTGAGATATTGCTTTTTTCTTTGCATCTACAGATGTTAAGCAGCTCCAATATCTTCAGGACTTTTGATAAGTTGATTAAGAGTATTGAATTCTATTTTATTACTGTACATTTGGAAAGAAGTGCTGTAGTTTAAACACAAGCAATGACAACTACTCTGGAAGCTTCAGTACAGTCAGTTATTTAATCAGGATACTCAAGGGACTGAAAGATGGGCACTGAAATGGATTTTCTCCACAGGTCACCACTTTATTAATTGAACAATGGAGAAGGGGCATCCTTAAGCTCGTTCCCCTCACAGAGGGTATCTCTCTGGATCCCGTGTGCAATTAGATGGCTCCCTAGCAGAACACCAACAGCTCAAAGCTGACCTCCAGCTTCCCCCCAGAGCTGTCCACCCCTGAACTTCTTCCTTATTCCCTTGTGAAAGGAGAGAGTACTACAAAAGGCATGAGAATGTGAAAGGTAAGATCTCCCATTCTCTTTACAGTCATGAGTCACGTTGATCTTGTTTGTCTCAGGGAGTGCTGTGTATTACCTCTCACATTTACCTCATGAAGCTACTAATTGTGATACCTAGTTCTCCCTTCTCTCACCTTTATAGCTCTCTCATCTTTGCCCCTGGTACTCCAATATGACTCTCATGACAAAAAAAATATTTTAAACACTCTGCCAGCTTAACCAAGCATTTGGTTAATGGACTGCAAGTGGGAAATAAATTCAATACATCTCACAAACAAAAACAGAGCAGATGAAGCAAAAATACCATAAAGACGAATATCCTGCAGGCAGGACAGGTTTAGCTGAAAGTGTTCCATGCTCTTTCATGCATTCTCTCACTAGTAAAGTTCCCATGTGCCTGAGCACAAATGCTTCCATTCCCCTGAAAATCATGGAGAAATTTCTTAGGCTGAAAAGGGCTGATATCAGGAATTAAGTGCTCCCCTCCCTTCCTAAGTATACCAGAAGGAAAAGAAAAATCCTATATTTTTCTCATTTCTTGTCCCTCCAAACTCTGCCTGGAACAAAGGAGTTTAGCACTGATATAACAAAATTCTCCCATTAAATTACACTAAAACCTACAAAATTCTGTTCTACTCTTAAGCAAAAAGCTTTGACTCCAAATTCCTCTGACAAGGTCTGTGTGGTTATAGGGGCTTCTCAGGCCGCAACGCTCATTTCATCACATTCTTTTTACAACTCTGATAATTTTTTAAAATGGGAGTCTTGCTCCCAGTCCATGACAAACAATTCCACTGCCTTTTCTTCCATGCTGTTTGCCTGTATACAAAGGCAAATAGGGAGCATCCCTCTGCTTGTGGAGTCCATGCTGTGCGAAACCCTAAACATAGCCTGGAACTGAAGAAAGTAATATATTTATTAATAATTTTGTTTACAAATACATTCAAAATTTTTTTTTCTCTTTTGTATGGTCTAGCCTAGACTTGAGTATTTCAGCTGGAATGTACCTACAACAATCATCTAGTCCAACTGCCTGACCACTTCAGAGCTGACCAAAAGATAAAGAATGTTCTTAAGGGCATCATACAAATGCCTCTTAAACACTGAGAGCCTTCAAGTATTGGCCACCTCTCTAGCAAAGAAGGAAATTAGGAAGCAAAGAAAAGCTTCCTAAGGTTAAGTATAAACTTCACCTGGCTCAGCTCTGAACCATTTTCATGTGTCCCTGAATATCAGAGGGAAGAGCTCAGCGTCTCCCTCTCCACTCCCCCTCCTCAGGTAGCTTCAGAAAGTAATGAGGTCATCCACCACATAAAAAAACCATTTTATTATTCTCACTTCATGCCATTATTGTCTTCAGTTAAACTACTGTATTTCTTATGTTCATGTTTGTAATTATTTCAGTCCCATATAGATTGGTAACGTTTACTGAAACTCTTGTGTTCATTGATGTCATGCCAAATGAAATCATTGCTCTGTCATCATTCTTCCAAATCTCTATTAAGTTTCTAAAACAAAAAGTTGTTTTCTTTGATCATTAAGTTACTGAGTACAAAGATTAAAAAATATTTTACTGCCAAATTACTTTTGTAAGAGATATGATAGCATGATTCAATAATTTTTCAAATAGGTAACTTAATGACATAAATAGTTAAGGTTTTGAAACCTGGGCAATCAGGATTTTTTATTTTTAGATACTGAAAATTCCCCTTAAATCATTTTTCGATGAGCACCTAATGAGCAACCTCAGAAACAAGAATTCTTCTCAATTTGAAAAAGAATTTCATCTTTTCCAAAGACATTAATTCATTTCTTTTAAAACAAAAGATTTTGTTGTTGTTTTTGGATTATAGATATTTAAGATGACGTTCTGAAATAATTTCTTATCACCTAAACTCTACCTATATAAGGAAACACTTCCATGTCCTCTTCATTATTCAGACAATAACTCTGATAGTCAGATTCAAAAGGCTAAGTGGGCAAAAGCTCTATGTGATTTGTTGGGTGAGAGGCCGGTCTAGATGACCTTTCCCATCTGGTGTTTAGGTCTATGGAACAAACTTCTCTTTGGCATCTTGATTCTGCAATGCAAATTACTAAAATGTACACCCACATGGAATTTCCCTTTTGATACTACTCCTTTGTGTTGCTCCTTTATAGGATGGTAATCAAAGCATTACAACATACAAAATTGCAGATGTGTCCTAGTTTGTATTTGCAAACCAAACCAAACCAACCAACCAGCTCCATTTCCTCAATGTGACTCCTATGGTATAACTCCTGTTACTAAGAAAAAGTCCTCACTCTTAGGCCTTAGCAAGATCTGACTCTGAACATCATGTTCTAGTATGGCCAAACTGTTGCTTTCTTCTTGAGTTTGTGTTCGCTTTAAAGTTTCAGGAAATTTAAACTCTTGTTCTTACTAAGACTCCTTTAGAAGCTACTCTTGCCTGCATCTTTCCCTCTTCTTTTTTTTTTTTTTTTTAAATCTACCATTAGAGTCAGCTTTTACATATTTCTTGTCATTCCTACTCAGGAGTCTTTGCTTTTAAGCCA
Source organism: Callaeas wilsoni (assembly GCA_013398955.1). Taxonomy (NCBI): domain Eukaryota; kingdom Metazoa; phylum Chordata; class Aves; order Passeriformes; family Callaeidae; genus Callaeas; species Callaeas wilsoni. The sequence goes on along the minus strand of VWPU01014236.1, from coordinate 43,805 downwards.
AATGTTTCCATTATGTCATCCTTTAACTGATTTATTTTTCTCTTTTGCATATGAAATACAAGCCAGGATGATGAAATCTTAATTCATGTTTTTAGGTCTTTGGGACGGTTGTCTGTTGGGGTCTTTTTTTTTAAACAGAGGAAACTTATGAAACATACATTGCTTTTTAAAAAGGCTCCTAGGATTCTAAGTGCACTACCTCCAATAATGAACAGTTATTTCAAGGCTTTCCTAAAGCAAAGATAAATTTGTTACATTTTCTTGAGTAAGAAATAAAAAGTCTTCTGAATTTTTAAATACAGGTTCTCATCTCACTGGAACCACTACAGATTTTCAAAGTCTACAAAAGATGAAGTAAATTAATTTTTTTTTAAAAAAAAGGAAAACTGTCTTTATCACCCTTTATTTAGCAGTTCACTAAAATTTACAGGCATTAAAAAAAAAACCAAAACCACTGCTTCTGTCAGGGATGCTACGATTGTTTCCACATGTGAAAAGCAGTGTGTGACAGCAAGAAAGACTGAAGTTCCAGCTGTGCCAGGCTAAAAATTGCAAGTAGTACTTTTCAATACGCCATCAACTGCATTTAGAAGTCTGCTAAATTTTACAGGTCAAAAGTACGTAAAATAAAGTCTTGGTTTTTGCTTAGAAATGCCTAACTAGATTATACTATGCAATATCTCAATGAATTCTCTTTGTTGTTCATTTGTCTTATCCTGCTCCCTCCCTCAAGAAGAGAGGAGTTGTGTAAATGCCCACTTTCCCATGCAATTCCATTTCCTCTCCTTCATCTCTCATTATTATTTCTTTTCAGACAGAGAGGCTGCTTACCCTGACCTGTCCAGTTAAACTCTACAGCACATGCAAGGCTTTATTCTGAAGAAAACTCGATACTGCTTTTGATTCTCCTATTATTTAAAAATAATTTCAAAAAGATCTTAAACTCACATATCACTGATCTGTCATCATTCATACTAACCAGAATGCTGAGCTGAAAGCAGAACCTAGCTGCTCTGTGGAAATGAAGACAGTGGTATTACACATTTATAGTCCTACAATAATAAAGCTCCAGATCCCATGCAGGAGTAAAGATGCTACAAAAGAGAGAAGGCACTTGCGAAAAATTTCTTGTTATTCTCCTCTCCACTGAGGCAGAAGAAAGAAACTTTTACTGTTCGTGAAGATCTCCTGGGGAAAAAGACATAAAGCAAATTGCAGTCTGGACAAAACAGCAAAACTGAGCATCTTTGTCCTTATTCCACAGCCTGGTCCGGAAAGGAGAAGCAGTCAGCCTAACCTCCACTCACAGCTCTCAACAGGCCAATGCAGCAAGTGAAAAAAACCTGTGGTTTTTTTGAGGAAATACTGGGATTGAATAACTCTGAAGGATCCCTGACTTTCAAGATGGATGACTATTTCATGAGCCATGAATGGTCATAGAAGCAGAAAGAGCCTGTCTTGCTGCTTCCCGCACAGCTGCCAGAAAAAAAGGAAAAACTAACCAGGATGAGAATAAAATACAAGCACCCTAGACTTGCTAAGTCCTTGGGGAGTAATTGGGACTGAAGCCAAGGAAGTAGTATTGGGCTATTTCCCATGGTTTTCAGAGATGCTTATGTCATCCGAATAGTGCTCTGCCTCTTCCACACTGAAAAATTTTACTCTGTGTGGATAGAAGAGAAAATTTTTTTGTGACCTCATGTGGTTTAATTCTATTTATTAGCTCTCCTCATCTTTGGTTTTGTTTAAGATACTGTCTGTTTTTAATTGTCATTTTTAGGAGCACAGAGTCCTTTAAGCATAGGCATCCTATTCATAAAAAGACAACATTAATACTAGTAGGAGTTTTTACTGAAACTTTGAAATGTCATCCATTTTTTCTAATTAATTTTTTTTGTGACTAAGAGCTTTCACAGTGCATGCTTACAGAGAATTTTAACTATGCTTTTTATTTTAAATACTAAATTGTGAGCCTTAAAAATTAACAATTAAACCTTTAAAAAAATAAACAATAAATGCATGTTAAGTTTCTGCAATGATAAGCCTACTTTGGGAGGGAATGATTTTTTAAAGAACAAAGATACTTCAATACTTCTACTTCTTCCATGATTTTTCTGTCCATCAACTGAGTTTATCCCTTTTATAAGAAAAAGTCTCAAGGTTTTCCTTACTCTTCTTCCACTTCAGTTGCATTTCCCTCCTCTATACTCTCCTCCTTTTGTCTTAGGAAATAAACAACATTTACATTCTATTCTGTAAAACTACTACGCAGTTATACATTTTGTGTCACCTCCTGACAAATTTGGCAATATAAGAAATAAAAAAGGACTGTGAGTATTTAGGACGATATTTAACTTTTGTGACTTGGTGTCAATTGCATGCAACTGGGTTTGGTTGTAGGAGCTGTAGCAAACTGTGCTTGCTGGATAAAAATCTGTACATGGTAGATGCTCAGGACACCCACTAACCACAAATTTTAAACCCATTGACTTTGGCCTACTTAAGTCACCAAAGGATCAAAGGCTCAGACAGGGTCTTAAATAATGAAGAGCTCCAAAGACCTCACTGTCTGGAAAAATTTCCATCCATAATGTAGTAATTAAAAAAAGCCCCCCAAAACGAAATTCTACATTAATTTTTCAGAAAGTAAAAGTTTAAAAATATAATCCTGAATCAAAACAAACAGAAAAAAGTGCAGTAACAGAGAATGGAAGTGAATGTAATAAAGGGAGGCACAGGTTAATGCAGTTACTTACAAAGCGCTTGTGTTCATGTTGTGCTTAAACCTATCACTTTAACAAAACATAATGGAATAAAAGATACAGGTGAAAAAGTCACAATTTTTCAATCTTCCCACATTGTACATTCTTCCTAAAAATCCATTTTCACAGTGTTTGCTCATTCTAGTTAAAAGTAATCCATTTAATGAGGCTTCTATGACATCTCTTATGAGACGTGCACAGTCAAATTATGGCCTATAGACCTTTGGAAACTTCTGCCATTATGTCTAAATTTTCATGTCTGAATTTGATCCTGTAAGTGCTAGTTAATCTGGCACCAGACCTAACAATATCCCCATATACGTTGGCATGAGCAGCTCTGCATATTCCTGCCTTTCTGCCACATATCTGCTTTGACTCTTATTTTCTGTCAAGATCTTGAAATCCTGTTCCTAAGTCAGTCTTCTCTGTACTCTCATCACCAGGATGCTCTTCCCTGAACTCTCTGAGATCTCTTTGGTAAACCAACATAGAGAATAACACACCGTGAGGAAGTTCAACCAAAACATGAAAGAAAAGGGCTGTACTAGCAATTGTTCATACCCTGCAGTAATTTGGCCAGTAGCTGACAAGAATTTGGATAATCATAAGCAGGTAGTCTTTTGAACTGCTGAGACACTGACATTTTTTATGCCGAAGTAAATAAATGAAGGTATAAGATTAAGTCTAGAGAATATAATTGTCGTGGAAAATAAATGCTATTAATACCTCAAATAATTAGTGACCTTTGCTTCCAGAAAAATGACTTACACATGTTTCAGAAAGCCATTATGCAGAACATACACATCATATTTATTTCTACTTATTTTTACAATTAAGAACTTCCCCTTCAGGAAAACACAAAAGAAAATGAGGAAAACAGGGAAGCAAACAGCAGAACAGGCCTTCTGAAAGCTGGGCAGTAATAAAAGAAGAAAGGGTACTTAATCATCAAAGAATGCATTTTAGCTGTGAAGTTTTTTCTTCTGGTTTATTATTGAAATAAAACATGATAACTGAGGACATTTTTAGTGCTTAGAAAGCACAACAGGCTCAGTAAACCAAAGTATCAAGTATGTGCATTTTGTACTTGTTTTATAAACATAAAACTATACAAAACAAAAAATGTGACTTCATGTTCTACTTCTGCTTTGACCAAAAACAAATCTTAAAACCCTTGAATAAAATCTTTTCTTGTTAATGAAATAAAATTAAGTAAAGGACGTGGCAATATAACATTAGTGGTTTCATTTTTCATCTGAACAGAAAGTAAATGCAGGCTTATCTCTTTGGTCTCAGCTTCATCTTTCTATCACAAATCATCTGTCTTGTTCCCACCTTAAGAAGGTGCATTGAGGTTTTGAAAGCCCTTTACTCTTTACTACAAATTGTGCTTATGATGAGGCTCCAGCCATCTGCCAATCTTCAATTTATCCACTGCAGGACATAAGATCTATATCAGAGAACAGGCAAACCTTCAAAACTCACATCTGAAAAAGGACTGACAGGGAAATAGGTAAAACGTACATACTGACAGGTGTCACATACAGTATTCATCAGGTTTCAGTGTATATTAGAATTTCAGTTTTAGAACAAGGTTATACTGTTACATTTAAAATAAATGTTCTCAGTTATTTGCAGGGTTTAGCTTATAAAGAACTAATTCTGTTTGGATTATTTCCCAGAACACATTCTTCAAAACTTCACTTTGTTCTTGACATAAATTGAAAACAATAATATAGATATACTATATACAGGCTTCAAAATGGCATTAAAGACGCACATTATCAATATGTTTAAAACATTTAGAAAGCTCAGCTTTGCATCTTTCTAAGTGAATGACTAGATACTTAGACCGAGTAATATCTGTTCCAATAAACTACTGTGTAGGAAATGTTTTGAATAATGGTTAATTTATGCTGAGGTAATGACAGCATAATACAACTGAAATCTGTGCTAATAGGAAAAAAGAAGCCCCTTCCAGCTATTTCTGTTACAATTGGCTGCAGTAATTTTCACCCAATCTCTCTCTCTTGCATAAAATATTACTTTAAGTGTATGTGAAAATGTTTGCTGCTAATTCTAAAAAATCAATAATTGGTACCTGTCATCCATATGGAGAAAAACAAAAAAACCTAGACAATAAAGAAGAAATTTTCATGCACAAGACCTATATTTTATATATTTCTGCAATAAAAGAGAGCAATTGTGGTTAATGTTCTTTTCATATCAGCAAAACATTAAACTCAGTTTGGGTAAGACTCCAGGGTTTGAAATGCACATGAAATTTCTAATGTAGATGAGAATGGGCCAAACAATTTATTCTAAATAATACTTCAAGTAGGTTGAAGTATTAGAAGATTTTTTCTGGAATACGGGTTATTTACAAATTCACTGCAGTATTCCTTTTATGAATGAATCATCCGAAATATTTAATAAATAGGCTGATTCAAGTCTCATCAGCTTAATAAGTTACCATCAGCCATTTGTTTTACTTTAAAAGACTGTGTCTTGATTCTGAAAAGGTTCTGAATTCCATAAACATGTAACAGCATTATCCAGGAATGGTCACGAATTCAGATCATCACAGATTCTTTGAAATACTGATTACCTCTCATCTCCAATATATTCATTAACTGGAGATATCATGATCAATCATTAATCTAATGGTGGATAATTTTTAAAGCAATGTTAGAAGGATGTTTTTAAATTGGAGTAGTATGGATCAGAATATGATTTCTGACTATTTGTCATAAATGGCTTGTGTTACTTAGGGTAGGTCCTCCCAAAAAGTTATTTCATAGTTAAATTGGATGTATAATTAAAATGTTTTCATTATTCTGAAGCAAACACCTTCTGAGAGCCTTTTTCCCTGAACGACAAACAGATAGAAGTGCACACATTAATATCCAAGCGGAAGTCTATACATTGGGCAATTACTATGTTGGAACTGACCTCTCTAAATTTATATTAATTCCTTATTGAATATTCTGATTTAATATGTCTTTTCCTATATTCTATGTCTTCTGCAGGAATCTTTACCTATGGAAACAAATATCTTACCCTCAAAAAGTCCCTGTGTTTTGCTTCTTGATCTACAGAGAGTTATCATAACAAAGTGACAGCAAATAAAAACTCTTTTCCATTTAGAGAATAATACTGAGCTCTGAAACTCACTGGAAAGACATACAAATTATTATATCCATAGATGTTCTCAGAGTGAAACATAAAAAATCCATTAATATTCTGTTGATAATCTCTCAATGCAACAAAATACACAGGCCAAAAAAACCCCAAACCAGTATAAATTTGGAAAAAAATCTTTGTTCTGAGTGTCTAGGAAAAACATTATTTGGGAATGAAGAAGAAGTAGATTTCTTGACAAAAATCAGTAGAATGAAAGCACACAGTTCTTAGAGAAGAACGGAGTCCTTAGCATACACGAAAATAATTTATACTTTAATGACAGCTTTTACTTGAATTCCTTAACTTAACTTTGAAAAATAGATATTGATACTACATGCAGCTTCCAAATAATTTCACCACTATCCATATTCATGCTTAAACAGGACTGCTCCTAGAAAGGAAGCAAAGACCATCCCTTGTATGGAGGCAATTAAATACAAGTGAACATATAAGTGGCCAGTACCGTGGGTACGATTCCATCAAGCAGATCCACAGGGGTGGTTTTGATATTCTTGTCACATCAAAGAAGCAGCTCCCAGAAGAAAAAGATCTTAACAACTTAAAAATGAAATCAGAATAAATAAGAATAGCTCTGAGAGAAAGGAAGAACAAGCACTTGGTGGCAAGGGCCGGCGCTACCTTGAAAGTGTTATATACTGCCATTAGAATAGAGTGTTAATTTTTTCCTCATAAATTTGCCAGGTTCAGTCACCAGGGAAGGGATAGCACTCCACCTCCCTTTGTTAAAGATATATCTATCTTGCTGAGTCTTGACAGCCCTATCATGTCAGCCCTCTGTAGTAGCAAAAAGTGTTTCAGCAAGGAGGGGGAAAAAAAAGAAAGGAAGAAAAAAAAGAAGTGAAAACTGATGTGATCTACTCTGCTTCCTGTGGGCATATTTCACTATAGCAGATCCAGAGGGATGCTTTGTTATTCCTGTCAGATCAAAGAAAGAGATAACAGAAGAAAATATAAGAGGCAAAATATAACCCAGAAATGAGGGTAGCTGAAAAGCACTGCAAGACTACTGCATCATTATGACTTTTCAAATTATTTAAATATGCTAAATATCAAGTCATCACCAAAGAAATAAATATTGCATAGGCCATATGATCTGTTAGCTGCCAGAAAAACTGTCCTACTAGGATTAGTTTATGGGCACAGCAACTGCCTGTCAAACACTAGCAATTTTAATCATTTTTCAATTTGCTGTGTGAGTCGTGAGTATGCTCGGGTATCTTGACAGGTGCTGGAAGAAATATCTGAGCCCACCAGCTTCACACTGCCTTGCTTTACTACACCCTTGCAATAATTCCTGCTGGACTGGGGGGATGTAAGCATACGGTGAAGATTCAACAGTCACAGGGAAGTCATTGTACTGCACTGCTAATCTGGATTTGCAGTTCAACACAAGGATGATACAAAGTTAGTCTAAAGTCCAAAGCAAAACAAAAGCTGAAATGATTTTTCAAAATATTTCTAATCACAAACAAGGTGAAAGTCTAAAAACTAAATAAACAGAGCTCTGGCTATGATTTTAAAAAAACACCAAACAATCAAACCCCCAAACAGTACTTTTCTCGAAGTAGATGTGCTTTCAGTAGTACATGTGATTAGCCTCTTATGCACTAAGCTGTCCACTTAAATATTTTTTGTTTCATCTACAAGGCATTAAATTCAGGTAGTAATAAATCAAAATAATTATATCTTCTCTGTTGCATTTTCTAATGACCAGTATGGCTGTGTTGTTTCCTTTCAGCCACAACACTTTGTGTTGTACAAGTTACTAACTTGAAAAAAATACAACTCGATGGATTTTTGAGTGCACACATTTCCTGTGGAAGAAAAGGGCTCCTAAAATCTACAGATATTCTGGGAGAAACCAGGGGAGGAACTACATTTTACCAAAGAAGTGGGCCAGTAACAGTAGTGGACCTGTAACATCAAAGCACTATAAATAAACCTTATTTCCTATATTGTTATTTATATATTAGCATTCTCAGCATCAATTCCCTGAAGTTAGCCAAGTCTGTCTAGTGGAAAGGATTTGGATTATGATGTAAACCAACAGTAAAGACAATTCCGAATAACATCTGATGTCCAATATAACTACTGTTTACATATTAAAAAGAGATACAGGCTTTGTACCAGGGATGTTCTGTCATGTTTCTCCACGGGAGAAGACTGTCATGGTAAAGTTCATTATCAATTACTGCCTTACAAGTACAAGATGAGTTAAGCTGTCATAATTTTCTCAGCCAGAAATCCTGTGCTGTCAAAGAATGTCAATTTTTAATCTGACAAAAGGAAGAAAATTATCTGTTATTCTGACCTCTAATTTCTTGACATTTTAATGCTGTAATTGCTGTGGTTAGTGCTGAAACCATTATTCCACCTGTCAAGTAAGAATGAATATATATCCTTAAGCTGTTTAAGTTTTAGCTTCCACCTCATTGCTTTTACATTAAAACAGATTGAAGTAAAAAGAAAAAAAAAGAAGAATTTTAGACCCATAAAATGTTTATTTTGTTACACTTTTTTTTCCTCCTCATTACAATAAGAAAATCATTTTGCAATATGTGACTAAGAGAGCATTACAGCTGATAGAACTGGAGAATTTACCAATATCTAATAATAAAAGATTGAAACTACAAAATTCAATTTTATACTTTTATTCTATGTAGCATGTAAATAAGGACTTCCCTGTTGCCCTCGTAACTACTTGAGATAAATTATTGTCACCAAGTATTTTTTGTGGTAACAGAAATTACAAAGTTGTTTGAAAAATCAAAACGAGTATGTTGAAATGAAATCAGTTTATTTTACCCATCCAGTGCAGATCTTAAGTTGCCAAAGAGGTATTACAGCAGCAGATACATGTGATTTAATAGACTGTAGTAATCTAAACCTTAATGCTATCCCACTATTATGGTTTCTATCAGTGGGAATTTTCAATACAGAATATGAAGAAAGAAAGTCAGATGGAAAATCTTCTATTAAATAGATCTGCAAAGAACAATAACACAGGATGGCTATTTTCCCAATGTTAAACAGTAGAGATTTCTTGGAGAGCTCCCAAAGCATATGAGAAAGATGTAAGGAATGGCAGGGATCAGTTGTTCCACTGCTGAATATTTTTTTGTAGATAGATGACTACTGAAGTGACTTCTTTAAAATTGTTCACAGAAAGCTAAGAACATATTTTTTAGTGGTAAAGTGATGTGCTCAAGCAAAGGGTGAAAGTGAAAGGACCAAGGTATAGCATAAACAGGTCACAGGGCTCCACCTTTTTAAATTATGTCTTTCAATTAGCTCAGGCCTAAATGAGAGGGTATTTTTTATTTGGAGACTTATTCCACTGAATAGATTCCACTGGGACTCAGTTCAACATGAAATTAGTTATGGCCACAGTTATTGCCATACTTGAGCCCACTGGTCTGATAATGGCTGCTGCCAATAAGGTTATATTGATTGGTGTATTTTACAGCCATTTATTGAGAACGTTCACCATCTTCTGTGACACAGGACCAAAATATTTCAGTTTATTTACAAAATAAACATCAAGAGCACTTGGATACTGAGAGATGCATTTTCCTGGATAACTGCAGAGCGCAATTAATTCTAAATTTCAGTGTTTCCAAATTAAAATGTCAGATACCACCACTTGCCACTGTAAAATATGATAAGCAATTGTTATCCTATTTTTAAGGGTGCTGGTGTCCTTATCCTTATCCTTACATTTCTGCATTTACAAGGGGTCTTCAGAGGCTTTTAAAATACCTTTTTGCTTTTAATTTGGTTTCTACAATATTTACCGAAAGCCAGAATAAAGTCAAACAAACACAAATCAAACAACAACAAAAAAGCAAAAACCCCAACATATATACTTGTAACAGAAACATGACAATCAAATACATGGTCCCCTAGATCATCAAGATGTCAAATGCTTTATTAGTGGCCAGAGAATATCTGCTAGTTTCATAAATAGAGCCCAGGAAAACAGAAAGCAGGTCTAAATCTATCTATATTTAAACATGCCATGTAAATTCTGGTTAAAATTAATTAAAAGTATTTTTTAACCATCTTATGACAAACCAGAAATCAACAATTCTGAGATCTCTTGGAGGAGAAAGCATGCTATTTTTAAATGAATGCATACGACTTTATTATCTATGTATAACAAAATAAGGAGGATTTATTTTTTTCTAGTCATTTTGTCTTCTCATTGCTAGCAATAAATTTTCTTTACAAATCTAACTTGTTGCAATGAAGATTAAGTTGTGCTTTTATAAATTTACATGGTGTAAATTGCCTAACAAGAGGTTTATATATTTTTGACTTAAAGAGTATGGGTTAGATGTAAAAGTGAGTGAACAAAAACATCTCCATGAATTTTCTTAAATTTCTGATGACAAGTTATGCATGCAAGCAGAGCCCCAGGAGAGCTGAAGAGACTCGTCATGTCATAAGATGTTAAATAAGGTGCACAGACAGACAGATAGACCTCAATCCTACAAGCTGCCCTCTGGGAGTAGACCCTAAAAGTCAAGACATAGGAGTCTGCCCATGCAGATCAGAACCCTAAGCCACGTAAATCCCTTGTATTTATGGTGCTAGACACCTGTTTTATACTTTAAAAAGCATTGCTTCTTCTTATCTCTAGAAGAGCATGACTCTTCTCATGCTCAAAGTTTTAAATCCAGAAAACTATTATGTAGATGTCAACATTAAATATTTGAGGCAGGAGGAATCAAAGCAATTCTGGCCAGTCTTAAAGCTAAGCAAATATTAATTGTTTAGAAAATCTAAGCTTTGCAGTGCATGTAGTGAAAATCCAGTTCTAAGAAGCCTGGGGTCTGAGTGGTTTTTTAGTTCTGCTCCGAAAAAATCACCAAATGTAACAGAATGCAGCAAAGCACTGCTAAAACAAAATAAATGACAAAACTCAATAGTTAGGTGAATGAATGCTTTCTAGAATCTACTTCTTTCTGAAATATGTGGATTTCTGTCTCCAAGACTGCAAACAAACAAACAAACAAACAAACAAAAAGCCATTGCCTGGCAATGTGCATTATTACTGTTTTGCATACAGCAGATGGCAGCTATCTGGGGGAATGGAAGATTGTGTGTAGAGCTTCATCACAGCAGTACTCATCTAGCAGCTGTTGCTTCTTCACACTTTTCACCAAATTTCAATTGTTTTAGCCAACAAATGAATGGTACTAGAAAATCATCATGCAAATTAATAGGTACTAGAAAACCACCATTAAAATTATTAGTCTCAGTGAAAACAAATTCAGTCACTGGAAGGAAATGTATCAGGATAACTAGAAAATTTTTTAAAAAATTTACTGATTAATTTAAAACACTCACTTGTATATATCTGCAAATATATATGTCGATATATTTCATTCATATGTATATACAAACATAAAAAATGGAAAACATTTTCTATTTAGGTAACAGTTCGATTATACTTTATGTGATTAAAAGTCATCTGAATATTTGCTGCTGTCACTCTAGCAAACAAATTCTTTCAGACACATATTCTCACCAACATCATCTGACTGTAAAGGTTAGATTTTTTTCCCCTATGACTATGATGCAGGAGCTTTTTCCAGTTTTTCAGTTCTATTAAGTGAACTTAATATAAGTAAATTATAAAACATAGCAGACACAATATTACAGAATATACATTGCATTATAATTTCCCTTACCACAACTGAATATTAAATCTGTTAGGGTCATTTGTTTTGTTGCTAGTTTCTTCATACTTGCTTCTGAAGTCACCTGAGGCCTAAATTCTGAATCAAGCCAAACACATCCATTTTCTCCCACAGTGAAAGATGGAAAAAGTACCATTTGTTGTGAGATGACAGCAGTTTTTAGCATGAAATGACAGTAAACACCTACCTCCCTGAGGACAGGATCAGTGATACTGTCCAGGTTCACAGAGCCTTCATATGTTAGGTAGTGGAAAACGTTGAGTGCACGCACAGCTTCTGGTCCTCGTTGCTTGTAGCCAAATATAAGGTCAATCCACTGATGAAGCTGACATGATACAAACTCGCTTTCCAGGGCCTGCAAGTGAAATTCAGGAATAGGAAGTAACTGAAAAAACCTAGCGGGCATCATTACACTTTCTCGTCAGGCTTATTTGATATATTTGAAATCTTTCAAACATTAAAAAATGTAACTTATTTTGTTGAGAGAAGCACTAAAGAGATATTCTCTTTTTCCTTCACCTTTATATAATGCTAATTTTTTTTTCTCAGCTACTGAGTTTCTCCTAGCTGCAAGGGTTTTCGTAATTTCTGGGCTTTTCAAACAAGTAAGGTAATTTGTCAAAAAAACCCTGAAAAGATGGAAATTGGAAAAAAAAAATCAAAAAAGCAGTCTTCCAACTAATTTTCAAACTATTTATAATTAGTCTTACATCTAAAATGGAAATTCCTCTATTGTTTTTATCACAGTGCCACTACTCAGCATAAACACTTCTCAGCTAGGACAGAGCTTCATGTCTTCCTGAGGAAATTTCAGATTTTATAAGCTGATAAACTTTAGGAAAAGATTCTTAATTTTGTTCATGTACGTCAAAAAGGAGGTTGCTTCAGAACTAATCATCAGGTACTGTAGTACCATGCCATGCCCTGTTTACCGGCAGCAGCCCCCTCCTCACCTCTCCACAAACAGGAATAGCCTCAGACAAGGCAAACCATGCCTGGTCGTCATGCAACCATTCCTCAGAGATTTTCCCTGTAATGCTCCTCATAGAAGAGGAACTCTCTGTGCTTTGGTGGAAAACTGGACCCTTTTCTGTCAAAACCAGTGACCATTATCTCTGATGAAAATGGATGGGAAGGCTCAGGCTTAAGAGCTGACACATAGCTCAGCTTTCAAGGGCTTAAGTTCAGCATACCACAAAAAACTATAAAGAAATGTTGCAGACGATCATACAAAATTTTGTTGTTTCCTTTTCAAAATCAGAAGCCATCATATGCATAATGCAATATTATTAAAATGGCATTGCTTAATACTAAATACTATTAAATTAATACTATTTAGTTTCTAAAGCATGCCTTGCAATAAATAATTTTAAAATGCCATATCCTTAACTATATTGTACTATGCATGTACAACATGATACATTCAGCAACTACATCATTCCATATAATCTTTTCCATAAGACTTTTACCTTAGTTAGAGTGCAGGGTATTAGCATGCAAGGATAAAATTAAGTATGCCCCAGCAACAAACAATAAAGCATTTCTTTACTTCTAAATGCTCAGTTTTTAATGTTCCTTTTGTATGCAATAAAGCTTTTTAAGAATTTAGAATTTAAAGCCAGTTATCTTTCTACATCCACCTAAATCAATTTACAGCAATCAGCCTAAGAGTTCTTTTGAGTGTCTGAACTCTGCATATTTAAAGCTTCTTTTGATCTGTATATATTATTTATTTATTAGCACATAATTAACAAAAAAATTATTAGGCATTTCCTTTGGTCAAAATCAGCATTTTTTTTCTGGAATATTAAGAGCATTTTGGGAAAACAGCAGAACTTTTGATTACTCAAAGGTCAGACAGTACATTTGAAAAAAAAACAATGCTTGGGTTAAATGAGCATATTTCACACTTTCCTCATCTAACATCCTCTCACTGGTGTTAGAATCACAGAAACATGGAACCATCGGACAATTTTAGTTGGAAGAGACCTTAAAAGGTCATTTAGTCCAATCCCACTGCAATGAACAGGGACATCTTCAACTACTTCAGGTCGCTCAAAGCCTTGTCCTGCCTGACCTTGAATGTTCCCAGAGATGGGACATTCACCACATCTCTGGGCGACTTGTTCCAGTTTTTCACCATCCTGACTATAAAAAATTTCTTCCTTAAAGCTCGTCTGAATCTATCTTCTTTTCATTTAAAGCCATTACCCACTGTCATATCTCAACAAGTTCTGCTAAAAAGTTTGTCCCCATCTTTCTCATAGACCCCTTTAAGTACTGAAAGGTCACAATAAGGTCTCCTCAGAGTCTTCTCAAGGCTGGACAATCCCAGCTCTCTCAGCCTGTCTTCATAGGAGAGATGATCCAGACGCCAGTCATCTTTGTGACCCTCCTGTGGACCCACTCTAACAGGTCTATGTCCTTCCTGAGGACCTCAGAACTGGATGCAGCAGTCCAGGTGGAGTCTCTCCAGAGCAGAACAGAAGGGCAAAAACACCTGCCTTGACCTGCTGCTCACGCTGTTTGAATGCAGCGCAGGGTGAGGTTGGCCTTCCAACCTGCAGGCAGACTGTATTGGCTCATTGTCCAGTCTCTCATCCACCAGCACCTCCATGTCCTTCTTGGCAGGGCTGCGCTCCATGTGTTTATCCCCCAGCCTTTGTGGGTACTGGAGGTTGCCCTGACTCAGGTGCAGCACCTTGTACTTGGTCTTGTTGAACCTCATGAGATTCCCATGGGACGCTTCTCATACTTGTTCTGGTCCCTCTGGATGATGTCCTAGTCCTCAGGTGTGTCAACCACACCACTCAGCTTGGTACCACCCGCAAATCTGCTGAGATTGCACTCGATCCTTCTGTCCATGCCATAGTTGAAGATATTAAATAGTACTGGTCCCAGTGCAGACCACCACTTGTCACTGGTGTCTGTGCGGACACTGATGAGCTGCTGACCACTACCCTCTGAATGCAAGTGTCCAATCAATTCTTTATCCACTGAACAGTCCACCCATCAAATCCATCTTTCACCAGTTTAGAGAGAAGGATGTTGCAAGGGACCATGTCAAAAGCCTTACAAAAGTCCAGACAGATGACACCTGCAACCCTTCCCTTGTCCACTGATTTAGTCACTCCATCATAGAAAGCCACTAGGTTGTTCAGGAAGGACATTCCTTGGTGAAGCTGTGTTGGCTGTCCCGAATCACTTTGCTGCCCTCCATGTGCCTTAGCATGGCTTCTAAGAGGAGCTATTCTATGGCCTTCCCAGGCATAGAGGTGAAGCAGTCAGTAATTCCCAGGGTCCTCCTTTCTACCCTTTTTAAAAATGGGAGCAATGTTGTCCTTTTTCCAATCACCAGGGACTTCTCCTGACTGCCATGACATTTCACAGAGAGTGGCTTGACAACTACATCAGCTAATTCCTTCAGGACTCTGGGATGCAACTCTTCAGGTGCCATAGACTTTTATGAATGTTCAGGTTCCTTAGATAGCCACAAACTTGATCTTCTCTTAAAGCGGGAGGGACTTTGCTCCCTGAGTCCCCATTTTGCAGTCCAATCACTCTAGAGGTGTGGGAAAAGAGGTTGCCATTGAAGACAAAGGCAAAAAGTACCTTGAGTACCTTGTCCATTGTTACCAGTTTTTCAATCTTGCTCATAAGGGGGATTGCACTTTTTTTGACCTTTCAAATTAGAAGAGCTTAGAGAGTTGAACACATATGTTATATTTCCCTAAGGCAGTTTCCACTTGCACAACCAGCCCTTACTCAGCAGCTTTTCATTCTAGAGAAGGTTTTACTGACCTTGGCAGGTTTGGAGAACTTCTATTTCACATGGATTAATGGTTATTTAATAACTTATTAAATGAGCTACTTTTTAAAAGCTGCATATAATTTCTTTGTCTCCAATTATTTAAACAGATTTACAGGTATATGTTTACAGGTATAAATGTCCTTAATTCCTTGGGGAAGAACCTTAGTTTCTCGAAGAACCTTGAGGAAATTTGTAGCAAGGGAATAATTTGTAGCAAGGGAATTTAATTATTTTGAACTACATATTTCAGAAGAGTGGAAGCTGTGTGGTGTAACACTGGTGTGGTGCAGAATTTGAGGAAAAGACTAGAGCAGAAGGTGGAGAGAGGAGCCAGATCTGTAAAGAAGAATGGTTCTTCATGGTCCTTAGCATCACACAGCCTCCAGCTCCAGGACGAGACGGGTGCTATGTGATGTTCACAGCCTCCCAGTCGGGGCATCCTATGGGGTATGGCACCAGGCACGAACAACAGGAATGGTGCTCTCGAGAATGGGCCACCAAAATGCTACAAAGTTCCACCTCGGCCTCAGCGGGCCAAGGCTTTATAATCTGGGGTTATTTCAGTCAGGGGAAAGCTTCTTGTAGCAGGTCTGACCTGATTTGCTGGCGTTTCTTCCAAGTACTTCTGCAATGCTACTCATGCGATACTTGGAGAATCCTCTCCCTAATTTGCTGTATTGCACAGGCTACTCCCCCTCCATGTAAGTGCCTCCTGAGAATTTATGAGCTGTTCACTGTCAACGGTACATCGTTTGGTTTCTCAAGAATATGCAATGCTCAGTAGGGAATAGGGTGAGGGAATTTTCTGTATAAAACATAATTTGTATGTACAGTAGGAAAAACATACAGAAAAAGATAATAATATCCTTAAAATAGGCTGGTAATGGCCATAAAGATCAGCATTTTGGTTTTAAATTATTTTAGTGCCCTAATTTTCTGAGCATTTTTAATATGAACTATAAGAAATCTTTTTTTAAAAAAACCAGACAATAATTATTACTTATATAATTATGTAATATCTATATAATCACGTAATATGTTTTTTAAAGATTCTTAAAATTAAACAGAAATGAGCCAACATCCACCTTGTTATCTAGCATAATTAAAATGTATGCAAAACAGAGTTTTATTCAAGCACTCCCAAAATGAACTTGTTTCTACTGTTATTAGGGCTCCATTTTCAAATAGCAACATTCCAGTCAAGATATTTTTACGGGTTTTGTTTTAGGGAAGGTGTTTATCATGTTGTTGTTTCCAGCGGAGTGACTTTTATTGCTCATAGGTAAATTGCAAGCATTATTTTACATTTAGTGTATACATATTTTGTAGGTTTTGCATGTTTGCAGGCAAGTGTATGCACACATTATCCACCAGCTGAAAATCTGACCTGTAGCTGTCGTAAAATACAAAGAGGTATTAGTAAGCTGATGTTAAAACTAAATAAAATTATTATAAATCAAACTACTTCTTACTATAGCTCTTTTCTGACCTTATGAATGCTGCACACTTTCCCCTACACTCATCCTACTTAGATGTTAAAAGTATTTTTCACAGACATGTCAGTAGGAGGCAGTAGTTTTTATTGTAATATAAACTGTGTACTGTGTAAAATACCAGAAGTTCTGGATTTATAAAACATGCTATTCCAACCTCATTACAACGCAACCCTTTGTGCTATCCAGGTATTTTTTGTCACCAGAGAAGGTGAAAGCTCTGATGCTGCCACTTGTTTGGACTATAGTTGCACCTCCTCTTTCTGCAGTTCCTGCCTTGCTTCCTTGCCCATCATATCTATATGCTCTCTGTGTCTCCAAAAAGCTTTCCATCTTGCTATTAAATTATATTTATTATATTTAAAGATATTTACTTATAATTATTCTGAGACAGTTTGCTTTTACAGATCTCCTCAAAAACAAATCATCAGCCATTTCAGCCTGTGAGCTGGATTTCTCTCCTCTCCTCTCATATCCATGCTGCTCTGCAGCCACTGCAGATTCTCTACACCAAATATTTCTCTTCCTCAGTTACCATTCCTGGCAATGACTATCAAAGTGAAATCTTTGACTTTCCTCATAAAATATTTCAGGCAATACTGCTATCTGAGATTAGTTACGTTCATTTAAGCAAAGTTATGTATTAATAGAAGTGACACAGAAGCACATTATAGAGATTTGGGTTATTCAGGGATAGCTGCAGAGAAACTGATCCTTTATGTAAGTGTCTTCAAGATATAAATAAGATTGTTCAGCAGTATAGCAAGTTTAAAAAAAAAAATCACTGCTAAAAGTGATTGAAAAATCTGAACTAGATTGAAACTCCTTTTGCCTGAGTAAGTTTTAATTGCATAACCTTGGCAATAAGCAAAATAAAATCAAAGCTACTTTTGAGGAAGTAATACCAAGTCTTATCTACTGCTTATCTGGTAGAAAAGAAATGTCAACTGCTGCTGAATGGTGAGGAGGAAAAGATCTTCCATATTCTCATAGCACAGAGATTTCATGCTAGATATTTCTAATGACTATTCAAGAAGCTTTTTAATTATGAAATACTATGCATGCTTCTGAATAGCCAGGGAATGGTACAAAAATGCAGTTGGCAGCAGAGGAGTGCAAATAAATCATTTCAGAGACAGAAAGAGAATTCAATCTTAGTAACAGTTATGTAATAGGAACAAAACATGTATAACAAAAACAAGACACGGTTTAGTCTCTCAAAAATATAATTTATAGTGAATACATTTTACTCAGCACTGCAATTTGTAATTTAATACGTGCATAAGCCATAATGAAAATATCATTATAATTAGCTTTGAATTACACAATCTTGCATCTTTTGTTTCAAAACTAAAGCATGCTTATTATAAAAGCTGTGCTTCAGTGTTTCACAGTGGTGTTCCCTGCCTTGATTTAACATGCTTGACTTACTGACTGAGTCTGTTCTATTTCTGGCTCTCGGACTGCTCTGAGTCTGTGGGGACTGAGAGGCTGAGTAGGGCTACAGATGCACATCTGTGGAAGGTTTTATGCGTGGATTTTTTTTTTCCCTGGTAAACTGGGAGATTATGATTGATGAGCCCAGCATTAGGGTAATGTTATCAGGGACACTTTCTGCCTCTGTCCTTTGTACCGTTGCTGAGGTCAGACCATAATCATGTTAGCATTGAACATAGTGCTTTATTAATGTTTCATGAGTAACTCCATAGTAATCAGTCTAGCTTTGTATGGATAAATAAAACTGCTACAACAATCCCTGATGTATACATCGAATATTTTAGAAGATACTGTAATAGGTCTTAAAAGTAACCTGAATGTCTTTTCTAGTCTTTATAAGTCTAATTTTCACAAGTTTAAAGGAATTTCTTTTAATGGAAAACCATTTCCACTTCCACTTACATGTTTAGTTTGAAGTGTAAAACAACCAGCTGAACAATCAAATGATACAATACAAAACCCTTGCCTATTATTTATTCATTTGCACAGAATTTTAGCAAAACTTGTTAACCAATTGGTTAAATTGTGTTGATTTATGACACTATGCTTCTGTGATGTTTCCTAGGCTGTTCTGTGTTTTCTTTGGTCAGTATCAGGATGAAATGATGGAATTCTTGCTGTTACTTAAAGGAAAGGTTTACATTCATAAATGTGCAAGTAGTATATAAGGATTTGTATTTACTCCCACATAAAATTACACATAATATATGCCTGCAGAAAGTACAAAAAAAAAAAAAAAAAAAGAACAGAAGAAAACAGCACTAGCTAGGGAAAAAAGATCCCACTGTATGTTATGCAGTACCACATAGGATTCTTCCCATTGAAATGAAATGACTACTGCAGATTTTATTAGAGAATGGATTAGGAAAACCCTTACTTGAAATATTCCTTAGTTTTCTGTAAACATATTCTCTACTTGCTTTGCTAAGTCGCTGTAGAAATTCCAGGCTTGCACAAGCTTGCTGTGTTTTACATGTCAGCATCACACCCAGGCTATTTTTTTTCCTCAAGATAGATTCTTGTATAACAGCCAAAGCCTGGCCTGGGGATGACCTAACTGAATAATACATCTGCTGGCCGCTTCAAATAATGGAATCAGACATTAGGTAGGGAATGTCAAACTTTCCAATCCCTTTGTATTTGTTCCTTTGACAAGTTCCATTCTACTGGCCAAAAGGACAGGGTACTGGCAGTTTGTTGTGTGTGTTAATAAAGCCCTACATGTGGAAGTTTTCCTGAAAAATTATTACACATTCAAATTATTACATTTTCAAAATGTAATTCCATTACTTCTTACTACACATACTATCTGCATTTTCATGAAAAGGATTATCCTTCTTTAGCTACTTTCTGTTCATAATAAGCTTTGTAAAATACTATGCATATATCATGCTCTTTAAACTCCCAAAGTTATTCACTTTGCTTTTATCCTCTGAACTCCATCCAAATGTGAAGGCTTCTGTTTTCTAGTCACCCAGAAGTGAATCCAATATTCCAGGTGCAGTCTCAAAAGGACCATAGATAGGTACAACTGTTTACATCCTCTGTGATGCAATGATTCTCCATAGATGGCATCAAAACACACTTATTTCTGTGCATATAGAACTACAGAGTTTTATCTAATTTAATTGCTGTTCATTGTCACCCCTACCTTGCTACTGCTCTAATTTTGGTACTGTTCTTTTTTCCAGACTTCTGCTTCTTATTATCTTTAATTCTTTCCTCCCAAGGTGATTTTCAGTCTATTTTCTGCATCTAATTCAAATAAATCTATGCCTTTTTCTCCTGTTTTGTAGGCAGTGCCTAACATCATTTGCAAGCTTCCTGACTGCTCATTTGAAGATAGCATGTATCTGTGTAGAGATGAATTTTAGCTACTGAGCATGCTCTTGCGAAAAGTAGATGATGGGGTGAATAAAGGCCATGCAGAAACTCCCTCCTGGTAAAACTATGTGAGAATGGCATAATGCTCACATCTGTGAGGAGAGGGCTGGAAAACAGTAGAGGAAGGGCCTGATACAAATGGGTGATAATTTGTGATTTTAGAATCTGCAAAGTACTCAATTAGTTGAAGCCTGTAATTATAACACTACTCTAGTTTTAACATCAGTTTGTCTGTCTCCTGGCAGTCTGAGCATACTTACACACATGTGGAATCAGTCATTACCTCACTATCAAGTCCTGTAGTCGTAAGGAGGACTAAACGCTGTAGTCTAAATTCGTGTAAGCAGCTGTTTTCTTCAACAGTACAAAACTTTTCTGTGGAGAGCTGCTATGCTACTTTCTAAAAACCAGAAATTGTATGAGGGAAATTAAATAAACTAAAGCTTAAGCTTTTCTTCAGGTGACCTCTTATCATATAGTGCCATTTATCCTCCTAATGATAATTCCAACATTGTGGAAAGAAAAGATGAATAAAATAAAATTTAAGATACAAAGAAGATTCTTTACAAAATTTAAGAATGGGAGTCCTTAATATGCATCTCTCATTATATTCCCCCAATAGGTGGCAGCTTGCTTCTCCTTTTTCACCAAGGAATCACACTTCTCTTCTTTCAGATGTCAAAACTAAACCTCTAAGCCAACTTTAGTGTGCTTACAGCTGGGCTCAGTTTGGGTTTTAGCCACAACAACAACCCAAAAAAGGGCTCTGTGCAGCAACACAGGCACTCGAGAGACACGTAACTGTGATTGCACATCCCACACTTGAGAATTCTAATGGACTCCAGTGATCCTTCCAGTACACCTCTTTCTTTTCTACTAAAATTGCACTTGAATATATTTTCATCAACTGTGACAATTACTTGTTTTTAAAAAGAATTTTATAATATATGTGGTAAAAGAGAAATCAGCCAAGAAATGTTGTTCAGCTTCTTCCTGTCAATGACAGACTAATCTGTCAATGACAGAACACATTTCTCCTGGTTTGTGTAGTACATTTCATATGTCTCAAGTGATGAGGTTGCCATCATTTCCTTAGGAGACCGTTGTACATATGTCAAACCACTTATTCTTCTAAATGGAGGACACTTCTAAATCATCTACATCTAGGAATAGGGGTTTTTTTATAATATTCTTCTATTCTTTTGAACTTCATAGAGCTATTTTTTTCTACCAACTCCTGAAGAACAATTCTCTTTAAATAGAGACTGTTCTTAAAATTAAATTACCAAACTGATCAGAAAAAAAACCCAAGAAATCAACACAGCTAGATTTACAATGCTACCACAAAAGCAATATTGGAGTAATGCATAAACTGAACAATTCTGCAACTGCATGGAAATTCACAGCTGAGTGAAATCACAGTCCTGACTCTTTAAGAAAGATAAGCAATATGCATTTTAAGGAAGAACTATTTCCAGGCCAAAGCATCTAAATATACCTTGCTGTTCCTAAAAATTACTAAAAGCATACACATGTATTAACTTTATTAAAAATAAAATCATTATCTATCAAATTAAAGAAAATATACAAACCATAAATGTTCTTTCCGCTTAAATTCTGGAGGCCTCATGATGATTCATATCAGAGCAGTTCTTTTGCAAAATTTATTCAAAGCCTGCAGTTGTTTGCTTATGTTCACATTTCTGTACTTCCAGTTCATCTCTGATGAACAGGAAGTGCATATCATCAGGTGAATACAAGGAATACAAGATGGCTTGCAAGATACTAGCATTTAAAGTATTATTTTATTTTTGATGCAGAAGATGGTGAGAAGGAACAGACATAAAATTTTCAGGCTATCTTGTATTGCCAGGCTCATGCACATCTGATGCTTTCTCATGAGAGAGCAAATAACTGAATTTAACTTTCCATTATTTGGGCACATGGAAGGAAAATCCACTGTAAAAGAAAGGGCTCTGTCAAGCAAGACAGAATGCAAATTCTCCTTCACTTTTAATTTTATTTCTCTAAATCTAGTTCTAAAGAGATGAAAAACAGAATTAGGCTAGCTTGCTAAAATACAGAACCCCTTAGACTAAACCAAAGTACAGCTTACCATCCTGTTGATACGGACGAAGTCTTCGGGCTTCTTGGCCCACGGAGGGAGATCAACGTCATTCACAACAATTTCATCTTCCCTGATTCCTAGATTATAGCCATTACTGTTGACAAACATCTCTGGTAGGTAGTAAAATTCTGGAATTAACTCCTAACAGGGAGAAAACACAAAATGAGACTTCGCATTTAACAGAGATGCTAAATGGTGCTCCCAGAATCAGGCTCTTTTGTGCTACATATTAAAGCATTCCTGGTTTTGTTTACATTTCTGTGCACATTTTTAAAAGAAATTTTATAACCTGCTTTCTTTAACTTACAGTCAAATGTATTCTGCATAATGAAATATTCAACTTTGTTATTCCCATATCTGATTTTATGAAAAGCACAGCTTTAGTAAGGCAGTGCATATGAGTAAAGGAGACCTCTTCAGAATAACAGGTACAAGAAAATTTACTCTAAGCCTTCAATATGAAAATATATTTGATTTTTTAATTACTATTTCTCAAAAATATGTAAAAGGAAAATTTGGAGATATAACAGTGTCAATATTAATTTCTTTAATTCTTCAATTGCATAAGAAAAGGTGGTAAGTTGATTACCTACATAATGAAAAATAATACATGGTGAATGATCTTTTTCTACTTTAAGAAAAATTCAAGAATACACAGAGGGAAAAATATCAGTACAACAAATGTCCTTCAGACAGATATACGTGATACTTAAAATGTGAAAGATCAATAACTCCAAAATATAATAAATTATAGATAACTTAGGGTGTGAAGTTTTTCTCAATTTCCAGCATAGCTAAACAGGAATGCATTTTGACAAAATGAATATTGCTACTTGTTCCTGTTATTTTAGCATTAAGTATTAAACTGCAATAACAACAAAAAAGCTTTAATTCCCACTATGTCTTCCCTAATACTCAGATATGGATTAAATTCACCAAATTACATTGTTAGAAGCATTATGACATTCAGTTGTGTAACATGATCAAAACTGATGACACAGCACCTGAAACCTGAGTCTCTTTGTGGTCCTTTCAAAGGCTGCGGACATGCGAAGCAAAAAAAACCCACTGCAGACACAAACTTATCTAATTAAATCTGATCTGCAACTCCATAGAGAATAGAGCAGCTAAACCATCCTTTAAAATTTATTAAGTACAAAAAAAAAAACCAAACCAAAAAGCGCGTATTTATTACAATTTTAAGTATGCTTAGGGAGGCAATTTAATTGCTTCTTTACATCACAGTATAATAATATAGGTTCGACTAAAATGCAAAGACAATCAGTATCTAACCAGTATAAGACATTAGCCAAGTGAGACATGCCTGAACCTGAATAGCTCATTATGAAACAAGCGGTAATTCCAAACAGAAAAAAACCCCAAAATTATTAGCTGTAGTACATAATAAAACAGTAGATAGAGCAAAGCCAAAATAAGAACAATCTTCAATATCTTATAACGTTAAAAGGAAAAAGATTCATTTAGTGACCATCTTAAGTTTTATTATGTACACCTTTAATTTATTCAGAGTATTTCTAAAAGCAGTCTTCCCCCCTTCCCCCAAAATAAGATTCACTAAATCTCATGTTCCAAAGGAAGCCCTTTGATTTCTTCTAATGGAACCCAAAGAAGAATGAATGATCCTCACAGTTGGATAAAACTATACATAAGTCTTTCAGGAGTTCAACAAACCACTAACTCAGAACTAGAAGCAAGCCACAAACCAACATATGCTACCACACAAATCACTGACAAACTAAGAGCACTGCCTTAAAAAAATGAAAAATTCATAAGAACCTCAGGAATATCAAAAGTCAAAATTAATCTAAATGCTAATATTCAAATAAAACACAATTTATTAAAGAAAAAGTTAGCAAAGTTTGTTTCTCTTCCGTATAAAAGCCTTGAAGCACATACCACTGGTTTTGATTACTATAAATTTTTATTCAATGTGGTGGCATACTAACCTGTAATGTCACAGCAACCAAGTTCTTTGATTCCACGAAAGAAAAGTTATTTGTTAAATTTCCTTTTTCAGTTTTAAATGTCATAGCATGTAACTGTGGACTTTTACATCTAACATACCTGAAAGATTTGTGCTACCCAGAGACACATCTAGTGTTTAACTGAATTCTACTAACCTTTTGGCTTTAGGGGTATCTTGAAACAAAGGGATTTAAGTCACTGAGTATTTTAAATGGTATTTCTATTTAGTAAGTTTATCTTTGTTGCTCTTTGCTTTCAGGGTAATTTAATGTTCCTTGTCTGGTATAGCAGAAAACATAAATAGAAATAGAATAAACAAAAGTATGTGATTAACTTTCTTTATAAGATTTATTGTGTTGTGTATGTTTAGTTTGAACTGTCTTATTCCTGTGCTCTGGAAATTAACCAGTGCCAGACTTCTAAATCCTCTTCAAATAACACTCTCCCTAGAATCCTAATCATCCTGGTAGGTTGTTTGGTTGTTCTTTTTTTTTAATCAAAATAAAAAACCCCTGAACATGGTATTTAAAAAAAAAAAACTAATAAACCCACTGTGTTATAGTCTCAGCATTCTCTTCAATGCTCTTTTTAGTGCAGCCTACAATTACATTTGCTTATTTGAGTACTATTTAGCATGAATTGAACCTTTTCTTGAAATGTGAGCCATGTCGCATGTGACCTTTCCCAGATACTTACATATTTCCCATACTTTGTATTAACCATTCAGTTTTCTTTCATAGCATTTGATATTCTTCTTGTAATTTTCCTGTCTCCACTATTGACTAGACTAAGAAACCACAGCACTTAAAATTAGCTCAGATAAATATATCCCCTTCTCATTTCTAGAGGATAAATGAAGATATACTAAAACACAGGCCCAGGATGAAAGCCTGTGGCACTCTGTATGTATAAACTTAAGATTCACGTATTTAGCTACTTAGAAGCATAGAAAATACAACCAAGCTAGAGATGTGTGATAGAAACTTTGTTTTTATGTGTACACTGTTTATTCTGATGTGAAAAATTGAAGAAGCTGTCTCTTCTATCTCATGCCAATGGCAGGCAGTGGCTGGGGATAGAAGGGCAAATATTCTCTTCCCCAGGGCCCCTGAGCATGTCTCACTAAGAGAAGTATAAACTGGGAGAAGCAGAAAGAGGAAGAATTAGCAAGGACAGTGAGGCAGCAAGGATGGAGCCCAGGAGGCTGCTGGGAAAAGGAAGGAGCAGACAGCAGTGAACCTCAGAGGAGATGACAAGATGACAACTGGGGGCCAGAGAGAATTGTGTTAACTAAGAAGCCGCTGAAAGTTGCAAGAATGTACACAAGAATGCAGGAAAAGATAACACTAGCAAGGGCTAGAGCTATTTGCAAAACTTATTAACATTTTTCTCAGCCAGAGTTTGGATTTTCTTTGTTTCACAAATGGGTATGTGCCAGTTCATATTCTAATAAAGATCATGACTAGAGAGAGCCGCTCTTTTGGTGCTTTTTCTGTTATGGACTGGAAACAGATAGCTCAAATAAATAGCTGCTTCAGGGTGATATTTAGAGAGGTGACCATGTCCATTCCTCCATCCCAGATGAGGTTCAGCTATGACAGCTGTCCTGCAAGATATCTGTCTACTCTGTTTTCCCAGAATTTGAGTGAGAGCAACTCCACAATTCTTCCATCAACTGGTCTCAGTGTTCTTCATCTGGGGAAGTTTCACCTAACAACTGGTCTGAATCCTTCATTATACAATCTAAGTCCATTTTATCCTAGCTATCAATCCATCCCGGACACAGAGAATAAATTACTGTTTTTTCTTTGCATTTTTTATTACATGTTTGAAAACCATTATTTACCAGATTTACCACCTTCAAGCTCCTAAAAGTCTAAATGAAGGACAACGATGTATTGCTCCATTGTTTTTGTTACAGAAATGCAAAATATTCCTCTAACCTTCCCAAAACAGCTAGCAGAATTTTTGCTAAACTGTCCATAACTTAATTTACTTCTTTATATAATTTGGCCATATCATATTTTGTCATATGTTCATCACACAGAAGCCAAAATAAATGTTTTTATCAACCTCTGAAGTCTTTACATTGAAGATGGAGATTGCATACTTTTCTGACAGCATCTGCTATTTTTCATTCATTTCAGAGCAGAGTGTAATTTGTCATACAACATAGCTTTTTACAAATCACCGGCTTTATACTTGAGAAGTGTCATTGTTAAATTCACCCTGAAGGTAGGGAAAAGGAGACTCAAAAATTAGCAGGGGAAAAATGTATCTCAGAGATAGTATTTACGTCAAGGGATAGGACACAGAGGACCTTCTGTCTCCCAACCTGCTTTCTACTTGACAGACAAAATAGTTGATAAGAGGTTTCTTAAAACTCCTATTGCACCTTCAGTGGCTGTAGTGGTAAAAGGTAAATGTAAAGCTAGGTCTGTGCAAAAAAATGCTTGTTTGAAGCTACTGTGACTTTGAGAAATTTAGGTTTCAAGCTACAAATGTTCATGAAACGCAAATCTCAAAATATTTTTTTCCTACAATACACACATTGTGTCAGCCAGTGCAAATCAAAACACGAAGGAAAATATCAAAACAAACAAACAAACAAACCCATAAAACAGCTTCCCTACAAGTTACATCATTTAGCAGGCATAAAATGAGGGAATGCAAAGAAAAAAGACACAGAAAACCAACATTCTTTTAAAAGTCTGGTATTTTTAAAATATTCACATACCAATTGAGCATTTCAAATGCATATGTTATTGTATGCAACTCAGCCGGTCTATAATTTTGTATTAACTGATAGAATTCAGTAAATGTTATTGGTTTCATTGCTCTTGCCAAAACATATCGAAGGTTCTAAATAAATCTTTCTGAATACATTACCTGTCATGGGTAATTTCTTACCACAAGAAATATCTAGAGTTCAAAGAGTTAATAAAAATGGGGATTCTAGTGATCTAAATCTATTTGCAGTAATTTCTGTCTAGTTGTCCTTGACATTTCACCCGCTGGTAACCTCCTCTGCTCCCCTTTCATTCACACTTCTAATAAGGCAGGTTAGCTTTCTATCATTTAATAGTCAGCTGCTTTTCAAACAGCCCAAGAAGCTTGGCTCTTCTCACATGAAGAACGATGCAGTAAAGCTACTGAAGGGTGTATAAAAAAAAAGTAAAATGAATATTATAACAGACATTTCTTGTCTGTAAATGCGATCTCTTGTTTATTTTAATAGCCGTACTAAAACCCCAAGGTATAGTTAACAGTATTATATGCCTTGTGTCTTCATATAAGAAAACATCCCCCAAATGCATTTTCTAATTTACAAGCCTGTGACAAATCCAAACTGCTGAGAAATTAAACTTTAAAAATATGTCTTCAGGTGATAGAGGACTGCTATTAACACTATTATAATTGTACACCACTTGCATCAAATCTGACATTTCTGTTTAATATGTTTTGCTAAGGGTATACCATTTTATGGCCTCCCAATGAAAGCAAATTCAACCCAGACGTTTTCACTTTTCTAGTATAATTCACTTCAAGGTTTTAAAGGTTCCATTTCTTTTTCTTTCTTTCTTTTCCTCCCAAAAGGTTGATCCCCTGGCATCCATTAATTCCACAAGAGTCTAGTACTGGGTCAATGAGTCAGCCATGAGTTCCTCCATCTCACACTGAGGCACTTTACTGCCATTTTGTCAGAGCTACCTTTCTAACTTCTACACAGACTATTCAAAAAGTAATATAACAAGTTTGAAAGGTATTAGGAAAGATTAGTGCCTGACCAGGAGGTTCTGGGGAAGTCAATGTTACCAAAAACTGGAGGGGGGAGAAGGGGGGGAATGGAAAGGAAAAAAATGTGCAAGCTGACTGGCCAAGTTATGGTCATTTCCGGGTGACTTGCTTCCTCAAAGGTCACCCCGCGAACGTTCATTCTTCCTCCAGCTTGTACTGATTATCTCGAAAGAAGGTCGATGTTGATAAAGGGAGACACAATAAAATAAACTGTGTTATCCAGGTTCTCCCTTGTGTGTTACCACTCTAACACAGCATATACTGTATTAATTCTGTTTCATCCACTGTAGATGAACAAGTTTCTTGAAAATGAACTAAAACAACCCGAGTGTAAGGAGCAAAATGGTCTAAGTATATCTTTAATCCTTTGTTGAGCAATAATCTATCATACACTACATTCTTCAAAGGTGGTCTACTTTTTGCCACAATTTGAGACGCTAGAATTACAGCTTGTTTTTCAAGGCTGATCAAACTACTGCCACAGCCCTATTTTCATTAGCTCAGTGTGAAATAATTCAGTAGAAGAGACTACATGTATTCAAAGGGGAGAGGGAAGGAGGGAAAGGAAAGGGAGAAACAGAGAGATAATGCCAGGGAGGACACAAGCATGGGAGGAAAGGAGCTGGAAAGACAGAAATGTAACTTCCTGAAGAGATACACATTCTTTTGCAAATTTCAGGCATTTGGTTTTTAAATTTTAATGCAGAATTCTGTGAAAGTGATTTGGATGTATTTTTGTAAACAACATTGAGGCTGTAAAAGAACAGTTGTGGAAAGTGTCTGCAGTCCTTAAAAATCTCAGTTCATTAGTTAAAATTGACCTACTTCAGCACTTACTGAAGCACTTGAAAATCGAGTATCTCATAGTCCTCTTTTTAACACAGTAACTGATGTAACAAACCCCCAGATTTTACTTTCTTAATTTTTTTTTAAAATTAGACCTTGCTAATACAGAATAAAGGCAATTCATATAATTATTTAATACAATACTTGAGAGCAAAAATTGTGGCCAACTTACAACACACAGCAACGAAGAATGTCAGATTAATTCATTACACACGTTGTTTTAAAATTATTCCATAACCTGTGCCACAATAATTAATGAGATTAGTAAGATCAGACATAAATGTACTTAAAGCAGCTCAGATGAATTTCAAATGTATGATAAGGAATACATGAATAATGAGCACTTGCTAGTCTTAACAGTTTTCAAAGTTCCCTACTTTGATGGATAGTCTGTATTCCATGCACTAAATATTTACTATAAAGACTCAAAAAAATCTTTAGGATGGGAAAACAATTTACGGTATGTATATCACACGGAAATGTACACCGTCAAGACCTTCCCCCCATTTATAGCTACACGTGGAGGCGGAAGAAGCTACACAAGTATGCAGAAAACTTCAATAGAGAGTATGCCTTCAGATTCTGTAGTCACACTCAACCTCTACACATCTTCTCTTTTGCACACTCTCTACATTCTAACAGGACTGCTGGTTAAATACTAGAAGTTGCCAGACAGCTGACCACTAGTTTTTGAATGATTCATGCTCTCAGAGCTGGAGCTTTTCTGTTGTGCAAGATGATGGATGCTGCTCATAGGAGAGTGACAAAAATGGGAAGAAATTTTGAGGGGGTCTCTTAGTGGTTCCCCAAACCTCACTACTTTTCAAGTCCCTGAAAACTTAATTAAAATGTTTGAAAAGCCTGTAAGGCATTCTAAGCAGTAGCGCAACTAATCTGAAAAAATGAGGTATTTGTAGTATTAATAATAGTTCATTTCCCTATCATTTTGCAGAATGAACTTCAAAGCCTCAGGGAAAAGTCAGCCCTGATGTAATGGCATTGAGAAATGTAGTTCATTAAGATCTTAAGCAACAAACAACAGCAACAATTAGCTGCTATACTCATTCTTGATTGATCACTAAGAAACACAGACTCTGTAAATCAAAGGGCCTTGCCAGTACTTTGCCAGTCTACTTTGAAAAAAAAAACAATTTTACAAAGGAGTTTGCTACTTCCCTTTGTGGGGATATTCAAACTCAGAGAATACTCAACTTCACCATAACTTTTCATACTCTCTTGCTTAGGTAAGCATTTTTCTACTCTTATCCCTTTCCTCTGAGGTTTACCCCTTTGTTCCTTGGCAAACAATTCTCCCTTTCATATGTTTGCATATTTCATAGCATTTCTGTGTCTTCACCTTTAGACATTAATTACCCCACACATACACACATTTTTCTACCTGTATCCAACTCCTAAAACACATTTTCTGCTCTTATGGATGACTCCAGCTTAGGCTTATCTTGCACTTGATGGTTTCCAGCAAAGAAAGCACTAAACATTTGCTTTATCCAGCAAGAATTCATACTAAAAACTGGACGAGGAAAAGGAAAAAACCAACACATGTTCTCTGAGAGTATAATAGCTCTGAATGAATGACTAATCAGACTGTTTCAGGTGGAAATTAGATGCCATGAGATACTCTAGTTGTTATAATCTAAGGATAAACCTTTGGTATCATGATGAGCTTTGTGCCATCCTGTTGATCTTAAAGTTTCCTCGTTCAACTGAAGACAAAGCAGCAATGCATTGACATATTTTGCTTAGGCTACTGAAGTGTTCCTCAGTAGATATATTCCAGTAGTGGCTTTGTATTAATAGACAGTAAGTTATTTTGGTGATGCAATACATCGAATGCTGGTATTAAATCTCCCCTAATTTCTACGGATTTTTTTTTGTTAGATAATTTATTAATGCTTTCTATTTGTTTTAGTGTCCCATAAAGATTCAGCTCATTTTTGAATCTGCTTTTACTCATCTATTTTCATCTTGAGCTGAATCAATTAATAATAAATCAATTCAAGGTTATTTTCTAAACCCACCTTCCCTGTATCTTCATTAATTAACAAACCCCTATTTTAAAAAGCATCTTTAATCCCTATGTATCCCTGAACAGACAGGTCAGGGATTATCTGGAGAAAACATTTATTGGCTAACATACCTCATCTGTTACTCCCATATTAGATTTTCTGTAATGACTTAGCTCCAAGTAGTATTTCTCTTTCTAATGGCATAACAGAAATGTGTATATATATATATATATATGTATATGTATATATATATATAAATCTGATTTGGGGGCTTTATAGTAGACTGCCAAATGTATTCTGGAACACATCGTTTTACAGTCTTTCCCCTAGAGCAATTCTGACCCTTAATTGTTACTATTTTACCTGTTATCCCCAAATCCCTATTTTACATTCAGTGGCATTAAAGTACATAGCTACTTCATTTCTTCCCCTTTTGCCTTTCTTTTCTGAAGGTACCTGGTTCTGAGCACCATTTTAATACTTGTTTTATTTTGAGAAGTTGAGTTTTTTGAATACAAATACATTTTGCAATGCAGCTGTTATCCATCTTTAATTCCTTCATCCTTGCAATGGCTAGCAGCAGCAGTTTAAATTATCCCACTCGCTTCACAAAACTCATGGTATTTTCATACAAACATTTCAGTTAATTGTTTTACTGATAACTCATTTGGTTGCTAGTTTAGGAACAATCCTTTCACTAATTATATACTCTACTTGAATACCATCTCTCCGTCTGACCACAGATATTCCTTTATCTTTTGCAATGCCTTGATGTATTTAACTGCCCTCCTCCTGTGTACTAAAGCCAGACAAGAAGATTACAGTCACTTCCAACCGTCTTCCCTTATTTCTCAGTTTAAGGCTCTTATCCTTTGTTTGAGCCCCACTCCTAAGAAGTCACTTTCCCAGATATTCTAGTGGAATTCCTGGAAAAGCAGATTTCATTGAAAAGTAAAAATCAAAATGTCAGCACTTTGAAGATATATCAAATATAGTAGATATTACATCAAATTGCTTCCGAATTTGGAAATTTCCTTTGTTTTTCTTACAAGGGTAAGAGTGATTATGCTTAAAAAACTACTGACTTCCAGAGGAGTATGAATAAACATAAAATGGTTTGTAGGAGGTTCAGGTTGATTTCTTTAAAAAGCATTTTCTCCCATATGTTAGGATGGCCATACAATTTGCAATTAGTTATTCTAACTAGTAATTGAATAACAACAACATGGTTTGTCTCTTCTGAGACTGTTGGAATATTTATGCAAACAGGAGCTCTGGAATAAAAATAAATCAACGAATCTCCTTTTTTTTTTCTTTGCCTAGACAAGTAAAAAATAGAATGGCAATATGACCTTAAATTTATCATTTACTAGTATAAGTGGTAGTATACAAACAGAAGAGAAACGTTCACTGTAAAAATGTTTTTTTAAAAAAAGAGCAATTTTAGGTATAGTGAAGCCTTTACCTACTTTATTACTAGAAAATGAGAATCAAGAAGGGACCATATTATTCAAAATATTACTATATTTTTGTTTCCTTCTGATAAGATCCCATGTCTACGAACAATAACCCTTTGTATTTAACAAGGTAAATACAAAGGTAAGGAATAGCAGCAGTAAAATCACCCTGCTCTCTGGCTGTTTCTGTATATCGTGTAGAAGTTGTTTTAATCTAATGTGTATTGTTGCATAATATCCTCAGGCACATTCAAGTAAAAGCTAAAGCTCTACAGAAAAGCCAACATTTTAAATGGGTCTTGTCATTAATGCTTTATTAATTGCTCCAGGCAATGCAAACCCAGAGCTAGGCAAGCTATAACAATATGACACTTTAAGGTCAAATCCAATTCCTGCTGTGTTTTATGGAGTGGGCCAAATATTGAGTTAACAGCAGGAAAGAACAATTTATTGAGCTTTTCTCCATCTCCTGATTATCTGATCTAAATTAGATCAGTTAGGTTGTTTTTCTCCAAAAACAAAACACCTTTTGTCTACTCAACTTCAAAAAATCTTTGATCGTGTTAGAATAATAAACTTTAGAACATCTATTTATTTACACTATACCCAGTGTACTGAATGTAAAGAAACCAAATATATATAAATATAAAAGATAATACAGTACCTTCTTTATGTTTACATAAAAATACTATGATGAAATTGCATATTTATCCATTTATTTAATGTATATGTTACCTTCACATCTGAGGTATCTCTTTGGCTGTTCCTCCAGGACCTGGCCACTGAAGAGAAGGTTCGATCTGGGTGGTCAAACTTCCCATCATTTGCATTTAGAAAGAATGTTGTAAAGGGCTCCTGTAGTTAATGAAATTAAGACAGATTAAGAAAACAGTACGAGGACTCCTGCAGCAGGTTTCTGTCAAAATCCAAATGCCTTTTGCAGATCAAAATACTTCATAAAGGCAGAATTAAAGAAAAATATGGCACCTCACAGATGTATGCACGAGTTTCTGCACTGAACATCTGAGTATATTTATTGGCACTAACACATTTTGCACAAACAAATCTTGAGTTCTATACCATGAGACTAATTACTCATCAGTGGCAGACATATGTAGCTTAGTTCCAGTTCACAATGACTGCCTCCTTCACTGCAACCACCATAAACACATTCTGTGCTATTCGTATAACTGGGCTTTGTTTACTCCTTGCATGTTGGTATGTCAAAATCTTAAAAAAAAAATCCTATCTCTAAATCTTTCTTGTGTTTTTATTTAATTGAAAAGAGTTCAGTAGGTTCCACCTTGCCTTAAGGTGAGAAGAATGGCCCTTAAGAATGGTCATTATGAGGCAGACTGTGGATCCAGGATATGCAGTTTTATCATTACTTTGGTGCAGAGGTCCAGAGATTAAATATTTAGAGTCTTTACTTTTGCTAATTCTATCTGAAACCATATCCCAGTTCTCACTAAATGGAAACAGCTACCAGCTTTTGGGGAGGAAGAGCTCAGGTATTAGAGAGTCTGGATAACCCATTTTGATGTCACTACATTCCACTGCAGGGAACGGGTTAACAGTGGACCAAATCCTTAATTTGACAGTAGAAGCTGAATACTGAGATCATTGGCAGAAACCTGGATTTCCACCACTAATCCATTAGCTCCCTTATTCAACTAATAGTTGGCAGTGTGTCTACAGGGATGGAAGTCGTTTCATCCTCTTTGCCACAGTCTCATGGGGAATGTTTTTAAGAAAGTCCCTTTCATTAAATTCATACTGAAACTTATTTCATTGCATATCCTGATCATTTGGAAATTTTGTTAATCAAAGCAGTTCATGATCACCAGATCACAATTGCTATTAGAGTTTTATTCATCTATTATTTGAATTTTATTCTAAACATTCTCTGTTTCCCTCTATGAAATTTTTGAACAAGTCAGGGAACTCCTCCCTTAACAAAGAATTTTTGAAGGAATTATGCCAAGAAATTAATGTTTACATAGTTCTTAAGAGAAATTAAAATATACATAAGGAAAGCACGGATGCAAAAATAGTGAAAATATCCAAAAGAA
Organism: Callaeas wilsoni; assembly: GCA_013398955.1. Taxonomy (NCBI): domain Eukaryota; kingdom Metazoa; phylum Chordata; class Aves; order Passeriformes; family Callaeidae; genus Callaeas; species Callaeas wilsoni. The sequence continues at coordinate 9,135 of VWPU01014236.1, read as the reverse complement.
AGAGAAAAATAAATATGGAATTCTGACTTCCAGAGACCATTGTTTCTCTAACTTTATTCCACGTGTCTTCCCAATTAATTTTTTCTATCATGCACAGAAGTCAGCACAGGCTACTTTCTTTCAAAGAAGAAAAAACTCTAACTAATGTTTTTCCTGTTAAAACATTGGGAATTTGTTTTTAAAAGGCACATTTGAAAGAATAGTATCTCATAAATATACTTTCATCCGTGCATTTATTCCAATCAGAGAATCCTAATATGCATTAAATAATTAATTAAAATAATTGAATTAAATACAAAATCATCACAATATAATTTCTTGTTGGAGGATCCTAAATCCCATTGCACAATGGCTTTATTTGCACTCGTGAATATTGAAAGGCTGTGTGGTGAGGAAGAGATTTATAATTTAAATAGAATATTAAAATTTAACAGTAGCTCAACTTGGTGAGTAGTATAAACTACCACAATGAACTGAAATATTGAAAGAAAATAGGTTTTTATCTACTCAGGTTTTCCAGTGCTCCATGTAGTGAATTTAATGTAAATTATAAATGAAAATGTGTAAGATTCAGACCCAGAACTACAAAATGGAAAATAATATACACATAAATTGGATTATATTTATTCTAAAATTCTATTAATATCATAATTTTAATAAATTTATTTTTTTTAATATTAGAATTATTTTACTTTTAAATTAATTCCTCCTCCCAATTATCTGTATATATTTGCAATAGTAATTATGCTGTTTTCTTGCTTGTCCTGACTGAAAAACACTATATGTTCTTGATCTGAGCACAAATAATTCTGTCTTCTACCAATTCTTACCCATCACTTTTTTCTTTATAAGATATGTGTAATTTTTGTGAATATTATTGTGGAGCAGACTGTGGATCATTGCAGAGGTTCTGAAATCAGAAGCAGTTGATGAATTCAAAAAAGCAGAAACCAGAAAAATGATGTAATTACAATAAATTATGTAAAAATATTAATCCAAACTTCCATGACAACATTACTTTAAGCATCTGAGACAAATACACAAAAGCAATAAAATTCATAACCAAGGATTAAACTTTTAGTAGCTGAGCACTACAGGGTGCCCTATTATGCTATCTTGCCATGGCCTGTTGTGCCTATCTTTTTGGATTTTTAATCCTTAGCAGAAATTCAGAGCTTTCACTTGCTTTATCTCGGACCTCTAACATAATTTTAAGGTAATTTTTATTCTCTGGGAAGTCAAGTGCTTATATTATATAAATATAATTCATGTCTGTATTCAATATACCCATTTAAATACTGTTATTCTATGATACCGATTACTGTCATTTCATGTAAAGGTTTTGTTGCTGTGAAAGCTATAAAACAGCACAATGTTTTCATTATAACTCCATCTCACTCGTTCCTAATATTCTGAATAAAATTCACACCTTGTTCACTGCCAACAAGAAGAGAAATTCATGGGGTACTTGATTACTTTGAACACAAGCTTGAGCTGTGAGAACAACGAATTTTTCCATTCTGTAGCGCTTCTCTCCCTCTCTTCCCTTTTAGCAGTACCCAGACTCATTTGAATCATTCATGGTGGGGGTAAAAGAGGGAGAAGGAAGGGATATGGTCATTCTAAGACAACCTATGTCAAAGAAAAATGGTCTTTCTAGCCATTTGTTAGAGGAGAAAGAGAGTATGTAGGGGTTTGTCAGTGAGACGTATACCTTTTGCCTGATATATCTGTGATTGTCCTGCTCAAATCGAACAGAAAGAAGACCCAAATTCACTTCTGTTTACCAGATGACATTCAGTCCTCCTCACCTTTGAATCTCACTAAAAACTGGTTTTAACTCAATCCAATCTAACTCATAGTAAATCCAGAATTTCTTCTACCTTGTACAAATATGCAGTCATTGCAACAGCAACTGGAAGACAATTGTTCTCTGCAAACATCTTGACTACCACGATAGAGAAACAAGCTCTCAAATACTGATCTCTGTTTCCATGAAGATGCAACTGATTTACACAAATATAATGTCTTCAGTAGCACTTATTGAGAACATCCAATTGTACCATAACTCTATCCTATTTCTCCTAAAAATCTGAAACCAATGCTGTTATTCACATTCTACGTAATTCAAGCCAGAATTCATTCTTCTATTTTTCTTTTTCCTTCTGTCTACTTTTCAAGTCAATTCACTGGACTATATGGCATTCTGAAGTAGCATTCTTGGTTTAAAGTATTCTGTCTTCCGCAACTTAAATATTCACTGCTCCAGATGAAATGCACATGAAGAAAATGAGTCTTCAGGTGGTAAGGTCACCTAGCGATAAACTATGAATATTCAATTCCATTTACGCAAAAATGGAACTGTATCAACAGAATATGTATTAATGACAAAACAAAGGCAGAGATTGTTGATATCAAAATTAATTACACAGGGCAGAACCGAGGCTAAGACATACAGCTTCTTTTAAAAAACTAGCCTGTTACATGTATTGGGTTTGTGTGGCAAAGTTTTGGTAGAGGGGGAGGCTACAGGGGTGGCTTCTGTCAGAAGCTTTTGCCGTGTCCAACAGTGCCAATGCCAGCTGGCTCGAGGATGGACCTGCCACTGACCAAGAATAATCCTGTCAGTTATAGCAGAGTGCCTTCATGATAACAGACTTGAGAAGGGTCAGGGAAAAACTGCAGACGAGCACTAGAGAGAGGCATGAGGAGCAGCTCTGCAGTGAACAAAGTGCAGGAGGAGGGCCAGGAGGTGCTCCAGGCTCTGGAGTCCCCTCCAGCTCATGGTGCAGACCATGGTGAGGCAGCTGTGCCACTACAGTCCATGGAGATCTGCAGCAAAGATCCACCTGCAGTCCCTGGAGGAATCCATGCCAGAGCAGGTGGATGTCTGAGGGAGGCCATGACCCCCTGGGAAGCCTGAGCTGGAGTAGGCTCCTGGCAGGGACCTGTGCTTCCATGGAGAGTGGACCCCATGTGGAAGCAGGTTTGTTGGCAGGGCTTGTGACCCCACAGGGGACACACTGTTGCAGTCCGTTCCTGAGGGACTGCATCCCGTGGGAGGGACCCATGCTGGAGCAGCTCATGAAGAACTGCAGCCCGTGGGAAGGACTCACTTTGGAGAAGTTCATGGAGGACTGTCTCCCAGGAGCAGGGGAAGAGTGTGGAGTCCTCCTCCCGAGGAGAAAGGAGTAGCAGAGAGAACGTGTGATGAACTGAGCAACAGCCCCCATTTCCCATTCCTCTGTGTGGGTGGGGAGAGGAGAGAGAGAATTTAGGAGTTAAGCCCAGAGAAGGGAGGGTTTGGGAGGAAGGTGGTTTTAAGATTTGGCTTTATTTTCTCATTTTCCTCCCCTCATTTGATTGGTAATAATTCAAACTAACCTCCCCAAGCTGAGTCTGTTTTGCCCACGATGGTAATTTGAGGGATCTCTCCCTGCCCTTATCTCAACCCCTGAGTCTTTCCTTATTTTTTATCTCTCCTGCCCAACTGAAGAGGAGTGTAGTAGAGCAGTTTAGGTGGGTACCTGACACCCAGGCAGAGCCAACCCACAACAGTACATCACATAAGGGAAAGCAACTGAGGGAAATATAAGGCAGCAGGGAACAGACTATCACAGAATTGACTCAGAAATATGATATTAAAAGAAACATTTTGAAGACAACTGACAGAAACCAGATTGCATCTGTCAAAGCTGAAAAGCAAGACTTAAAATAATTTTTAAGGTTTTGTGGCAATTACACAATTCTCTCTCTCTATATATACTTCAGAGTGGCTGAAACTTCCTTACCTACTGCAAATACTGTTTCCTCCAATACCAAGGTCTAGGCAGGCAGTTTCTCCCCTTGGATCCCCATTACTACATACCGTTTTATTCTGCTTCTATCTAAACTCTCATTTCCAGTTTACTTTTTGTCATAGATTTTTCATTTGTTTCCTTGCTTATTTATCTTTCTTTTGCTTTTCCTTTTCTCTTTTTCTTTGGTTTACACAGTCTTCTCCCATGGTTTTAGCTTTTACTTCTGTCCTTCACTCTCAGTTTGTTGCCACTTTCTAATAAAAGCTCTCCAGTAACCCATCTTTTCCCATCACTCTTCTCCAGTCTTTCAAAATACTGAAAGCATTTTTCTGTCTGAATCTCTGCATCTCTTAATGTCACCTTCCTCTTTCTGCACTAGACTGTAATTTACCTTTTCTTACCCAGTCTTCTTCACAAACTCATATCAAAGCTCTAGCTTAAGAAATTCACAAGCAAGAAATACTACTTCAGCTTACAGAAATCTGACCTAGCCTTATCTATCAATTTCACTGGCACAAAGTTCTCCCTTAGGATATTTCATCTTTTATTTTGTAACAAAAATATCTCGCTATGGATCACTATGATTGTATAATCTTCATTGCCATAATCTTTTCCTCTATACACACTTATTTTCAAATATCTATTTAAGGTTTCCATTTGCTGTCCTATCCAATCTTATCATATTATTATCTTTTTTTTCCTTTTCTGAAGTTCAAACTATCCCTGGATCTGTCTTCTTTTACTTCTGTTTTCTATGCCCATTAGAGATTGCTTTTCTTTGCTGGTCAATCATATTTAAATAATATTTAAAATACCTGTGTAGGAGTGTCCCTGTATTTAAGTTATCTGTTGTTTTTACCTTTTCATTGGCAACCTCTTCTCTGGGAATCACTGGTTTCCTCTTCTGCTTTCTATTCTCACATATATTGTTTGCTCTAACAAATGTAATTTGTCAGGTATATATTACAAGGCCATCAAGACAAAGACCTTGTTCTCTTGTTCTTTAAGGGGAGAACACAAAGAGAGCAAGAACATCTACAGTATTACATAAACAACAGTAGTAAAAATAAAATTGGATTAGCCTAATACAGGAAATGAATACTCCTTGGTGTGTTGTACATTCAGCCTGTAAGCAGACTTTCAGGTCTGAAAATTTGCCGACTAGCAAGAGGGGATCTTTTGCTGTATAGCAGCCAAAATTAATAGATAAACATGCAAATAAAACTACTCTTTTAAATATACTTTAAGACAACAAAGAAGCACATGTGTACCATAAAATGTATTCACAGTAGATGAATAATTTAGCAAACTTTAAAAGGAATACAGTGGCCATCCAACATAGGAGTGTAATCAACGTTTAGTTTCCTGTGGTTTAAGACATATATCTTGAACTCACAGACACATGAATTCCCTTCTGAGAAGAAAAGAACATGTCCAAGCTGAGATGAGTGAAAACTTGATTATCAAGGTTTGTGTGGCTCTGTTTTGCTTTGTTGAATGCAAAACATGCTTAGAACACATCTTAGGCAACAGATTTTTATTGGCAGGGTGTACTTTAACTTAAGTAATTACAGGGTGACTCAATTTTTCATTAATTCAGGTTTCTCTGTGAAACCTTCAGTCTCTCATCAACACTCTTTATTCTGTAAATAATTGTGGTAACACATAAACTGAATTCAGATGCATTCTATCTTTGTAGTTTCACCCCCTTCCCTAGATCTGATTTTGGTGATAGGACTCAAGCATGAGGCTTCCAGAACTGAAATAACAGCTTGAAGTTAGAATCCACATTTTTACATTTCTGAAAACTGTAGAGATATTAATTAATTTAGAAGAATATTTCATTTGCATAAAATATTTCTGTATGCTGCTTTAGTATAAAACTCATTATATAATTCCTCTCTCAATGTGACAGTTTAATGTTCTTATAAAAGGCTTTTTTTTTTAATGTTACATGGATTTTTCCCTAGCTGAAAATAATAAATGAATATGAACAGTATCAGATTTCTGTATTATCTAGAGATTTTTATTTTGGAGTGGATTTAGTTTTAGATGCATTTTTCTCATCGCATATCCTTATACCACCACAATTTTATGTTTAAATTTATTTTGGATTGTTTTGATAGGAAGGACCCCCTGATCACTGCAAATGAGTATATAAAGTATATCTAGGGAACGTCTGAGATTTTAAGGTAGGGGGAACAATGAGATTTTAACAGAAAGGTGCTTTCATAAAAACAAAACAGAACAAAACAGTGGTAAGTGACTGAAGAGATGCTGTAAATAAAGATATTAATGAGAAACAGGATCCAGAAATACTTACAATACGAACAAGCCAAGCCAAGGTAGAAGTAGATGTAGAGTAGTGGGTGTTGTAGTGATAAGGTGGAGTCTGATCATCTTCCCATGTCTCATACCGTTCTGCATAGAAGACAGCTCTCTTTGGGTTCAAAGCACCGATAGGCTGTAAAGTGATAAGAGGTCAAATATCAGCTGAAGGGCAGCATGTCTGATATGTCATAGGTTAATTCTGCATTAAGATTCACTACACAGGAGACTCTGCAACCAAACACATTGCATGCCGTAGTAACCCCTGACAGTGCTGTAAGTTTAGAATTTTTTTCAAAGGCTCTGTGTACTAGAAGTCTTTTATATAAGAGTTTCCTCATTTTAATTGACAAATATAAGTGATCCACATCTGCAAACTTTCAAGACCTTCTTGAAGTATAAGTTGTTTCTCAATTAGCTCAGTAACATTGTTCTGGAAATACACTGCTAAAACTGCATTTAAAATGCATTGAGGCCAAACTAATATTTCTGTTGCTGTCATTCACCATAATCACACAGCTAATGAAAACTGACTTTTGATCACACAGGATACTTTGTAATGCGCAGTTCATGATGAAAAGATTTCACATGGAACTGCTGATGGTGTCTGGTGATCCTAAGCAGAAATACTTAAAAACCATGCATAGTCCTCAGGACTGGGTGTACTTTCTGACTGAACAAAGCCACGTTTTACTAAACAAAGCAAACAAGCTGTGTACTTGAAAACAATAGAATGTGGAAATTATTCACAAATTCAAAGTCCATTCTGAGCAAACTTAAAGGACAATATATAAAAATTAGGTGAAAAACAAAAGAGATGTAAGGCAGTAGTAGGAACTATTGGTTTTGATGTGGCTACTTGAGGAATACAAGCTTTTTATGATTTTTTAACCCACTTTATCTCAGAAGTTTTTGCAAAACGTATTTGTTATTGTGTGATGCAAAAGTTACCTGGATAAAGAAAATACAGATTTTAGCTTTTATAGTAAAATTAAGCAAACATACAGTTTAATACTTAGAGGAGAGCACACTTCCATACCAAATAATTGTATAAACTTATTCTAAATTATTACTTGATTTGAATTAATCAAATTTTAATTATAATTGATATTATTAAGGGTATTACAACTTGAAAAAAAAATTTATAGGCAAGGACTTTGACTCTTTTCAAAATGCTAACAGTTTTTTCACATTTTGTTTCACTGCAAAATTTTTCTACTGAATTAAAATCCAAAGTAATTCGGAAAGGAAATACCAGTACAAGGTCAAATCTCTGTGTTTCACTACTCTAGATACGTAACTAAAAATTTTAAAGCTACAGGTATTTTATTCTTTCAGCACTGCTATGTTTTTTGAGATGTCTGCTTAAAAGGCTGACATAGAACATGATGTTTTCTGATTTAATATTTTAGGGCTTGTTTTTAAATAGCAGTCTTTGGTGAACACTTACATTTTAAAACATTATGATTTCAGTATTTTTCACATTAAGCACTCTGGATGCTTAATACTTTCCTGTGCCATGGAGATGTTAATAGTTTTCTCATATGTGTAAAATGATTGAGTAATCCCAAAGGATCAGTGTTATCTGGTGCAGACTGCACTGAAAGACCTCACAAAACAGTCTTGAAAGAGAAGTATGAGCCATTCTCTAACACTTTCCAGGCTCATTTCCCAAATACTGGCAATAGGAAAAAATAAATATTTGCATTTTTGTTATACTTGGTTTTTTTACACATCCCGTCAATGTCAGGAAACACACTGACAGTATTATAGCCTTTAAGTTATCATTATATAAAAATGGTTGTTGAACAGCTTCCTTGAAAGAGACATTCTTTTCCCATTAGACAGACAAACTGTGCACATACATTTGCCCTTTGCTAAATTATATCAGGCTCTGGGTTGCTTTGGGGACTGGATGGAACCTGCTGACACCACCCTCATTAAGGCAGTGTGCATCCACTTCTCTGGCAGAAAAAATTCCAGTCCCAACTGCACATTTCAAGAGCTAAAGCACTAATTCACACTGTAGCCTGTTAAAATGAAATGTTCACCCCCTCTGAGAAGGGAACACAAACTAGGAGACAAATCGGTGAGATTGTATTTGGAAATGGAGAAACACCCTGAGAATATCTCTTCCCTCCACTATGAAGGTGCATCTTATCCTATGCTGCAGTGAATTCTGAGGCTGTGGAAGACAGAGACGTCATCTGTCACAATATTACTGTACATATATGTTTGAAGGCACAGTGGAGATTGAATATGATGATTAATGCAAGATTGAAAATATGGAAAACTCCTGGCCTTTCACAATATAATTGATGCTGATTAGAAGTCTTTCATCAAATAAGCAATGTGTTTTCATTATTCATTGTAAATTGACTACAGTAACAAGGCCTGTGAGGTATAATTGATGCTCAATATAATTACAAGGTATTTTATTTTATAGACTAGCAAAATTTTAATGATGGTTTAATCTATACCTTTAAATAATATTCTTAATATAATATATATAGTTGTATTTAATAAAAAGGTTATTTCTCTCAAAAATTTGGCAATAATTTTTAAAGTCACATAAACTACTAATGCAAACATACCATCATGTTTTCTAGGTTGTTAAATGAGAAGTGTTAAATTATTTCAATTTAAAAGATAAAAGGTATAAGGATGTAAGATTGGGCACTTCCATTTTCATGTAAAAATGCCTGTACAAGTAGCTAAAATAATTTACCTTCAGAACATATATGATTAATTGTATTAAATAATAAACCTGAAAAGCTGTATTCTGGATTACCTACATCCTCATCAATACTCTTTTCAGAGTCATTATCTATTTTTTTTTCTTTCAATTGCTTTAGGATCCATTTGAAGAAAAATCCTGAAATGCAGAAAACATCGGCTGAATAAAATGGAGACTTTAAGTGAAATACCAATGAGAGTAATTTCTGTTCTTGCATGATACTGCAATTTTCATGGGAAAATGTCTGGGAAGAACCTTTATTGTGGTCCT